>JAWWEW010000165.1:60739854-60750563 GCA_035583185.1 Anabacerthia variegaticeps
GTCCAAGGCCAGGTTGGACGGGGCTTGGAGCAACCTGGGCTGGTGGAAGGTGTCCCTGCCCATGGCAGGGGGTGGAAACATGAACTTTAAGGTTCCTTCCAACCCAAACCATTCTGGGAGTCTACAATCCTTCTTCTCCCAACACCCTCCCATCCCTCCCACCACACCCAAACCCACAGCACCAGATTCACCAGTACAATACTGAGGCCCAGCACATCTCCAGCTAAAATTCCCTACAGATGATGAAAATCTGAGAGCAACTGGAGCAGCCAATGACCTCGGGCATCCCTCACAGCACAATCTGAAGCTCTGGGGAGGTTTCCCAGGTTCCCCTGAGGGGATCCCCACAGGGCCACCCTGGAGCCCCCAGCAGCAGCATCAGGAAGGAGCTGTGTCCCTGTGCTGCAGAGTAAGTTGTTATGGTTACTGAAGGGTTGGTTGGGCTTTTTTCTCCTCCTCTTCTAAAAAGAATTCTTATCAGTTTAACATAATACCACCAGTCAATAACAATTCTTATCTTAAAAGGTCACTCAGGTAGTTATAACTCAACATTTCATCTGTGTTTGCATTATCTGGAGGGAAACAGCCTGGAGACTTTGCATTTTTTTAATAATCCACTTCTTTGGAACTGTAAGATTTCAAAATTAAAAAAAAGCTACCCAGAACCAAGCTGACCCCGTGGCAATTTGAACACACCAGGGAACACACAGAAAAAAGGTAGAAAAATCAAATTCATGTTTGCTGCAGGAGAATCAGGAGGAATTTCCCAACAGGAAAACTGAAAAGCAGGGAAATGCATGGATGCAGACCACAGCTGCTTCAGAAACACCATGTTCTGCTTGCAAACGTCAGATCAGCCACAACAGAAGTTGTGGGTTTCTTCCTCCACATTTCTCTCCCCATTTTCTTCCTTCACTTTCCCATTGCAGTTGGAGGACATAGAGAAAGGGACAACAGGAAAAACCCAATGACCAGAACTATTTGTGATGTTCAGGGTTAAAAACACAGAAAACAAGGAAAAAAAAATGCTGTGGCATGAAAAGTGGGTTTTAAAATTCTTCCAGCTAAACCTGGTCAAACCTGGTTTTATCCACCCACTCGATTTCTTCTTATAACTACAATTAAAACTCCAAACACAGCATGTGCCCATTTCCCCATCAGGCAAGGAACAGGAGAACTAACTGGTTAAAGGGAAGGCAGGTTTGTGGCTTGTCTGAAATGAGTTTTATCAAAAAAAACCCAAACCAAAACAAAGAGCAATCTGGAATTAATTACTTGTGAGGATCAGTAACAGAAGAGAAGCTTTTTAAAGCTTCTACTCTAGGGCTGCCTCGCTCAAGAGCAAAGAGCGGAGCTGCTGAATCCTGCAGATGACAGTCACAATATTAACATTATTTTAAGTAAAATAACATCTTCAGGCATGATAGCTCAACCAGCTGGGCCACATCCAGCTCCTGCAAATAACAGGGAAGGCTTGCAGGGGTTGTGGGAGAAGCTGGCTCAGCCCTTGGTGCAGCAGAGCCATCAGACAGGAGCAGAAAGCTTCAGATGAGGTGCTGTACCACACACCTGCACAGCTCTGCCTGCACAGAGCCCAGCAGCACAAACATGCTAAAAATCAGGTGCCTTCCCCAAAATTGTTGATGCAGCCATGCCAGGGAGTCACCTCATGCAAACACTCAAATAGAACCACAGGCTATGAGACAGCCATCGGATGGGTGAGCCTGTGCTGATAAATCCTTGGCTAACACCTCCTGGTGTGTTTGCCTCCTGCATGGAAAGACCAGTAGGGAGAAGTCAAGGTACTGGACAGGTACAAAGTAAACTGGGTTTCTGCCTCCAGAGCTGGTTCCCTCACCCTGGCCAGGCTTATTTTCTGCTCATTACCCAGAACCAGAGTTGCATGCCAGTCACACTTATGGGGGAGACCATCCCAAGCCCTCTGCTTTGTGAGAGAAAAATCCAGCTTGCAATCCCCCCTGCGCCAGAAACACAACTCCCTCTGCCTGCAAAAACCCTTCCAAAGAAAAGCCAGCAACACCTTCTCCGACAGAGAAACAATCCCAACCTTGTTTAGATGAGATCCTGCCCTTCCACTTAATGCATCTGCTGCGGAAGAGGAAGTCGGGAACGGATCTGCTCCCTCCAACCTCAGCTTTATTTGTGATTACTGGGCCAGGATGGAAAGCCACTGGCTTGGCTCTTTGCCACTGCCAAACTCACGGTCAGCGGTGACCTCTGCAAATCTCTGGGTCTCCTTCTTAGGAGCACTGCAGACAAACATACTGTTTTTTAAGGAAAAAGGGATGAGCATGCAAGCCTGTGGATCCCTTGCATCAGACCTGCAGCCTCTTTTAGATCCCCCAGCAGCTCTTGCGAAACCAAGAGTTAGTAAAAGAGTAATGGTCTTGTTTATTCAGTGAAAATAGAAAATACAAAGGGCACGTGCACGCTCAGAAGTAGATGCACACACACAAGTCGTGGGAGGGTTCAGCCCACCACCCTCAGGGGGTTTCTGCAGACAAAAAGGACTTCAAACACCACGACCTGTGCTTTGTGTGGGTTCCTACGCTCACCTGGCACCGTGAGACTGGGGCAACGAGGTGGGAACCCCAAAACAGTACAGCAGTACAGTACAGCAGCTTCTCCCCCCTCTGCTGAACCCAACCTGAGGAGCTCTGATCCCAGGGTTTGGATGCAGTGCCCTTTCTCCCAGCAGTTATCTGTGGTAACACTAGACACGAGCACGATGCTGGAGCGCTAAAGCACTGACGGGTGTGCCTTAAAATAAAGCCAGTGTTCACACCAATCGCTATTTCAGTTACACCGATTGCAAACCAAACTCCCAGCTCGGTGAAAAGCAGCTTACACAGGCCACAAATTAAATAAAGGTGGTTTTTTGATGAAACATGAGAAAAGGAAAGGGCAAAGCTTGAGGAATTGTAGGGAGATGGGAATTCACACTGTGATCCACAGAAAAACCTTCATCAGCTCCTTCAGAGAAACAGCAGGAAAATTTGGCTGACTGGAGCATCAACTGCTTTAAAAGCAACTGGCCCAAATGGAAATGTAAAATATAAATGGTGGGACAGGCACACAGCTTTGCTCAGATGCTGAGGCCTGACACACCAAAGGATGCAACTGTGCAGAGGATCATCCACCAGCAACGGCCCAGGCTACGAGCAGAGCGCTTTCCCCACTCATCCATTTAATCTCGTTTGCAGATAAGTGTATTCACAAACTAGATTATTTTAATTGATGGCTCTACAGCTGGTTCCTATTCAGCTCTCGAGCTAAAGCTGTCCTCAACCTCTCCCATCATGGGCTGAGGACAGTGATGCTCTCAGTGGTTCCTCCCCTTCACAAACAGCATCCCTGCACTCCCTGTGATGGGAACAGAACTTAATATCCACTGCTTTTCCAAGCACAAACACAAGATACCTGCATAGAAGGGCAGCTCTTGGATAGGAATCAAGGAAGAACAAGCTGGTCCAGGCAAAGAATTCCAGCTCAGGTCTGTGATGATGCATGATATGCTTCTCTGCATCCTTCACATGCACTTCAACAGTGGGATTTTTCCAGGCTGAAGTCAGGAGCGAAATTAACCCTGACAACAGGCCCCTTGGTGAGCCATGAATTATCTGACAAAATGGTTAAAAGGACACTACAAAGTATGAAAAAGTCTCTTTGGGAGAAAGCGGCCCATCTGTGGGCAACCTTCTTGCATCTCATGATGCCCCAAGCAGCAAACCATGCTGTTCTCATTTGTCAACTTTTTCCTTTCCATTTTAAGCATTACTACCTAAAAGTGTTCCCCAGGCAAGCTCTGCCACCCCCCACCCAAACAACCTGGCCCTCGTTAGCCCTGCCCACGGGGAGACCCTGCCATTTGTACTGCTGGTGCTTTGGGAGTGAGCCACAGGGAGCACCTCCCTCCTCCCCCGACTGCAAGGGACACGTGTCAGGAGCCACAGGGTTTTTGAGCTAACAGGAGAAAATACAGAAGAGTGAAGTGCAAGCCCAGAAGAGTCTCCTCTAGGTCCCAGCATCAGTGTGAGGGGGACAGCAAAGGAGAGTCTTCCTCATACTATGCCACAGACCTACCTCTAGCCAGCACTGGCACAAGCCAGTTGGCCTGTGGTGCTTCCCACAGCCACTCTGAAGAGCATCCTTAAAAATAAAAATATCTTTGAATTGCAAGAGCGTACTGGGTGTGCAGGCTGGCTCTGAGCCCCTGGCTGACACTGCTCTGTACCTCTGTACCCCTCCCCCTGCCATTCTCCAAAAAGCCCAGAACAGACAGGTTTTAACCCTTGAGTTTGCAAACAAAACCTGGCAGCAGCTCAAGCACCAGCACACAGATTAAAAGAAGCCAGTGTCCAACAGCTCAGCAGACCTGAGGTTTGCCCAGGCTGCCCAGAGAAACTGTGGCTGCTCCATCCCTCAAAGTGTGCAAGGCCAGGGTGGATGTGGCTTGAAGCAACCTGGTCTAGTGAAAGATGTTCCTATCCCTGCACGGAGTGGAATTGCATGGTCTTTTAGGTCCCTTCCAACCCAAACTACCCTGGGATTCTAATCTCTCTGTTTAGGAGTGCCAGCTCTTGGTTTTTAGCAAGCAGAGCTGCTCACAGCCCTCTCCAAGCAGAGAGACAGTGTGTGGAAGGACCATGCAATGCCAATGTCTAGTGTTGCACTTCGAACTTCCTATCACTCCCACTGAGCCCAGGCTTAGCTCCTCACTCCATCCTGCTCCTGGGACAGCTCCTTGGATCCTCCAGCCTGTGTGGGACACCCAGCAATGCCTTCACACAGCCCAAGGGCACTTAAACCAGAGCTCAGCATTGCAATGCAACCATAAGCTAAGAAAAATAAAATTAAAAGAGAAACACCTTCAAACTAGGCACTGGGATGATTTTCCATCAGTAGGGGGTTACTGGAGGCAAACTGCAAAATTTGCAAGGTGGGAGGGTTAGCAGCTTCCTGATGGACTGGGAGACTGTCTGTGTCCAGGGTAGCAGCAACAGCCATAGGGCTGGAGCCACAGGCACCTAAGGATATAAGAAAAAAGGTCTGCAGGAACATGTAATACCTTTTAATAGACCAGCTGCTACAGTAGAGGAAAAAAACCCCACAACCACACAAGCCCTCCTTTGAGCTGGTGCACCTTCGTGTCTGGCCATTTTTTCCAGCTGCATCACTTGGTCTATTAAAAGACATTACAGCTCCCTGCAACCCTTGTCCCTTCCTCCGGCCAGTCCTTCCCAGGATGAGGAATCTAGGTCATTCCAATGCTCCCGTGGCGATACCTGACAGCCTGCTGAAATGAAAGAAAGATTTTGGCCCTAACACGCGGAGCAGTTCATGTCCTGTGCACAGGGCAGGGAAAGCTTGCTGTCCTTCAAGGCCAGGAGCTTCAAACTGCTGCTGCTTCCATCGGGGCATGTGGGTGTTTGGGTACCTGGAGGACCCACAGGAGCCTTTGGGCATCTGTGTCGACACCAGGAGTGAGGAAGCCAGGGTGGGTGAGATGGGACATGGGACTACTTTGGAAAAAAAACCCCAAGCTGTCACACCTCTGGCCACAGAAAGGGGATACCTGAGAAAATGAAAGCAGAAACACATTGTGCACTCCATGCCCAAAGCCTGTGGACCACTTCTCATGGATACGGCCTTCCCTCTCTCCTCAGTGGGTCTGTACTCCACACCAAGCAGCTCTCAGTGCCTCAGGAGGAGCACAGGTCCCGTTCCCACAAAGCACAGAATGCTCCTGCCTGACCTTTACTGGCGGCTCCGAGGAGGTCGCTGCGTCCTGACGGCTCCGAGCAGCTGGGGCTGAAGCTGCCCAGCAAGGCCAGGCTGGAAGGAAGGAAGGAAGTTATAGCAGGCTTTTAAATACCTGAAACTTCTATTTCTGTGCACAGATAATATGGTTTCTATATTCTCCTCCATGTCCGGCAGGCCAAGCCATTCACGCTCAAACTGAATGGGCGACAACCCACATTCTTCACCAGTTAAACTATTAAACGTTGGTGAGGCCTTGAGAGCCCCAACCTGTACACTTCACCAACGAAGACACGTATCATTTCCTTCCATGTTTGCCTCCCACTTCTCTTTTTCCTTTATAAGCAAGCAATGCCTTTAAATGCACTACAGACTGCAGGTGGTCTCACAGCCACCTGCACAGCCCCTACACCAGTGTGCTCCCAGACACATTTGGGAAAAAAACCAAGATAGAACTCCTTCAAACTAAATATACCTGCTCCTCCATGGCAATTAACTAGTTCAAAACTGTTATTTTTCTTCCTTGAGGTTTTCCCATCTTATCTGCCACACTGCAGGCCTCACATCTGGAGTCTACCAGGCAAGAAACAAGCTGGCCACCTTCAGAGAGAGGGTTTTTCCTCCATGCCTGGTTCACACACCTGAAAGCTCAGGAACCCCAGTTCCACCAGTCGGCGAGGATCTCAAAGCTCTGGTCTCCCTCTGGGACCCCTCAGGATCAACATTGTTGGTGATATTGCCAAGGATGATGTTCATCCATCACAGATCACAGCAGGGCTTCCACCTCCTCCTAGTGACTACAACCCAGGGGTAACATTCCGGTTTTCCCACCTTCCCACAGGGTTGGGACAAGCAACAGGTCCTGTATGTACGAAACAACTCACTTCTCACAAGGACCCAGCAGGATTCCAACACTTGCTCTGTCACGTTAGCAGAGGACATTACACTCAGCCTGATGTTGCTGAAGTCATGGTGACACCCCTTCCCAGAAAGCGGATTTCACCTGTGCCCCATGGAAAGGGAACATCCCATGCCTTACAGCCAGCTCCTACAGCCTGTTTGGGTTGTGCAACCCCATCACCCCACAGTCCCCTGCACACCAGCACCACCACATCCCCAACATCCACAGGGATACTGAGGAGGCACCTACAAGCAGGGAGTCACCATTCCCAAGCCAGCAAACACCAGAAAAACACAGGGGGAGCCACCACAGGCCCCAGCCTGGGAGGGAATCGAGCCTAAATTAGTTATGCAAACACCAGGATTCAAAGAGTAACGAGTAGCACAAGGTTCGATGATGACGCTGCTGCTCAGGACTTGGTGTGATTCCATTGCCAGGCAAGTGACAAGTGCCAGACTGCAAAACAGGCACGGAACAGGAGCGATATAAGGAATACAGGTGGTTTCATGAAGAAAGCAGTGCTAACACCGGAGACTAAAAGCTATTTCCTAACAGATCTTGGTTGCAAATCTCAGCTAACCTTCCTAACATTGCAGTAGGATTGCCTGGAAAAGGGCATGTCCTGCTCCACAGGATGCATGGATGCGTCCACCCCATGGGAAAGCCTACGGAGGGGTGCTTGGTGAGAAAGAGGAACTCAGTGCATCCAGGTTTTGATATCAGAGCTACGAATGCCTGGGGGAACAGCTCATTTTTGGAAGGAACACCAGGGAGAGCTGAGGCAGCTCCACCAACGCACTGAGGGACAGGCAGGAGGCTGGATGCCAAGCGCCGTGCGCAGGAGAAATCCTCGCGCCAAGCAAGGTCAACGGGATTACAGGGGCAAGCAGGGATTGCTCGCACGAGCGGAGATGGGAACGGCCCAAGCCCGGTCTGCACCCTGGCTTACCCCGAGGAAATGCCACCACACAGGCGGCCCTACGTGACTCTGTGCCCGGGAAGGCTTCAAAGCCCTGTTTTCCTTCGTAATTTGCCTTTCCCGACGTCAGGATGCAAATCACCCCGCTCCAATTCCCTGACCAACCGAGGGGACCGGGCTACCACCAAAACCACAGTATGAATGAAAAACTGCAATGCTGATAAAAACATAAAATTAGAAAGATATTGCTCACACTGACTCGCAGAGGGAATTGCAGCAAGGCTGTGGTAAGGCCAGCATGGGAGGCTGCAAATTTATCCCAGAACAGCCGAGTTTGGAGAGCGTGTTCCCTCCCAGCACCCCCCCGGGGGCCTCCCCACCCAAAGGGATGGATGAGGTTCATCCCTTCAGCTGTTTACAAAAGCAGCAGTATTGCGCCCAGACGCACTCGGCAGCATTCCTGCCTCTCATTCCTACAAGCTATATATGGGAACGGCCAATTCCAGCCTCGCTGCCCTGTAGCCAGCCCCGATCCCTTTGCGCCGGAGCAGCCCCGGGCTCGGTTTCCTGCAGGAGGACTGAAATCCGTGCTCGGTGGAACACGGCGCTGCGCTGGACCTTGTCATCAAATGGCAGCACAGGCAGCTGCCAAATCCTGCCGGCTCGGTGCTCTAATAGGGAACAGCTGGAGAAGGACCCTGCATTCCTCCCGCCCCGTCCACACCGGGGGCTCTGTTCGGGATCCGGCCGCAAGATTTCCACCCATCGTGGAACGTGCACAGCCCAGAACCCGAACCCCAACTGCATCCCGGGATTTTAAACCAAAGGGATGCTTTGCAACCAGGGGGTGGGGTGTTGCTTTGCTTTTTTCTGGGTTTGGGGTTTTTTTTTTCTTTTTGATTTTTTTTTTGGAGGGGCTGGAGAAACAGAGCTACGCAACTAAAAGGCATTTTGCCATCCCTGCTCGCCCTCTGCATGGCAGAAACTCTGCTTTAAGCGACTTGCATCCCTGTGTACCTCCCCATATCCACACACAGGAATACACACATGCATAACACACCCCCCATAAATAAATAGGGGAACACACGGCGCGATTCGCACGGCGCTGGTGCCCTTTCCATCCTGCTCCAACTCCCTTTCACTTCGGAGGAGTTGAGCAACTTATAATGGTGAATAAATAAAAGCAAAATACACTTTTCATAGCCACGCACATTTTCTGCCCTGCACCCTCAGTAACATAAAACAGTCCACTCATATTTTCTTAGAGCTCTGCTGAAACACAAGGGGGTATTCAGAGCTGCAGGGGAAAAAAAAAAAATAAAAAAATGCGTCCAAACAGGATTTGAATGATGAAATAGGAATTGCCACATTTAAAAAAAATAAAAAATAATTTTAAAAAAATAGGATAACCCAGTTACCCAGACCTTTATACAACAACAGTTCGCCTGAGGTAGCGATGGGCTGCTTCTGCATGTTGCAGAGAGCAAATCAAGCCACGTTGTCCAAAAGAAGCCTAGAAAATCCAGACTCTACGTGACCTGACTTACTTATTTCACAGGAAACTGCATGGAAGGAGGAAAGGGGGGGGGATATGGGGGGGGCTGGGGGGGCGAAAAAAAAAAACAAGGAAAAACCCACCAATCATTCATGCTACCGTAGTTACACCACGCCATGGAGAGGAGTAGTTTGCTGTGGAAAACCAAACTGAGATGAGCCAAACAAAACGCGAGGAGAGGAGCCGACCCCTCAAACACCTCTGGGGGAAGGGAGGGGTGGGGGGGTTTAAAACATTTTAAATAGATCGTTTTAAAACAAACATTTTAAATATACATTTTAAATAGGCATTTGAAGCAAATGTTTTAAACAGATATTTTAAATAGACATTTTAAGCAAATATTTTAAAAAAATATTTTTAAAAAATATTTTAAAGAGACATTTTTAACACACTTTAAACATTTTTAACACACATTTTAAACAACTATTTTTAACACACGTTTTAAACAAGTATCTTAAACAGACATTTTTAACACACCTTTTTAACAAACACTTTTAACACAGGTTTTAAACAGGCATTTTTAACACATATTTTTTAACACACGTTTTAAACAGGCATTTCTAACACACATTTTAGAACATTTTGCCCCGAGGTGCTGGGGCTCGGGGAGGACGCCACTCACTCACCGGGGTTGTTGGCCTCGCCTTCGAGGATGTGCAGCTCGGTGCAGTCTGCCAGGGAATGCTCGAGGCAGAGCTGGAGGAAGCGAGCCTGTGTCCGGCTGACCCTCTTGAGCAGCGAGAGCAGAGCCACGGTCTGCTCGCACTCGTTCCAGCCCTTGAACCAGCCGGCCAGCACGCCGACCTGGTCTCGGAACATCATGGTGAGCCCTCCGCAGGGCTGGGGGCACGGCTGGGGCAGGGGGGCTCCGGGACAAGGCGGCAGCGAGGGTGGCGGGGGTTAAAAATGAAATAAAAAGGGAAAAAGAGGAGTCTCCGCTGCGCAGGGAGGGAGGGTTTGGGACGCAGCTCTCGGCCTGGGGCTCTGCTCGCTGCTCCTCTGGGCTCCGGGAGGGAGGGAGGGGGAGGAGGGAGGTGGTGGTAGGGCCGAAAAAAAAAATATATATAATAATAAAAAAAAGGAGAGAAAAAAAAAGCCGAAAAAAGGAAACCCCCAGCGTCAGGGCTGCCCCCAGCAAGGGGGGAAAGGGGTGGCAGCTCCTCCCGGCGGGGGCTTCACACCTGGAAGAGAGAGAGCAGGGGGTCAGGGGGAGGAGGAGGAGGATGGCGAGACTTCCTCCAGCCCTCACGGATCCCCTCACAGCCCCTCGGGACTGGGGGGGTGTGGGGAGGGGGGATCTCCCCTCACTGCAGCACTCCAAAAGTTACCCCCACACACACTCCATGAAAACACACACTCACCTGACTCATGCCGGGCACCGCGGCGGGAGGAGGAGGAGGAGGAGGAGGAGGAGGAAGAGGAGGGGGCGGCGCGGCGCTCCGGGGCGGCCGTGCCATGTCCGTGGGATGTGAGGAAGGGGGCTGGGGGGGGGGGGAAACGAGGGACGGAGGAGGAGGAGGAGGAGGAGGAGGAGGAGGAGGAGGAAGGGCGGG
>JAWWEW010000165.1:60757405-60775390 GCA_035583185.1 Anabacerthia variegaticeps
TCTCTTCTCCAGGTGAGCCCCCCCAGCTCTCCCAGCCTGGCTCCAGAGCAGAGGGGCTCCAGCCCTTGGAGCATCTCTGTGGCCTCCTCTGGACTCGCTCCAGCAGCTCCACATCCTTCTGATGTTGGAGGCCCCAGAGCTGGACACGCAATTCCAGCACCAATAACAGAGCATTAAATGCTCCAGAACTTGATGGAGACTTTTCATTACGAAGTTGGTGCTGAGAGGGAAAACTGGAACTGTCAAGACTTATTTACACATTGTCACGTGTCTGGGAAGGCAGGTAAAGATTGAAAGATGGAAAAACCATAGCCATTCTTAAATGTGAGTCCACCAGCTCTTGGCAAACACCTTACTTTTGGTCCTATAGCAAAATGTAAAGATGAGTTCTTGTGTCATTCAAGCAGATGAGGGTTTGGGTGATGCTGCAGCTGCTCCAGCCAAGGTTTGGTACTGACCACGTGGGAGGAAACTGGCTTTTTTGTCTATGTGTATGGCAGTGGCTGGTGAATGAAAACCATCCCTTTTCAAGCTGTCCTGCGCCATAAATTCCTGCCCTGGTCTTACTTTCATCAGTGACATGTGCTGCCATAAAGAGCTCTGCTAGCCCTGGCAAGTGGAGCAGCCACAGGACACAGCGCCGTGCCCGACTCCCTCGGGGCTCCCCCCTTCCCATCATTATCCTCAGCCTCACTGCCAGCAATATCCCACCCCAGGCTCCCTGCAAGACTTGGAGCTCCCAGTCCATGCTCTTTCCCTACAGGGAAAACCCTTGAAATCAAAGAACTGGAGTCAAAAATCAGGCAGCTTCAATCAAAGTGTCTGTCCTGCTGGTGACCAGCAAAGACACAACATCTGTATCTCACAGTTCTGGTGGCAGGAGGCTGATGCAGGATAACCCTTGGTAGACCTTTGGGGTCCCACAGCCTCCAAGCTCAACAGCAGAATTACAAGAAATTAAGAGGGTAACTATCAAAATAATTCACAAGTTAGCAATCCTCCCTCCAGCCTGTTTGTTAAAATATTGCTGATGAGTGGCTGAGAGACACTGGAATAAATAGCAGGAGGAGAGAGAGAAGTGATGCATTAGACTTCTCACCAGTCCCCTGACTGCAGCTACTATGGAGAAATCTGCCAGGGAACATTAGATATGAAGTGGATATGCAATGGGAGAGGAAAAATTATTAGGAACTGCCAAAACCCCTCAGCTGATAAAGACAAAAAGCTGGAGGAAACATTTAAAACCTAGAAAAGCTTTCTAGGTACAAATCTGCTGCTGATAAAAGGGCACAGCAGACTGGGGATGTAAAACACAGGTAACAACTAATTGTCCCAGATAATTAAAGCAGGACTCTCCTAGTTCAGCTGCAGCAGCATCCACACAGAGGTGCCTTTATACAGGCATTGCAATTCCCACAAATTTATGGAACCAAACCAGTGAAATCCCCTTTTTACAGGGATAACCATTGCTGTACTCCAGTCATATATCTCTCTGCCATTGCTCGTGAACATGAGGGAGTAAAAGCAACACAGAAATACACAGAGCTGCCCAAGTGACTCTGCAGAGACTTTCTGAGCCCCTCTGTGGTATTTGGGGGCTGTTTTGGGGGGACCCTGCAAAGCACAGGACTCTCCAGGGCTTGGTTGTGGCCTCATAGCTGTGCTCAGGTTTGCACCTCATCATTGTGTGCCATCAAAAATGGTAGTAACACCGAAATTATCCAGAAATAACCCCCTAATCCTGGTTTCCTCTTTTTTCCTGCCCAGCAAGGCAACACCAAGCCCTTCTCACGGCTTAGCTCAGAGGACTTCTGCTGCATCAGATGAAATTCAGCTGTCCCTGGCATTAATTACATCAGCTCCACACACACAGGACACCAGGGACAGCCTTTGCAGGGGCTGCACGTCCACTGCAGTGGCAGAGGCCAGTCCTTGTTTGTCCTGGGCATGAGGACAAGTGAGCAAGTGGTGACTGGTGCCCAGTTACTGCAGAGCCTGCCGGGTACAGACGTCAGCCCCACACCTCCCTCACCTGGCACATGTCACCTGCAGCCCTGGTAGAGCTTCCTCAGGGCATGAGGAGACCCAGCAACGTGCAGACCAGCAGCAGAAACTCAGCCCCTGGTTCCTGGCTCCTTTGATCATACTTAGGGTTTGATGTCAGCAAGCAAACGAGGCATTTAAATCAGAGTCATGCAGGAGCTCACCTGAAAGATGAACAGCACATGTGCTTGGGCAGCCTGTGGACGGCCTGACCACGCTCTCAGTGAAGAGATTTTCCTTAATATCCAATCTAAACCTCTCCTGGCCAACTTGAGGAGGTTTCCTCTTGTCCTATTGCTTGTTTCTTGGGAGAAGAGACCAAACCACAACTGGCTACAGCCTCCTGTCAGGGAGTTGTACAGCAACCACCTGAACCGACCTGGATTTGCCCTCCAGCCATTCTCTCTCTACTTGGAGGAGGAAGGAAGATCCTAACACAGCCAGACCCTAACACAGTAGCTTTCTCAATAGAAGGAAGGTGTCCCTGTCACAGTCCATTGGCATTTGGAAAGACACCTTGGGACATCTCTAAGTAGCACCACTTAGTCTGATCAACCCACTTCAAAGCCTTAGCTCTGATTAGTTAATGAACCAAACCAAACCAACCTCTCCTGCAGCAAAAACCATCAGAGATCTGGAACACCCCAAGGCTGCTGGAAAGAAGCAAATCTTGTTGCCAGAAGTGCTCTTTGATGTCACCAAATCCATAAACATCATCTATAATGAGCAGAAAAGGAATGTTATGTTACCTGTGTAACAACAGGGTGGCAGAGCAGAACAGCCTCTGCCAATACACTGTGTTTTTGTGGGTCACAGGGAGGTTTTCCTTCTCTCTCAGAGCCTTGAATCCCTGTTTTAAGACAACCAGGGGACACACAGGGCAGCTTTAGAGCTGCTGCTTTTCCTTCTCACCTGATCTACATTTTGGGACAGCTCCTTAGAAGAAGGGCAAATGTAATGAGCCAGCAACTGCACTTTTTATAACTCTCCATCAGGTCTTTCATTTGGGCCAGCAAGGAAGCTTGTTAGAGCTGAGAAAGCAACTAAGCATCTCTGCAAAATGCTATTAAAAGAAGATGAAACAAATGAAAAGCTGGGACAGACTTAATGGTAAATACATGGCCTGGCAGTTCAGCACAGCTACATCCTGTTTGCCATTATTATTTAATTCTGGCATCGATTGAAGGATGAGACAGACCAGGCAACTCTCTGTGGGGTTGCTTGAATACCATTTCACTCTGAGATTAAACAAGCCCACGGGTTTGGATCACACTGTCTCGCTGGGAGATTTTAATTAATTGATTTAATATCGGTGACTACTGTGGTCAAGCAGTAAACAACACCTCTTTCATCATCTTAGTGGGCAAACAAGCCCTACTAATTATCAGTGCCCAGCTCCAGGCTGGAACCAGCACAGCATTAACCTGCTCCTCTGGAATAACAAGCTGTCCAGCCACTGTCCCACATGCTGTGTGAGCTGTTCTTAGGGAAACAGCTGCTGCCATGGATCAAACACTCTGGGACACCTCAGGGTGTCATTCCTTTTTGACACACAGTGCAAACAAAAGGCTGGCTTGTCCAGCAGTTTATTCCAGAGTTGTCCCTGGCCAGGAAGATCACTTTAGGCAGAGCAGATAAATTGTCTTCAACCAGCTGCTGATCACTCTCTGGAAATCTGTGGCTACATCCATCAATCCCCCACCTCTGTCAGTCCTTACAACTGACCATTACTCTTCCCACCACCACCACCTCCTCAATCTTCTCCTCAGAGGTAATTGCCAGGAGTTTGTAACCAGGGTCACAGCAAACAACAAAAAAAAGGATAGAAAGGTGAAGATGGAATACCTTTGAGAAGAGGAAGCCTCCTCCCCTGGGCTGGAGGAGTGCAGCACCTCGTGTGCACCTCGGAGCTGCAGGAGACAGCAGTGGAGTAACGTGGAGCAAGGCTTTCCCTGCCTGAGCCTGAGCAGCTGTCCTGGAATTGGGTGTGGGGAAAAGCTGCAAGGGAACAAGAGGGATGACAGAAAGCAACTACTCCTCATTTCTGCAGGTTATAAAGAGCATTTTGGCTTGTATGAGCAGATGTGAAACTCAGACCGTCTGTCTTTAGAAGAATTTGTGTCTCTCAAGAAACAAACCATTTTCTCTTCTCAACAGCCATTTTTTATTGCTTTTGCCAATACAGCATTGGAGGGAAAAGAAACCATTTTCTGCTATTCTTCAGCTTCTTTCTTTGATAGAGCAAATAAATTCCCTGGGACTATTGATAAAGGTTGATAACTTTGCATCCAAGCTGACCACACAAGTGAAAAGAGCTGGAAATGCCCCAAAGCACCACAAAACTGCCCAAGTCACCACTCTGGGGAGTCATTAACCAACACTTGCTTGGAGAACAAGTTCTTACAGGCACTGCCAACAAGACTGAAAGTCTGTGTCTCAAGATGTCATAGCAGGGGCTCAGGCTTGAAAGTGTCAGCAGTGTGTAGTTCAAGAATAATCAGCCAAAATCTTTCCAAAGAGCTTTGGCTGAAGTCCCTCACACACACACAAATCCTTCAAACCAGCCAGGAACAGTCTCCTGAACCACTCCTGGAACTCCCAGCTCCTAGCACAGTCCAGCCTTCAGCCACAAAATAAATACACAAGGGGTTAACAAGGAATATTTACTTTCCTTCATATGGTACATTCTGTAAAGTGCTAAGTTTCTAAATTATACCGAGTTAAAATGACACATGGCTCTAGTATTTTAAATACATTAAATATAGAATGAGCTGTGTTCGACTGCACTTGCAAGTTTTATTCTTTTTTTAGTAGACACACTAAATTTAGTAGTTGAAATAGCCTCCAACAGTGCTCCAAGAAAAACTAGGAAGCAGTTATAAATAAAATCACATCCTTCAGAGACATCCTACACACTTCTCCTGTCCACATGGCACACAAGCACAGCGCTCCTGCGAGCATATGGAGCGAGGAAAAATAAGGAAGCTGAAAATTACCTGACAATAAAATGCAAAAACCCTACAAGTTACTGCTACATCTCCTCCTATAAACAGTCTGGCTTCCACATTTAATCTTAGTGCATACAGCCCAGGTCTTCTATTCCTGTCTCCCATTAAAAAACTCTTCCAGGAAGAACATCTTGCGAGCCACGGGTCGATTCGTCTTCGTCTTGCTCCTTTTTGCTGCAAAGTGGGAAAGACTCTTGAACAAACTGCCTGCACATTGGACACTGCTGGAAGTACCTGACACAGCCATCACAGAGACATGTGTGTCTGCAGGGCAGGAGCACCCAGTTCACGGGGCCATTCTGGCAAACAACGCAGTCTTTGCTGTTTTCTTCCTGCAATTCCGCTTCGTCCCCAGCCAGCCCGGCCTTTTCCAGCAAGGTCCTGTCAGTGCTGCTCTTCCCAGGGAATGCACTGCTTGAGGACGGGGCAGGGCTACTTGCAGACATGAAGAGTTGCTGAAACACACATGAACACAAATATTTAGAAGGCAACAAACTCTCCCCCCATCCCTGCACTCCCACACCTCCACTGGGTCAGCTGACTGGTGTTCACTGGGATAAGCAGCGCCAGACTCTGTGTGGGTCCTGACAACTGCCTGGCCTTCAGATGAAGCCATTTCAGAGGCCTAAAATCACATAAAACACGGGGAAAACATGAAGGATAAGTCATCAGATCTTGTCTGCATCAAACCAACGTCACACATGAACTTCACCAGGAGGTTTTGAGCAGCTCGGGTTTGTTTCTGGTCTATCAGTCTCTGTGCCCAGAGGGATCTTCTCTCCATTCCTACCGAAGCTGTATCCACTGCTGTCAAATCCACTTCACTCAACCCATTCTGCTCTTGCTCACACTCCAATCCCCTGATCCTATTTTTGTCTTATTTTAGGTGAAGAGCAAATTCCTCTGGGCATGACTCCTCCTAACCTTGGAGCACGTACTGCAGGAAAGAGGAATTTTTAAAAGAAAGTTTTTTCTGAAGCTTTCCTGATTGAAAGGGCAGTTTTGGAGAAAGCTGGTCTGAATGACTAGCAAGGAAATAAATATTCCAGAGAGAAGAAGCATTCAACAGCTCATTTGCTACTACTGCTTTACTAAGTGGACATGTCTTAGGACTCCTAGAGTAGAAACAAGTGATTTCTCCAGGAAATCGCGAGTATTGTCATAGAAAATATTTCTGTACAGAAAGTTCCTCTGGAACTACTTAACTGATAAAATAATTTTAACTACCATCCAGTTCTTTGCATGACAATAGAAGTCTTGTACTAATTTAGGCTCCTGAAAGCCCACATGAACTAAACTTAACACTGTCACACAAGTGAGACGAGGCTGTGTGCGTGGCTTACCTTCAGATCGTGGTATTGACCTTGAGCTAAGAGGAGATACTGATATAATATCCTGCAGGACAATCTGTAGCTTTCATCAGGAATGTGAATTACAGCCACCATTGCAATCTAAAGACAGAAAAAAAGCCATGTTTAGTAACTCTGCTTCTGGTTCTATCACTCTGTGGAGCCAGGCTGGGAGAGCTGGGGGGGCTCACCTGGAAAAGGGAAGGCTCCAGGGAGAGCTCAGAGCCCCTTCCAGTGCCTAAAGGGGCTCCAGGAGAGCTGGAGAGGGACTGGGGACAAGGCATGGAGGGACAGGACACAGGGAATGGCTTCCCAGTCCCAGAGGGCAGGGTTAGATGGGATATTAGGAAGGAATTGCTGGCTGGGAGGGTGGGCAGGCCCTGGCACAGGTTGGGCAGAGAAGCTGGGGCTGCCCCTGGATCCCTGGAAATGTCCAAGGCCAGGTTGGATGGGGCTTGGAGCAACCTGGGCTAGTGGAAGATGTTCCTGCCTGTGGCAGGGAGTGGAATGAGCTGAGCTTTAAGGTCCCTTCCAACCCAAACCATTTTGTGATTCCATGCTTTGCTTTGGAACAGCCTCTGACCTGCTTAATTCCCTACACAACCAGGAATTCAACAACGCTGACTTCAAGGATGGATCAAAATAATATGGTAAAACCAGTATGTGGCACAAGAGAACCCTTGGTGAAGGTTCTCCAAGGAGCCCTTCTGTGGCCAGGTTACAGCAGAGACCTGCCTGGGCTGCTCCCACCTCATGGAATTGAGCCCCAAACTGGAAAGGCTCCCGAGCCCAGTGCAGTTTCCCTGAAGGAAGGGAAAGATTTGTGCCCCTGAGGCAGAGCTTCCTTACAGGCATGGACAGGCCAACTGGATACTGACTTTAACCACAAAGCAGCTCCCACACTCCCCTTTCTGCTCCACTGACTCACAAGGAGCTGCTCCAAGATGGGCCAGAAGTTGACAAACTGCAAGGACTTTCCAACAGTCTTCTCCACTTTCTCCCACTTCCCTCACAAACACACAATTTTTAGACTCAGAAAAGCCTTTAGAAATGTCACTTACTGGCTTGTAAACAGAGCAGGTGAAAGACAAATTTTGCTGGGAAGGATTCTGAACCCCCACGGGTTGCCTTTGGATAATTTCTCTGGAAATATAAGCCCTCCAAGCCTGCATGCTGTCCCCAGCCCCCCCACCCTGCCCAAATTATGTAATAGACTCTAAAAAGCAGAGAAAAAAGAAAGTGAAATTCAATATTATTGTAGTTCCCAGAAGCTGTCAAAAGAAAGATGAAATATAGAAGCTGCTTGGCTTAAAAAAAAAAAGTTAAAAGCAAAGCAGACTTGCACTTGAAAAGCCACACATGGCTAATTAAATAGACTCTATATGTGTATGTACCTACACATATGGATTTATACCAACTGAATCCACTGTTCTTGAGGAAAAAGGTCTTTTTTTTTAATATCACAATGCCTGAGATCTAAACTTCTTCCAACTTAGCCCTGCCAGTCTCCAAATCATTTCTGTAACTCTTATATATGGCCATGCTAATTTTCTGGAGCTAGAGGAAAATTATGGCACAAAACCAAACAGGGATGATCTGGTGACAAAACCAGTTAGGATGAAAATCAGACCCCCCTCCACTTCCCCAGGAAAGAGATACTGGAACACCATCAGTAGTGATGGACACACACACAAAATAATTCAAAATGGTAATGTCATACTGGCAAATATCCTTTATATTTTACAAGGTTGTTTCAACAAACCAGATGCAATTCTGACATCTGTCTGGCAAGGACATGGTGGAGTTACTCCTTGACCAGATTTACAGATTCTAGATGAGCTCCTTTCCTCCAAAACCCATGGAAAAATACCTCCCCCACCCTCCTCCCAGCCCTTTGTCCTTTGCTAAGGATTAAAAGAGAAGTCTTATAAATTCATGTCCAAGCTAATGTCAAATATTAAATTTACAGTCTTTATATTAAACCAATCTGAGCTCCAAACATATAAAAATGTATTAATCTGGGGCAGGAGGGGGGAAGGCAGTCCTAAGGTCAGGTGACAAGAAGCCAAGGACAGGCATCACCTGGAAAGGGGGACATTCCTTAAGCACTGCTGTGATCACAATTTCCAGATGAATGCATGGAAAAGGGCTCAGTGGATTTAGGTATTTGTGCTATTGTGCAGGTAGTTGGTGCTAACAGATAAAAATGTGTCTCAAATCATCCAAAACCAATCAATTAAGAGTGTATAAAGGCTATTGAGCCCACATGTGACAAGGCTGAAGCTGCTTTAACAGGAAGAGATTAGGATACCCTTTTTGGGAGAGCTGAGTATCTCCTATGAGTCTGTACCTTCACCTGGAGCTACTGTGAGACAGAACTGCAGGACACAGACCTGTGGCAGAAAGGTAATTTCTGTGTTTCTAAGAGCCAAGCCAGCAATCAGCTCAATAACTGTGCCAGGCACTGAAAAACAAACCCTCCTGCCTTGCCAGCAGAATCCAAAATTCCACACTGGTGCAAGAGCTCCACCACAGGTCTGTGTGATCTGAAAAATCAGAGTAACAGCTTGCTAACCTGCCACAACCCTCTCTCCTCTCTGGCCACAGAGAGCTTGGCAGGCAGGAGCTTTGGGAAACAGGCATCTTTAAAATGCCACACATCATTTTTATATTAAAATTATCCTTGCCCTTCTTCCACACTCCCCTGGAGACATCAGTGACGAGCGAGGGACTAAATTCTAGGGGACTGGGAAGGGAAGCTGCTTTATTCAAGCCTCTCTCCTGAAACATTCAAACCTTAAATACTGTGACCCTAAAATATATTCTGATATTACTTACAATATCATATATTTCTCTGTCTTCTTCATCTGCCAACGTCAGCAGTGCTACCAAGGGGTAGCGAGATCTGGGCACGGGGCCAAAATCCACAACTTGAGCATCTTCTGGTAACTGACAATATTTCTCTTCCTTGTCATTTTTTTGAATGCTTTGTCTGTGTCAAGGAAAACAATCATTGTGGCTGCAATTGCAGTCAAACCTGACGTTTGCACACAGAATATTTGTCATCATATTTGTTCATAAATACACTGTGCCAAAAACTGCTGAGTGTTCACCAAGTCTCAACGCTCCCTGTGCCAAAAAACGAACATATTTTGTCAAAACAGTTCAAAAAAAGGATACGAGTACTGTTGTCTGTAGAGGTAATCTTTGTACAGAGCATCCTCTAATGCCTGGGGAGTCTTTATTCTGAAGCAGTAGACATGTTTCTGCAGGGCTTCATGGAGTTTCTGGACACTGCAGCCCCAGTAGCAGGTAAGGACACAGTTCTCCAGACAGTCAGGTGTCAGAGTTACACCCTCTGGGACAAGGAAGAGAAGGATTTCAGTAACTCACACATGTGCAGGAATTCTGGAATTCCTAAGTGTAGCTTCTTAAAGTACAACAACCAGAAATCAACTTCATAGAATCACAGAATCCTAGAATGGTTTGGGTTGGAAAGGACCTTAAAGATCATCCAGTTCCACCCCCTGCCATGGGCAGGGACACCTCCCACCAGCCCAGGCTGCTCCAAACCCCATCCAACCTGGCCTTGGACACTTCCAGGGACCCAGGGGCAGCCACAGCTTCTCTGCCCAACCTGTGCCAGGGCCTGCCCACCCTCACAGCCAGGAATTCCTTCCCAATATCCCATCTAACCCTGCCCTCTGGCAGTGGGAAGCCATTCCCCCTTGTCCTGTCACTCCAGGCTCCTGTAAACAGTCTCTCTCAATTCTTCTTGTAGGTTCTCTTCAGGAAGTGGAAGGCCACAATTAGGTCACCCCTAAAATTATAAACATTATTATAACATAATTTTTTTATAATGATAAACAAATCTAACAATTTAGATTCAGTTTACTGTTTATGGAAGGCAATGGAGACGAGGAAGAGGGTGTGAGGAGATAAAATGGCTCATTAAGCTCACAAAAGTAGCACATGCATTTTATGAAGGGTAAATTTTAACTTCTGGTAACACTTTACACACTCACAGGCAGATCCAAGAGCACAAGGCCTGGCCCAAAGTCCATTCCTTTCCTAGATAATGGTATTAATTGGATCACTGGCCTACAAAACTCTCTGTGTTCTCAAAGAATGAGGCTCTTGATCATGCAAAGGGAGGAGAAAATTATCCACGTGCTCCATTTCTTTTCCAAAACTCAAGTACCCAACCTGTCAGCTTCTAAACACTTGCTGCACAAACAGGAGTAGAAGTGCTCAAAGTTCCTGAAAAATACAAATTTTCTGAAGATTAAATTGCTGGGTTTGTTGTGTTGGGTAGTTTTGATGCTGAGAGAGGGGTGAAACTGCTGCAGCCCCTCCTGATGCATTAGAAGACCCCACACTTGTGTGGGTGGGAGATGCTCAGCTTTGGATCCTGCTCCCCAGAAGGACACAAATCCCACTCCCCATGTGGCTGATTTCAAGGATATCAGGAATGACTTGAACTCTGATCCAAGCAGATACTTAAATCCAGTTTCCACTGGAGCACAGACAGAAAAAGAGAGAGATTCCTATTTACTTATTTATTAATGAAAAATAGGGCACTTCCAAACACTGCTGGAGATCTGGGCTTAGACTGAAGTGGGTGGCACAAGTTCCATAATGAATTCCATAGAATTCTACACTTCTGCTAAATTTACAGGAACGCCCACAGGAGCTGGTAATTTGCAAATGTTTTAGTTACTTAAAGATCTGTAATAGCAGGAAGGGTTTCATTAATGAGAATTAAAGTGCACTTACATATCCAAACATTTCACTTTTAAAAACAGCACGTTTATAAGCTGTGAAAAAATTATTTCTGTTGGAATGATGGGAGGAAGAGTGTGAGGAATTATGATCAAGGAGAAGGGTGAGGAGAAGACTGACGATGATCTTCAAGGTCACTTCCAACCCAAACCACTCAATGATTCCATGAAGAAAATGGAAAGCACTGAGCACAGGAACCCAAACTGACAAAAATCACATCAGAAACCCACTGACTTGTTAGTGAAGCTGCAGCAGGACGAGGGATTTCCAAACCAAAGGGATTCTTCACTTGTCTCATCCGCTTTTTCAAGACCCTTGTGCTGGATTCTGTTTCCTCTGAGTTCCTCAGAATAACAGGAACACCCAGCCCAAACCTGTGGGACACAAAACAACAACAAGTGTGTTACTTGTTAGTGTTGACACACTTGAATTGTTTTTTTCAGCTCTAAATAGTGAGCAGAACAACAAACAGAGCTAGTTTGGCTCCCCAGAACATCTGCTTGGATCCATGGATAATGCATCCTGCCAATCCACCTTCATGGCAGAAGGCAGGAGTCTTTACAGTGATAAAGAAAATCTTTAAAGGGGGAATACTTTGCTCCTGCATTTCCAGAAAGGGAATAAAACTAAAGTGGTCGTTGCCCTCTAGTGGTAAAGGGTTAGGCCAGAGCTTCCTCCCAGCTGAGTCTGGCACATCCCAGCCCAGGATCAGATTGGAAAAAACCCCAAAGAAGGAACAGCCTTAATGGCCTGGATGCTCCAAAGGAAAACCTTAGAGGAAATCAGTCAGCCCTGGGAGATTTCCAGGTGTAACTGCAGCCAGCAGGATGTTTTGATGGGAGACTAAAATCCTGATTTTCCACATAAACCTCAGTAATAACCAAGTGCTGATATTAAATCAGGGGCTGTAAAGCCTCTGCTTTGAGCCAGAAAACAAGTGCAAAGTAGTCAAAGCTCTGAATGAAAGCTGAGACACTGAGACCCCTTCAAAGCAGAAACTAGAACATCAAACCAGGTGACATTCTGACCCTAAAAGGATAAGGAAGCCAAGGATTAGAAGTTTAAACACCCTATGAATCAAAACAAAAATCAAAGAAAGCAAGAAAAAGAATTTGGAGAAAAGGAGGCTCAGGGGGGACCTTCTCACTCTCCCCAGCTCCTGTCAGGGAGGGAACGGTCCAAGTTGTGCCAGGAGAGGTTTAGATTGGATATTAAGGAAAATTTCGTCATGGAAAGGGTTGTCAAGCCCTGGAAGTGGCTGCCCAAGGCAGTGGTGGAGTCACCATCCCTGAGAGTGTTCAAAACACACGGATGTGGCCCTTGAGGACATGGTTGAGTGGTGAACGTGGTGGTGGTGCTGCACTGATGGTTGGACTTGATGATCTCAAGGGTCTTTTCCAACATTAATAATTCTTAATTAATTTTCCAACACCAATTAAAGCCCCCAAGACTTTTCATATCACCTGGGTCTTTTAAAAGGACCCCTACAGAAGATCAGGAACTACCAAAAAAACCCCACAACAGATTTCCTTTTACAGTTGGATAAAAATAATTCACTTTTTAAGGTGACAGCCATAACTTCCAATAACCAAAAGCTGACTAGAGAAGCTGTCCCAGACACACCATCAGAAGACTTTGGGGACTGAAGAGATTTTCCTGACTGCACTAATCTGGTCCTGTCCCACTAGTGAGGCAAAGGGGAGAGGCCACAGGAGTCCTTGTTAATGCACTGCAGGAAATTTTTAGGAATTAGCCCAGGCTGTTTCTTCCTGAATTGTGGTTTGGTCGCTGCCACCTGTACTGCTGAAATGATGGCCTGTTTTGTGGCTCTGAATTTTGGTTTGTGCACTGCTCAGAATGTTTGGTGCTGGAGAACTCCAAATGGCTCAAAGCCCTGGCTCTTCCCTGCATTTAGGATCCTGGAACAGCAGCTGTTCCAGTAGGATGGGTCTCACACCAGTAACTCAGGCTGCAAAGGGCACTACCAACTTCAGTGTAGTCAGTTTGGAAATGACTAACTTCATGTAAAATACAGCTCTGAGCCAAACAGACAGTATTGTGGCTTAACTTCTACTTTTACCTGGTTTTTAAGATATTTTCTAAGTCTTTTGTGTCAAACAAAGAAGAAAAGCAGAGTTTTTACTGACACTGGGCTCCTTTGATCCATGTTGGAGGGTGCCCTTTGTGGGACTAACAGGGAAAAACATCAGTCAAAAGTGATTTTCAAGTGGAGGAAACTACTTTGGGGGAAAACAACCCTCAAAGCTGTTCTCAATAGCAACAACCTGCTCCTGGCAGTCCAACAAATATTTGCCTTTACCATGTAACATCTTCTGTGCCTGAGTGTCAGAAAGACACTAAAGAGACTGAGCTGGTGGAAAATATTCTGTATTCAATACCCCACAGAACCATATTTGGGTTTGGGTTGGAAAGGAAATTAAAGATCATCCAGTCCCACCCCCTCCATGGGCAGGGGCACCTCCCACCAGCCCAGGGTGCTCCAAGCCCCATCCAACCTGGCCTTGGACACTTCCAGGGATCCAGGGGCAGCCACAGCTTCTCTGCCCAACCTGTGCCAGGTTCTCCCTACCCTCCCAGCCAGGAATTCCTTCCCAATATCCAACCTAAAGCTACTCTCTTTCAGTTCTAAACCACTCCTTTGGTGGAAATATTTGCATTTTATCCATGACACCATACAGGGCTCTTGGCCACACGTGGTTTGTGCACATGGAGGGTCAAACCTCTCTGCTGCAAGTCAAACACCCACTGTGATTACACAGGGGCTGTAAGGACACATCCCAGTTAAACACCTCACAGAGGAGCCAGGTGGAGCAGCTGCTCCACTTATTTAGTACCCAAAAGACCACAGAGCTGATTTCTCCAGCCACACATACAGATGCCTCCTGTGTTAAACCATCTGGCTGATTCCTGAGGAAAAACCCCAGCCTTTGGAAACTTTCTTTGCTGGTAAAAAGCAACAGAACAGTCCCCATGAAAAGCAGCAAGAGAAAAGAGAACCTGGGACAGCTTCAGCAGCAGCTGGAGGCAGAGAGGCCTTTCTTTCTACAGTAAGGTGTGGTGTTTCTGAAAATTTTAAGGTAGTATTCACTGTAGAAGGGTGAATAAAAATACAGCTTTTATTTTATGAGCTAACAGTCCATATCATTAGCTGATAAAGGGGAAAATTCATTTCTTCAGGGCAGTGCTGGTTTAGAAAAGTCAGGAGTTTCCAACAGTTTTGTTCATGAGTTAATTTCTCCAAAGAGCTGGACTTCCAAAGAGGTGCTGAGCCTCCAGCCCCTCCCAAGAGGTGCATTTACCCCCAGCTAAAAATACAGTGCACAGGTAGTCAGGTGATCTAAATTCCACTCCTTCCCTGTGCCCAGAGCACCTGCTGGGCTGGCTCCAGAAGCTGCCAGGGCAGTAATAACCTACTGGGACTCTGAGCAGAGCCACAGGTATCCAGGGCTGGCCACAAAAACAGACACTCCTCCAATCACTGAAGGGTTTGCAAACAGGAACATGGACATTCCTGAGCAGCTGGTGTTTTTCAGGCTGGCTGGCACCACCACAAACACATCCATAGAATAAATTAATGCTGAAATTGTTGGGGAGACAAAATGCCACTACAGCAATAGCTCAGGTGCTCTGTGCTCCTGTGACACCATTTGCATTTACAGTGCTCCACGTGGCAAATGAAGGATTGAGTGGATTTCATGAGCAAGTTCAGGAGCACCTGAGCTGTAACTGCAGCTCCAGGCACAGGGAAGTTCCTCAGATGCTCCTGGACATGGCCATGGAATGGCAGAGTTCAAAGGGAGCAGCCAATCCCCCTGAGCACCTGCCCACATGTTCACCTGTATGTGCTGAGCTCCTGGCCACTCCTCTCCTTGAGTAACAGTCCCTTCACACTCTAGTTTGAAGAGAACTTGAATATATTTCCATAAGCTGCAATAACAGCTACTGCAGGTGCACCTGGAATCTCTGATCCTGAAATAAAAATGCCTCTGGACACTGTTCTGCACATCCTGTAGCCAAAAAGCACCAACAGACACGTGCACAGACATAAGGATCTTGTAGCACACCTATCTGAGACATTTTCCAGCAGGGGATTGCCAGCATTTATTATGAGCAGATAAGTAATGATTAAATTGATAAAAGGATCACTGGCTGGGGGTAGACATGCTGGAGATTTATCTGAATCATGGCTCAGCATCATCTTTTTCTAAAGGTACCTTTATCACCAGGATAACATTTTTTAAAGAACTGATGAAGTGAAGAAGTGAAGTGGATGGCAGTTTAATACCATCAGTGCAGTGGGACAGAGAGGCTCATAAAGAGGATTTCTGCCTCTGTCCCCATGTAAATAATGAGGTGGAGCTTCAAAAAGACCAGCTGCCTTCACTGCCACTTACCCAGCACCAGGGGAAGAACTGCAAGACAGGAACAAACTCACAAAACACATCTGAAAGATCAAAAGAAGTGCTTTGCTCACCCCCAGAGCAAGAGAGGCACGTGTGTGAGCCACTGGCAGCCAACAAGGTGCTATAAACAAGGGAAAAGCCTCTGCATGAAGGGAAAAGCCAAGTAGGGTATTTAAGAGCTGCCAAGAGAATAAAGAGCTCCACCACCTGCATTGCACAGGGAGGAAAACACGCAAGCACAGCACTGCAGATATTAATGTGAAACCAGTGAGAGGAAGTCCAAGAACTCAGTTTTATACTCTCGGTGATTCTGTGGTGTACCCACAATTCCTACATGAAATCTTTGATAGCTAATCAATGCCCTCCACTTGTATTCACAATTATAGACACTCCTGAGAGCCACGAACCCTCAGGGACCTGTTTCTGAAAAAGGCAACAGTGACATCTTTGCTGGATCCTCTGAAACACAAGCAGAGGGTCCTTCACTCACCACCCCTTGAGACACTTCAGCAAATCAACTACATGACCCCAGCATCGTTTAGGTTGGAAAAGACCTTTGAGGGGATCGAATCCAACCTGATTCCCGACTAGACCAGAGCACTGAGCACATCCACTTCGAGGGTGGGGACTCCACCACCAAAGTGGGCAGCCCCTTCCACTCCTTATCAACCCTTTCTGTGCAGAAATTCCTCCTGCTGTCTCACTTGAGCCTCCCTCTCCTCCTATCCCTGTTCCCTGGGAGCAGAGCCCAATTCCCATCTGGCTCCCCACTCCTGGCAGGGACTTGCAGAGCCAGAAGGTCCCCCCTGAGCCTCCTTTTGCCCAGGCTGAGCCCCCCCAGCTCTCTCAGCCCCTTCCCTGCCCTGCCCAGACACACCAACAGCTCACCACGCACAAACACACAGCCGAAAAGAGAAAAGGGCTTTACAGAAACACAAAAGTGGTGGTGATGGGGGTGTTATTGCTCATTTAGGATCGCAGAAGGGCCTGCCTTGGAAGCCGCTTAAAGCCCATCGAGTCCCGCCAGGACCCTCCAGCCCGGCCTTGCCCCCCTCCCACCCAGCGCCCCCCGAGCACCGACCAGCCGAGCACGACGGCGCTGGTGACGAGGAAGCAGACGGACACCAGGGCGATGTAGAACAGCGGGGAGTACTCGTAGAGCGTCACCAGGAACACGGCGGCCATGGGGCCGGGCACTGAGGGCGCGGCCCACACACGGACAGGGCCGGGCCGCGGCCAGGCCGGAAGCGGCTGACGCCATTGCCCTCAGTTTGCCAGGAGAAGGGCGGGGCCAGGCCGGAAGCGGCTGACGCCATTGCCCTCAATTTGCCAGGAGAGGGGCGGGGCCAGGCCGGAAGCGTCTGACGCCATTGCCCTCAGCTTGCCAGGAGAGGGGCGGGGCCAGACCGGAAACGCCTGACGCCATTGCCCTCAGCTTGCCAGGAAGTGGGCGGGGCCAAAGGCGGGGCCACCCTCACGGTGCAGGCCCGAGGATTCGCCAATGGCTGCGTTAGCACGCGGCGTTTAAATGTTTAAATAACAAATAGTGATATAAAACAATAACAAACAAAACAAATTGCCTGGCAGGGGCGGCTTGGCCCGGAGATCTTTGAATTCCATGGAAGCCCAAGCACAATTCCTCACGGGGACTGCTGACACCTGCTGCGACATTGCCTTGTCAAGCACCATTGAAGCGCCCTGTTTGCCCCAGCTGAGCTCATGTGTTGGTTTTGTGGAATCCTATGGCTGCCAAGAAATAATGAGGAGGCTGCAGAGTGACAGGTTCACAGAGTGGGGTGTCACCGGAGAGCCACTGTCATGCAGGGGTGCCTGAGTGGGGTGCCAGGGATGCTGGCTTTGTCCCCCCTGAAGAGCCCCTTTGCCATTTGCTCAAGAGAAAAGTGATTTTTGGAGAGCAGAGCTGTTGGGACAGGTTCCTTGTCCCGACAAGCTGGCTGGGAGCAAGCTGGAGGCAGCTGGGCAGGGCTGGGTGGGTGATGATGAGTGGATGGAGGGATGCACGTGGATGTGAAGAGCAGAAGGCTGGAAGAGAGATGTTTTCAGGGGGGTTTTATGAGGAGCGGCTGGAGGGACTCGTCCTGAAGAACAGGAGGCTCAGGGGGGACCTTGTGGCTCTCTGCAAGTCCCTGAGAGGAGGGGGGAGCCATGCAGGGGTCGGGCTCTGCTCCCAGGGAATGGGACAGGAGGAGAGGAAATGAGCCCAAGATGAAGCAGGAGAGGTTCAGAATGGGTCTTAGGGGGAATTTCTTCCTTGAACAGGCTGCCAAGTTTGGCAGTGGAGTCCCCATTCTGGGAGGGATTAAAAAGCCGTGTGGATGTGGCACTTGGGGACACGGGTCAGCGGTGGCCTTGGCAGTG
>JAWWEW010000165.1:60780302-60805096 GCA_035583185.1 Anabacerthia variegaticeps
CCCAGAGCCAGCCCTCTGGGCAGCCTGGTCCCTGCTTGCAGCGTGTGTGTTGGATTGGCAGTGCAAAGGAGGGGCTCTTCAGGGCAGGATCTGTGTTCCTGCTTGGCACTGCGAGAGCACCTTGGTTCCAAAGGGACAGTTCCCAGGAGGGACAAGCAGATGCCAAGGCTGATTTCCAATGAGGAAATTGCAGTGACACTGCTCCAGGCTTCTTTGGGTCAAGAAAGAAGCACATTGGTGGTCCTGGGATACAATTTGAGCTGCTTTACAAATCTGTAGTGTGTCTGTGTCAGTAGTGTTTGGTCAGCTTGTGTTGCCCCCGAACACCAGATGTAAAATCTCGTGCATTCAGGGTGCCTTGAATTGGATGGGACAGCCCTTGTGCAGGAATAAAGGACAACATTCCCTCAGGAGGGATCTCCTGTGACAGTGACCCCTCTGGTTCTCTATCACATACACTGATATCCATGCAGTGAACACACACAGCAGGTGTGAGCCCCTCCAGCACAGCTCTGAGCAGGAGCAGCTCTTCCAGCAGCCACGAGCAGGAGGTGTTTGGGACAATGTCCCCGAGCAGTGGCAGAGGAGCAGCCCCTCGACAGCCCTGTCAGTGTCCTTTTATCTGCCCTGCCCCGCTGGGCCCTCCCCAGGGGTGGCTGCACTTTGATGTTCCCTCACAGGGCCCACACGGTCGGGTGGTCATCATTGTGTGGCCTCCAGCTCTGCAGGGGTCGGTCACGGCCATTTCAGAGCTGGCCGTGGGGCCACCTGCCAGTTTGGGACAGTTTGTGGGTCTGTCCCCCATTTCAGGATAGCCCGTTGGTCCACCCCTCATTTGGGAAAGGCTGTGGGTTCATCCCTCATTTCGGGACATGCCGTGGATTCAGCTGCCGCCCTCTTGGAGTGGCCCAGGGCTCACTGAGGCTCCAGCCTCAAGTTCCAGGTTGTCATGTGAGATGAGATGAGCTGGGCGCCAAAAGGCTGAATTTGTGCTCAGAACCAGTTCAGTATTGTAGGGCTGGTGGAGTACAGAAGGAGTTGCACAGTCCAAATTGTGGAACAGTGAGTTTTATGGAAACAACAGGAAAGCAGGTTCCGGTTTCATGGGGATCGATGAACTACCTCCATATGAACTACTTATAAATTTGTTGGGAAAACAATCACTAACTACATGTGAACTTCTTGTAGGTTTGCTGGGGTTCAATGAACTAACTACTCCTTAACTACCTATAGATTTGTTGGGGATCCATGACCTAACTACAACCTAATTACTTATGGTTTGTTGAGGATCCATAACCTAACTACACCCTAACTACTTACAGATGTGTTGGGGATCAATGCCCTCACTACCTATGAACTACCTACAAACTGACTCCTACAAATATACACAGTGTCTGTGATCGGGTGTGAGCCCCACAAGCTGTTTGTTTGAAGCCTCCCTGTGCCTCTGTCCCTGCCGTCAGGGTGTTTCTTCTCCAGGGAGCAGCTCAGGAGCTCCAAGAGATGGAGCAGCAGGAGCAGGAAATGCCTCTTGCGCCCCCGTGACGGGTCTTGCTCTCCACACCGAGCTCTTCCTCCTCCTCTGCAGGAGCCTTGAGGCTCTCCTCTTCATTTGCACCATAAACCTGAACATTTCCTTCATTTCCCTGTACCTCCTGCGCAACACCAGCATGGTCTGGATGGATTCCCTCCTCCTCCTGGCAGCCTCCTGGCGCTCTCTCCTGCTGGCCGCTGCCCTGCGGCTCTGGGCTGCTCTGGTGCAGCCCCAGCAGAGCGCCAGGAGCAGGAGCAGGAGTGCAGCAGGAGCCCAGCAGTGCCAGGGCTGCAGGGCACCCCCGAGCAGGGCTGCCCAGGCCCTGACCCGGCGCTCCAGGGGTTCCTGCTCCAGCTCCCGCAGCAGCCGAGCCATGTGCCACTCCAGCTCCCGCACACACCGCTCCACACGCTGCCACGTGTGCCCATCCAGCCCATCTCCTGCGCCCTGCGGGTACTGCAGGAGGCTTTGCAGCAGCAGGGCCAGCAGCACTGGCACCCCCATGGCCCGCAGCACACACGGCAGCCCCGGGCCAGCCCGGCCTCGGCCCTGCCTGCACCCCCCGTGCCCGCCCGGGTCGGGCTGGGCAGCGGTACCTGCTGTGCCTTTGACAGCTGCCCCCACTGTGACACTGCCCACGATGTCACCGCTGACAGGGGTGTCACAGCCGGGACAGACCCCCCTTCGTCCCCAGCCCGGCAACCAAAGCCCCGACACAGCCCGAGAGCAGCCCCAGCAAGGGGCGAATGGGGGGAATGGGCCCCCAGGGGCTCCTGCCCAGAGCAGGGAGAACCCCCTGAGCCCTTGGGAGATGGAAAACTGGGGGACACGGCCCATGGATGCTTTGCTCCTGGAGATGGCCTGCTGTGGCACGGCATCCCATCCCTGGGTGCTGAACCCTGGGCTTGTGGGGCTGCTCCGGGGGCTTTGGGGACAGCCCTGGGTTCCTGGAGCTGAATGTCCTGGTGTCGGGATGGGGCGTCTCCAGGGCAGGATCTGTGTTCCTGCTTGGCTCTATGAGAGGACCTTGGTTCCAAAGGGACATTTCCCAGGAGGGACGAGCAGGTGCTGGGGCTGATTTCCCTTGGGGAAACTGCAGTGACACCAACTCCAGGCTCCTTTGGGACAAGAAAGAAGCACATTGGTGGTCCTGGGATACAATTTGAGCTGCTTTACAAATCTGTAGTGTGTCTGTGTCAGTAGTGTTTGGTCAGCTTGTGTTGCCCCCGAACACCAGAGCAAGATGTAAAATCTCATGTAAAACAGCATTCAGGGTGCCCTGAATTGGATGGGACAGCCCTTGTGCAGGAATAAAGGACAACTTTCCCTCAGGAGGGGTCTCCTGTGACAATGACCCCTCTGGTTTTCCTTCATGGAGCAGTTTTGGTCCAGAGTGTGGGGCCAACATAACCCTGACAGAGTTCAGAGTGTTTGGACAAGGCTCTCAGGCAGACCGTGGAGTTCTTGGGGTTTTCTTGTGCAGGGCCAGGAGCTGGACCCAATGATCCTTGGGGGTCCCTCCCAGCGCAGGATATTCCATGATTTTATGGAATCAGCAAGTTCAGCTTCGACATCTGCTACTAGGCAAACCCACATTTCTGTGGTGTCTGCTGAAGCTCTTGGTATAAATCTACATTTACCTTATAAAACCGGTGTTTGCCACTAATATAATTCACAAGAGGTCGTACCGAGATGTAAAGCCTTCATCTTTACTTTCGCTCCGAGCACGGGAATGATACTCAATTCTCAGAGTTACGGAATCCCTGAAAACGCGTCTTCTCTGCTGCCGCAGCAGTTTAACTTCCCAGCAGCACGCAGAAGGGCCGAGGCAGCACAAGCATCACAACCTGCCCCTTTGCCCCGTATATTTGTATTTCAACGCCCCTTCCGATACGCTTTAAGGGATTCCCCTCAGGGCCCCCCCGTCCCGCTCAGGGCGCGGGAGTTGCCGTGGCAACGGTGGGCGGCGCGGTCACGTGGCCTCCTTTTCCCGCCCCGCCGCGCCTTGAGCCTCCCCGCCACCCGTAGGCGCGTGACGGCGCCCCGCCCACCCCCGCGCGCCCGCGGGAGGGGGACGTGTTCCGCGGCGCTGATTGGTCGGTCCGTGGGGGAGAGGGCGGGGCTGTGCGCGCGCAGGCGCAGTGGGAGGGCGCGGGGGGGGGCGCGCAGAGCCCGACTCGGGGGAGGCGGCGGCGCCACGATGGTGAGGGGAACAACAAAAACAACAACAACAACCCTGTGGGGAACAACAGCTCTGAGGGGACACCGGGGGTGTGGGAGGGACAGAAACCCTGAGGGGACACCGGGGGTGTGGGGGGGACAGAAGCCCTGAGGGGATACCGGGGGTGTGGGGGGGACACCGGAGGTGTGGGGGAACAACAGCCCTGAGGGGACACTGGGAGTGTGTGTGGGAACAACAGGCCTGAGGGGACACCGGGGGTAGGGGGGGAACAACAACCCTGAGGGAACACCGGGGGCGTGGGAGGACAGAAGCCCTGAGGGGATAACCCTGAGGGGAAACCCGGCCCGTGGTGGGGTGATGGTGGTGGTGAGGGGTCCACCCGCTGAGGTGATGCGGAGTGAACTGGTTGGGAAATATTTCGCTGGGGAGCGGTGGGAATAATCCTCAGGGGAAGGCGTGATCTGGCCGCTGAGGAGCTGGTGGTGTGTCTGCGAAGGGGTTGGTAGCTCGGTCGGGCAGCTGCGCGTCCTGGAGTGGTTTGGGCTAATTCGCCAAAGAACATCTGATTGTTGGTCGCGGAAGTCATTCAGCCGAGTGGTGGGTTTGGAGCTGTGGGTGCTGGTTGGAACGGGGGCTGAGGGATAAACGCTGTGGGTACCACTGGATAAATGCTGTGGGTACCACTGGGTAAATGCTGTGGGGTACTGATGGATAAGTCCTCTGGGATATTGGTGTGTAAATGCTGTGGGGTACCACTGGGTAAATGCTGTGGGTACTGATGGATAAATGCTGTGGGATATCAGTGTGTAAATGCTGTGGGTACTGACGGATAAATCCTGTGGGATACCGGTGGGTAAATGCTGTGGGTACTGATGGATAAGTGCTGTGGGTACTGATGGATAAATCCTGTGGAATACCAGTGGGTAAATGCTGTGGGATACTTGCCTTAATAGTGGCCAGTGGGTACAGAACTGCTTATGGGAGAAGGAAAAGATGGTCGTAGTGAAGGTTTGCAGCAGAAGGAGCAGAGGCAAAGCAAATTCGGTCAGATCTTGGGCTGTTCTCTGTGCATCTCTAGTGAAGGAAAGAGTCGTGCTTGAAGCACATCTGGGAAATTCCTGCTTGCCAGTCAGATGGGGAGGGGATCGAGGGTGCTGGGGGGATCCAGGGAGCAGCAGCATCCCCCCTGTGGTGCTGGCAGCTGTGCCCGTGTCTCTGCACCAATCCTTGCTTGGCTGCCCCGAATTTTTATTAAGCCAAGCGCTGGTCAGCCAGCTCAGCCCTGATAAACAGTCTGAATCTGATGGTACCAAGTGTTTTCCTTCGAATTCCCTCACATTTGTTTTGCGTGGCTGCACAGGTGGAGCAAGAGCAAGGCTTGTGTGCTGGGAGAAACTGCTGAGCCCAGAGGATTGGGGCTTCCTTCAGAAAAGAGCATTTCATACAAAAAATGGAACTCCAACTTTGAAATGCAGCCCTGTATTCTGTTGGGTTTTTTTTTTTAATAGAGACCTCCTGAGTCGGTGTTAGTGACATTTTGTACAAAATATAACTTCATCTGAATTCTGCTGGTTTTTAAATAACTTTTAATTTTCTTTTTCCTGAATTAGTGGGAGTGGTTATTAATGACATTTCACAGAATCACAAGAATGCGTTAGGTTGGAAAAGGCCTCTGAGATCATCCTGTCCAACCTGTTTGGATCAGAGGGATCCATCTGGGGACCAGAGGGAGCCAAGAACAATCCTTAGGGAAAAGAGGCAAAATAAGGGAGGCTGCACACCCTGTGCCTGAGCTGTGCTGTCACAGCAGAGCGTGGTTTCCTCTCCAGCTGTCCAAAGGAAGCAGAGGGGTGAGACTTGGACCAGAATTTGGTCAAGGTGAAAATCTTTTCAGGAATAGCAGCCAACATGGGCTATTGGCAGTGGACAAGCAGAGCCACCCCTCTGCTCTTTGAGGGAAATCTCACAAATAATGGTGAACACAAGGAGACAGAACTGGGAGATAAATAGCAACTTTCTCCTGATTTATGAGCAGTCATTTGTCTCAATGAAAGAGCACTTTATTACAGCATTTAATAGGTGATCGTGCACTATTTGTTTATTTGAGGAATTTTTTTTTAAGGAAGCCTGGAAATACCATCATTTTGGCACAAAAGCCTTGATGCCTCAGGAGTTTACAAATAAAATACAAGCTGCAAATATTAAATAACTCTTCCTTATCTAGCTGGCATGAACCTCTTGGATACAGAGGTTGTGTGTATAAAATATGACTCAGGAAGTGGCCGTGGCTGGCTTGGTACAGCTCAGAAATTGCATGTGCAAGGGAAGATAACCTGCATGGCTGCTTGTGAAATAATGGTTTCCTTCCTCATCTTCAGTGTGATGACTAATACATTATCTGGGCATCTCTGCTGAGAGCTTGGCCTGCACAGGGGGAAAAAGGCTGCATGTTTTTTGGTTAAAATGTCTTAAATGCTTTGTATGTAAATCTCAGAAGTTCAATTAATATTTTTTTTGGGTAACAGTAAGCAGTGACCCTTAATCACTGTGTTCTTCTGAAGTACTAGTAGTAGTTCCTATTATTTTAAATGCTTAAATTACTTTATCCCATTTACTGCCACTCCAAAGGGGGCTCCCTTATTTCAGGACTTGGCAAATGAAGTGTAAAATTTACCTCTAAATGTAGAAGTATAAAAGCTACTTCAGAAATATAAAGTTTACTTGTAAGAACTATGAGAATAATCCCAGTTCAGAAAGTGAATTAAGTATTCCTAGTTAAATGCATGGCTTTGAGGAGGGATATTTAAACAGATAAGTGTTCTGTTAATGCTTTTTTGGGTGATTTTTTTAATGGTTTCACCCATGTTTTTTCTGGTTTATGTAATGTTCTGAAATTTGGACAACTGCATGCCATACCTGCTTCAGTAGGGTTTGTGTGACACAGGGATTCCTGATTTGCTTTCTAGAAAGATTTATCTCTCCCTCCCCTCTGCCATTGCCTTTTTGCAGAGTGAATCTCTGGTGGTTTGTGATGTTGCCGAAGACCTGGTGGAGAAACTGAGAAAATTCCGGTTTCGCAAAGAGACCAACAATGCTGCCATTATAAGTAAGTTCCAAACAGGCCTGACAAAAATTGCCAAAAAATCCTGTCTCCTCTTTTCCTCCCCGTGTAACGTTGCTGCTGTAACAGGTAAATGTGAGCCAAGAGGATGTTTGTTGTATAAGCTGCAATACTTCCAATTCTGCCTGTAATTTTAATGCTAAAACAGTGCTGTTTTTATGATACAAGACTCCATCTGCTCTTAGCAGAGTATTTATATGTAATTATGGCTCAGAGTCTACCACTGTTTGTGAAATGATTTTGGGAAGCCATGGGATGCGCTGGAGAAGCAACAAAACAGAATCACAAGGGCTGTAATTGTTGAATGCTAAAAAGCTTCTGCATCCATCATATAAATCAATTGAAAACAACATTGATCTGTGTTTTATTTTGATTTATAGTGAAAATCGACAAGGATAAGCAGTTGGTGGTGCTGGATGAGGAGCATGAGGTTTGTTAAATGAATTGTAAATAAGAATATCTTCAGCCTGCAATATATTGTTGTCTCTAAGGTACTGCCTTAGTTTCAAATTGTTATCAAACTCTTAATCTAATTTGGGTCATGAGCTTATTTAAATGCATGGTCACTCTGCATGTAAAGCACAGCACCGTTAATAGCGAAACTATGCAGAAGCAATTGAGTTGACTAATTAATTGCACACCAGAAAAAAAAAAAAGGTTATTTTTAAAGCTGTTTTAACTATGTAAAAAGCATCTTTGGCACCTGCTGGCTTTTTGCAGAGATTTCTGCTGTGTTTCCATGTAGATCTGCACATTTGCCTCTGAGCCTGTCTGCCATCAATTAGAAGCAGGATTGCTAATCCCCTGCAGACTCTCAATTTGATGGGTGGCATAATAAGGTCAGCCCAGTGTGTGGTGTTTCTTAATGGTCCATAGGGCAAAATTAAATCCTTCCCAGGGATCTGAGCAGTAACCATAGCTCTTGTTCCCTAGAATGTAGAAGTTAATGTAAAGTTTAAATAAAATGGGGGCTCCTCTTTGTTCGGTGAAGGAGAAAGGACCGAATTTCTCAAATTTTCTCTTTATGTAGCTGATTTTAACATACTTTTTGGGGTGTGCTTGCTCACTTCTGTTTAGCACTAGAGTTAGCAAAGTGTGGTAGCTGCCAGCATAGCCAAGTAGAGCCAAAATGTTTGCTAAACTCATTATGCCTAAAATAGGGGTGATTATTCATGCTAACATTAGTTCTGTGTTTAGTCATAGGAGTCTATCAGCACACAAGTCTTCCTAAACTGCTCTAGTAATTTGGGAGGTCATTATCAGTTCACCTATAGATGTGCATCTACCTTGCAGGTGTTTCACTGTCCATTATTCTGCTTTAACCTTGCAGTGCAGGATCATTTGCTCAAATATTGCTTGTGTTTAATGTCACCAGGGTATTTCTCCTGATGAGCTAAAAGATGAGCTGCCTGAGAGACAACCTCGATATCCTTCTCGTGCTGCTGCCATTTGGTCTTACTCACTCCTGGAAGCTGTTCAAAACATTGGGCTTCACCTTTTTAGGCCAATGCTTGCTGTACTGTGGTTTTATTGGTGAGATAACCCAGGGATCTGTCCTCAAGGTGCACTGACTGATCTGTTGTCCCACTTGTTGAAACAATGATTCATTTAAGCCTTTCCTGAGATTTTATTCCCTTTTAGACTATAGAATGGTTGGGGAAGTGCAGCCACACTGCTGGTAATGTAAAGAAGTGAGTAAAATGTACCCGTTCGTGGCTACTTCTAAATATAGAAGTGTGTCTGTGTAACTCAAGATCTGTTTTGGTACTTTCTTAGGATGTGGCTGTTGTTTTGCTGCAGTTACTGATTCTGGGGTTGCTGAGGGCATGTGATCTGGGGAGGAATCCCTGTTCTGAAAAAAAAAAAAAAAAGGAACAAAAGAGCAACAAGTAAATTATTCTTTAACTAATGAGAAAAAAAGGGGTACTTAAGTTATAAGTGAAGAAAGTACTTGCCTCCATCAGCCTCAAAAGCTGCCTGGCACTATTCCATGTACTGTGCTGAATCTTTCCTTTCATGCCCACATTGCAGTGGGAAGCTCTAAAACAGTCCTGGCTAAAACTGCAGCTCAAATTCAGCAGAACACCTGAAACAACAAAGTGCTTGGTCAGCAAAGAAAGAATTGCCTTTCATTAGCCAAAACCACACTGGTGGGTGTGGGAAGTCTTCTTGCAAAGCTGGGAGAGGAATATTTGTCATGTGAGGGTGATTTTTAGCCCTGATGTGAAACATTACACAGAAACAGCCCTCGCACCGAGGCGGGGTCAGTTCTGAAAGATGTGGAAGTGAAAACAGAACAGTGAGACTGTTATGACCAAATTAAAGCACTTTCTGAAATGCAACAGTTACTTGTGCCTGCATCAAGATCAAGGCTTATATCCTAATAATCAGTTTCTTAGTTTCTTTAACCTCAGGAAAAACATTTATTGTGTATAGTTACAAGTACCAGCATGAAGATGGAAGAGTTTCTTACCCACTGTGCTTTATCTTCTCCAGTCCAGTTGGTGAGTGAACATTGTGATTGGTAGCTACTGTGTGCTGTAAACTTGGGAATAGTCTTTGCTATGGAAGATAAAATTGAGATAAAATGGAGTGCTTAATGCCCTGAATGAGGTTTTCCTGCCTTTGAGGTTCACATTTAGGGCACTTAGGGTGTATGATAGAAGAGATTCTCTCATTTCCATTTCTGAAGGCTGAGCAGGAGTGTTGGTTTCCTGCTTAGAGGGCCAGAAGGTGTGTCTTCCTAAACATGTCTGTGCTCAGCAACACCCTTCTCTAAAGGGCAGGCCCGGAGCACTCTGCATCTGCTCATGTAGGTTTAACCTCATTTAACCTGTTCCCTGTCACCCTCTCCTCAGTTCTTGGGGTATCCTCAAAATATGACCATATAAGGCTCAGGAAATGAGTGAAGAGCAGGCTGGAAGGGACCACCTCTCTTCCCAAGGGATGCTGTTCACCTGCCTGTCTTGCTCTTTGTGGATATTGGTCACTGGGGGGAAGAAATTCCTCTCCTCATCTAAGCAGGACATGGGAACCCATTTATTTCTGAGGACCTTAGAGTCCTGTTCCTTTCATTCTATCCACAAAAGGAACAGCATTCTGTAAGAGGGTTAGGATGGGAGTTGAGAGGAGGGTTTCTCTGGGGCCTGGATACAATGGGCAGCAGCAGAGGATGCCTCCAAGCAGGGCTGTGATGTGATGGTCTAAAGGGCTGTCACAGCTGTGGGTGAAAAGGAGGGCTCCTTAACCCACATCTGGGCTAGTGAAAGTTCCAGGAGGAACAGAGTGTAATCCCACATCATCCCAAATTTGTACAGAGCAGCTGTATCCTCTGTTTGTGTCACAGTAACCTGCAACATGAACTTACCTGGGCAGGGAAATGTGTGATTTTAACAGAAGCCAAATAACCTGGGACTTGATTTGGGCTTACAGAGCTGAATTGCTCCCGAGGCTTCCATCTGTGTTCTGCATTGTAACAGTGTAGCTTGCTGGCATTACTGGATTATCCTTGTTATCTTCTGGAAGAAGATAAACTGATTGCATTGGTTTACTCTTCCTTACTCAGAGCTAGAGTAACTAGGTATGTAAAAGAGTTTAGCAACTAGTGAGCACATTCCTCCGTACTTACCTGAGAATCTTCCTATGAATGTCTTCAGCTTTCAGTTTGGAATTAAAAAAAATTATTTTTGAAGTGTTGCAGTCACAGTAACTAATCAAACCCTCTTTTGTCCCCCCCCATAACTACAGGATGTAAGCCTGAGCAGCAGATGATGTATGCTGGCAGCAAGAATAAGCTTGTACAGACTGCTGAACTCACTAAGGTATAACTATTTCAATAACTGCTTCCCCCTTCTCTACAGGTTGCAGAGGCTGTTTTGTGTCTTGCTTGAACTGATGGAAAGAAGGGTTTTGTGAGACTTTGTTGTAAACAGAATCTGGTTTAGGAAGACTGAAGGAGGAGTGTGTGGGGGGATTTCCGGTGGTTTAAGGTACAGGAAGAACAGTGTTCTCTAAAATGAAAATATCTATCAGTAGACTGGCAGTCTTTACTTTTGGGAATGAATTTATTGATGGGGAGAATAGACTGAAGCCTTAGTGCAGTGTGAAGCAGATCAGTTTAGCTGGTTTTCTGGGGCTGTGTGCTTGCTGCACAGCCTGCAGAAAACAAGTAACATGTGCCAAGTGCTGAACAATTCCTTCCTGTGCTTGGTTCCTCCAGTACTGAGACCAGAAGAAATCACTGCATTCACCAGGCCTAGGTGTACCTATATTTTAGAAAAGAAATGTCTCCTGGTTTTTGTTTTGGTGATCTTCGGAATCTCTTCTTATAATTGGCACCCTTACAGTTTTAGCTTGAAGCAGGAAAGCTTAATAGAGTCGGTAGTCACTTCATACCATGTGACATGACTTGGCTGCTCCCCAACAACAGTGTTCCCTTTAGGTGTTCCTTATCCTGCTGAGCCCTTTAACATCCCAGTAAAATCTCTGTGAGGCCAGAGAGAGAACTATGAATCACAGAATCACAGTCTGGTTTGGATTGGAGGGGACCTTAAAGACCATCTTGTTCCACCCCTGCTGTGGGCAGGGACACCTTCCACTAGACCAGATTGCTCCAAGCCCTGTCCAACCTGGCCTTGAACTTCTACCTTTTCCAGCTGTACCTTGTAAGAAAAGACCTCTCTGTTTTAAGTTAGACCTCAGGTTGACAGGAGTAAATGGAAGAAAGCAGAAGGTAAGAAGGTAAGCTCAGCCCCAGGAAGTCTTTTTTTAGGTCTATTGAAACTGCATCTTGGAGGCCTGAGAACTGTGATAGAAAGGAGGAAGACAGTTTTCAGTAAGTGAAAGGGAAGGGTTGGTGAGAAGAGGGTGCAAGCCTTGGGAATAGCTCAGTTGAGTTACTGTCACCTCTGAAATGGGAGAAATTCAGTCTGCAAGGCTTTTGAATGCAAGCCCAGGAGTGGGTAGTGAGGTCCCTGATCATCTTCCTTCTGAAGCTGGAGAGGACAGCCTGTCTCCAGTTGGGTTGGCTTGCTTGCTTTCCCAATGTGCTTTATTCTTGCCACTTGCTGAGCTGTGTTTCATTTTAGCTCCTGCTGTGACTTCCTCTTGGTGTGATTTCTGCATGTGACTCAACTGAGTTCTCTCATTTTTTCAGTGACTTGCATGTTAGCTTGGGTTCTTATAAACTGGTCTTATAGTGCTGAATTTTGGGGTTCCTCCAGTTTAAAGGTCTGTGGATTTGTAAAATTTGCATCCCTGACTCTTTGAACAAGATGATCTGTCATTGGGCATCTCATGGACTCCAGTGAGCAATGCACAACTAACACAGCTTCTCTTCAAGGGTATTAAAAACCCAAACCACAACCAGTTACTTGCTCACATGGAATGTAAAGAGTGTATTGGTGTCTTTGATCTTGCTTTCTGCTTCAAGGCTGTGTTCAGCGTTTATTGGAGACTTAACAAAGCTTTGGATTGGTGCTTTTTAGGTTGTTTTGGGGAATTGGCCAGAGAAGCTGTGGTTGCCCCATCCCTGGAAGTGTTCAAGGCCAGGTTGGACAGGACTTGGAGCAACCTGGGCTAGTGGAAAGTGTCCCTGCCCATGGCAGGGGGTGGCACTGGATGATCTTTAAGGTCCCTTCCAACCCAAACCATTCTGGGATTCTATGATTTTTGGGTTTGTTTTTTGTACAGTTTTGTTTTGAGGTTTCCCAGGCTTGTTTCTTACAGGTAAAACTGGATGTTTTGGATTTATTTCAGCTCAGAGAAAGAATAGTTGTGTCTTGGGATGAGCAAAATTCCTAAATTTTGGGCTTAAATCAGCCCAGAGATTAAATTAATTGGTATTCTTCAAACAGACCATCTAGCTGAGATGATGCATGTGAGATGGTGCCATTCCAGGGTCATTTTAGAATGTAGTGTGTGTGCTGTTCTCATATTATTATTGAGAAGAGTGAAGCCTAGAAAGAAGAATTATGAGATTCTTGTTCATTGCCAGTTTTGTGTATTTTCCACTGATCTGATCTTTTCTGGAAAGCACCTGAACATTCTGGGTTGGATACTGGTTTATTGCAGCTCAAACAACATGTGTGGAAAGCTGCTGCTGGAATTGTGTTCTTCTCCCTTCCCAGTGCCATCCCTTTGGGAATTGATGCAGTGCCCTTTTGTTTAGGTGTTTGAAATCAGAAATACAGAAGACCTAACTGAAGAATGGCTGCGTGAGAAACTGGGCTTCTTCCACTAAGGAAAACCTCTGTCCTAAGTATTTATGTACCATCCTGGTGATACTGGAACCAGACATGAATACTTACATCCAAGCAATGCACTGTATTCACAGCTGTCTCCTGCAGTATCTCTCTTGTGCAGAGTTTGTGCAAAGAATAGCAGGTCTGTCTCCTTGAAGTAACAAATCTTTGCAGGTGTTTCCTTATTTGTACCTGCTAAAAGGGAATACTCCTCTGCAGGGACTCCTTTTGCACTCTTGTGACTAATATTTCTGTAACTAAAATAGTTCAGTTCTGGATTTATAACTATGTGCAAACACCATTTGGAAGCTGACGCTAACTTTTTCTGAGCTACAAGCGCATCCTGGTGACACACATTAGCCATTTCTGTGCAGAATTTGTGTACTGTCACTTTTCATGGTTTTTGATGTAATGTCTTCTCAATTTTGAAAACTACTCCCTGGAATCATCTGGTATGAAAAAGACAAAATCCTTGTACAACAAATCCATCCATTTATCTTTCCATTGAGTCCATGTGAACTGTCTCAAATTCTTGGAACTAATTCTTGTCATTCCAGTAATTCCTCAGTTGCCTGAGTCAATCTTTCTAAATTTCAGGGCACAGCTTTTGACTGTCCAGTGCTCCTGCTAATACAGTCTCACAGGAACTAGCTGATAACTAAGGGCTGAACTACAACTCTGGTTCCTCTCGTACCAGATTTCTTCTTGCATCTCTAACTTCTGACACTGTTGAGAAGTTTACCTCTACTCATTTCCTGTTAGCTGAACACCTGGTGATACTGTGTGCCTTTCATTTGTTAGCTTTAAAAGGACTTGAGAATTTTACACTGCCACTTCTTAAAAATTTGGTAAAAACTTTGTTAAAGAATCCAAGTAACATTTGTTCCTAGTGCCTCGTGCTGCAGTTAACATCTGTGAAAACAAAAGCCAACCTCATTTTCTTTGAAATTCCAATCATCTGCTCCATTTGTAGGAGTCAGGAGGTTCAAGCTTTTCATGGTAATGAATGATTTATATCTCTTTTGTTATAAAAGTTGGCCACACGTAGCTTTTGAGTGCTTCAATTACAACCTCTTAACTTTCTTAACCGCTTGTTGGTCAAAATTACATTCCAGATGAAGCTTTTGCATAAGTGCTCATTTGATTCTCATCTACTTAACGGTTCATCTCTTTGAAACAGCAGATCTTCTAATGTGAAAATAGTATTTAACTTTTATAAATGACCAGTCTTTTTACAGGTCTGTTTTATATTGAATAGAGTAGTCTGAGGTGGGACACGTTCAGCCCGTGCCGTGGCAGAGGGAGCACTCACGGGACAGTCTCTCACTGTCTTGCTCGTGAGTGTTTGTTGTGCTACTGAACCAGTATCTGCGTAAGAGCAGCTTCCTGTTGATAACATACCTTCAAATACAGCTGCCCCAACCAATCTGCTCGCTGGGAAGGAATGCAGTGTTCAGTCTGGAGGCCAGTATTTCATGCTGTGAAACCTTTGCTGAGAGAAGGGGTGTTTTTTGTTTGTAAACATACCCTGTGTTAGTGTTCAAACACTAATTCCTGCAAGATCACAAGGAATTCATTCGCAAAGGTCCTCAGTGTTGGTAAATCTCTTCTTAATTTGATGTTATTGCTCATTTATTTGTATATAAATCTGACTTGAGAGGAGCTTTTCAAAATACATGTTGGAATGATCCAATTAAATCGATCTGTCGGTGCGGGAAAGAAATGCTTGTAATTAAATTCCTGTGTTAACGTAGTGAACTGGAAAAACAATTTCATTTCCCTGGATGAAAAAATGTTGATTATGAAACTGTTGCTTGATCATTCTGTACTGCAGATCAATAAAAACAATGTCTTTTGTGACAAACATTGTATAAACGGGATTTTGGCTTAAGGGATAGTGCCATTCCAAGCATCAGTGTGGAAACAGCAGGAATCTTGGGTGTTTGGGGATTGTGCTAGAGGTGAGGCGTGTCAAAGTACAGCGTGGGCGACAGGGGAGCTGATGCTTGGAAAGTTCAGCTTGATTTGCAGTGGGGAAAACTGGATTAATCATCTTTGTTGTACTTTGTACACTGGTGGGCTGCCAGCAGCCAACTGCTGCCTGCACAGGTCTGCACAAAAATAACTGTTCCAGAGGCTTGTCTCAGGAGGGAAGGGAGGAGCTGCTGCAGTCAGATGCTTCCATTTGACTGTTCATCTCTGGATGGCTCCACCTTCTGCCAAGAAAATACTGCTCCTTACAGCTGCATCTTCAGCCAAGTTCTTCCACTTCACATGTTCTTGTGCCTCCACTTAAGCCCTTTCTGCCTTGGGTGCTGCCCCTCAAGCCTTGCAGAAAGCAAACAGGCCCCGATAAGGGTTAAAGCCCAGTTTCTCCTGAGAGGTGATGTTGATGCTGCTCAGCCCACCAGTATTGTTCTCCAGGCAGCCTTGCCTGGTAGCTGTACCCCCTCCCCTCACTGAGCTGTGGCAGCAGCTGCAGGTACTCAGAGCATGTGAGTGCAGAGGGTGTTTGCTGTTCCAGGCTCGTTCCTGGTCTCCTTGGTTTTAATGCAGTGTTTTGACACAACTGTCTGCTGCTAATTGTCCTGGGCTCTTGAGATACAGGCAGTGCTGATACCTGACTAAGCAAAGACGTTAATTATGTCCAGATCTTTCCTGCACAATACTACTTGTTTCCATAACATCCTTTTCCCATCTTATCTGTAGAACTGTGTGTTCTGTGCTGCTGCCCCCACGGAGCTCGGGGGGAGGCAGATGTGTCTGTGTTCAGGCCAGTATGTTCCAGAGTAATCACACATTCATCTTACATTTTCAGACCTCTAAAGAGGGATCTAAAGGACAACATAAATTGACCTATGGGAGCCTTTGTAGCTAAAGGTCTGAGAGTCAGCATTTTCCATTGGGAGCTCCTATTTTTCAGGAGTTAGTAAGTCGGCCTTAAAGTCCTTGGCCTGGACTTAAAGGTCTCTCCGAGGGAGACTTCTGCCACAATTAATCAGGTTTACTTTAAATATTGACTAGATGGCTGGGATACAGCTCCTGTAGTCCTATTCATTGATGGTAAGCTGAATTAAAGCATGAGTTTGCATGTCAGCCCATGAAATGGACTTGTAGTGTTTGAATATTTTGAACAAAAAAAAAATGTAAATGCTGGTATTTGATGGTTTAAGTGTATTTCTAGTATCATGAATGCTGTTTGTTCTGATCTATTAAAGGAGGCAATAATGCAGGTGTTGACACCTTTTTCACTTCTCCAAAGGAGCATCTTATGCACTTGTACCAGGATTCCATTTTTGTATCTTTAACTGTAAAATAACTGGTCCAGAAACAATGTTAAACTGGTGACAGGGGTCTGACTCAAACAGGCAGAAGCAAGAAAACTCAATTCCTCACTTCAGTGCACTCCAAAAATACATCCATTTAACATTTTTTTGATGCAACATGTAGTGACTGTGAAACAGAGCCCTGGTGGGACAGGGGAGGGGGCTCAGTGAAACTCTGGCGTTTGTTCCATGGCCCCAAATCGCTGTTGTAGGAGGTCTGAGAGGTTCATGGCCAGGTTTGAGGATTTGGCAGTTCCATGAAAATACCAGTAACCAGTACAACTTCCACATGCTGTTCAATCTCTGCTAGTTCACATTGCATGTTTACTTTAAACCAAATCTTTTTTTTGCTAAGCATGGTGCTTGTATTGGTTTAAATAAAATGTTTCATTAAGAGGTTGCGTTGCCCTGTTTTAATTGCAAAGAGGTGTCTGACAGGGAAAATCTGGGAATGCTGGTGTGACCCCCCTCCATTTCTCAGCTTCCTGGGGCTGTGGAATACCATACAGAGTGCAGGAGCCAACTGGAGAATGTCCGAATACCTGTCAAGGACACCCCAAGGCTTGAAGGAGACACAGGAATTTTGTTGTACTTTTCCTTCTCACAGTTGGCTCATCCCTTTCCTGCCCAAGAGACCACTGGATTAATTGGATCAAAGTGCTCCTTTTCCTCATTCTTGCTGTTTCTTCTTTTTATGGTCTTGGGAGATTATTTTTCCTATATTGTTGAAAAAACTGCCAAAGATAATCCAAGGAATTCAGCCCTGGTACCTGAAATACACTCTTTCTGCCAACACTGAAGAACAGCATTAATAGGCCACAAATTAGCCATGATAGAAAGAAACCCCTTTGCTCCCAGGTGAGAGAGCTCTGTGAAGGAGAAAATGCACAGCTGCTTGAGCACATCTGGCTCCTGAATGGCATCTCGACCCCCAAAGTTACAGCAAAATCTGTTGCCAAAATATCAGGGGAAAACAAGCTGCTGTGGGAGAAGAATAGTTCTGCAGAACAGCTGATTAAAAGAGAGAAAGAAAGGAATAAATAGCTCTCCCATGAGAGGGGAAGGTCACCTGTGGAGTCCTCTGTGATCACTGAGTGTGCTTCAGTAGGAAATGAGGCGATGGTTTATTGGTACTGCCAGATCACAGACAGTAAAAACAACAGCAGAATAAAAAGAACTGCCAGGAGATTCAGGATTATGAAGTGAAGGGCAGCTGCTTCCACGCAGGAAAGGTCATTGACTTGTAACTTACAATGAAAAGGGCAGTTGAGTGGTTATTAAAGTCCACACCAGTGAAGGGAATGGGAAATAAAACGTGAAACCTCCAGGCAGCAGAACAAAGCTGCAGTGTTGCTGTAGATACCCTGAGTATCCCGAGCAGGGGCTGTCTCTCCCAGGTGTCTGAAGAGACGGCTTGCCCAGGGCTGGGAGCTTGTTAAGGAGGTCCCTTGGCTTGGCAGGGTCTCTGGGGAGAATGTGAAGAGGAGAAATGTTGGGTCTGGAGGAGCTGAAGGAGGAATCATAGAATGGTTTTGGCTGGAAGGGACCTTAAAGCTCATCTTGTTCCACCCCCTGCCACGGACAGGGACACTTTCTGCTATCCCAGGTTGCTCCAAGCCCAGTCCAACCTGGCCTTGGGCACTCCAGGGATGGGAGCTGGGGCAGTCACTGCCCACGTGTGCTGCAGTCTGCGAGCATGCCTTTGCCTACTGTTCCATGTCCCACAGGGGTCATGCAAGTCACTGAACTACAAGGTGGCTCCCCAAAGCTCCTCACCTGCTCCTCAAAGAACAAAGGTCCTGCCACATTGTTGGGTCCACGTGAGATTGGGAACGCCAAGCACCAGCAGGTGAGATATTGATACGGTGCCACTGAGAGGCAGAAGGGCTGGATATGGAGCAGCCTCGAGGGGAGAGCTGGTGGGTCTGTGGGACACACCTGAGGTGCTCCATGGGTGTAAGAGTGATTGGGGTTTGTTCAGCTGGACTCCTGTATGGCAGGGGTGAGGATTTAAGGTGAGCCTCACCCCTTGGAACAAAAGTGAGGATGTGGCAGGTGAGTCATCCCCTGCACTTGTTAGTTTGCACAGTCAGGGCAGTTCTGGTGATGCTCTCCAAGCTCTAAAACAATCATGCTCAGCCTCGTGGAAAAGGCTGCACAGAGGGGTTTACAGACCTCAGTGCTGGAGATCTTGGATTTGGCTTCCACGTGTGTAACTCCAGTTAGGTAACATTCTCTGCAGGATATCTCTCTATCTGCAGGGAGGTGCCAGAGGACGGATCAGGCTCTGCTCGGTGGTGCTGAGCAATGGGACACGAGGCAAGGGGCAGAGACTGAGGCACTGGAAGTTCCCTCTGAATGTCAGGTAGAACTTCCCTGTGCAGTGACTGAGCACTGGAACAGATTGCCCAGACAGGTTTGGAGTCTCCCTCGCTGGACATACTCCAGAACTGGCTGGACACAATCCTGTGCAACATGCTCTGGGATAACCCTGTTGAGCATGGAGGTGGGACCAGATGATTCACCGTGGCTCCTTCCAGTCTTGCCCATTTCTGTGATTCTGTAAACTTGGCCACCATTTCCCTCCCAGGTCTTGTTGGCTTCTTTCCATATCTGCTGCTTCTCTGGGTGCTACCAAGCTGGTGTGATCCTGCATGGGTGACAGGCTGGCTGCTGCAGGGACGTGCAGCATCCCGTGCAGCTTTGCCTTGCTCCAAACTGACCTCCACGTCTTTTCTCAAACCTGCCATGAAGTGAAGGAGGTGATTTCAACACATTTGCATGGATGTGGTTAATCAGAGCAGTCCATTGTGTTCCACCACGGGGGGATCGTCTCCTCTGCACTGTTCCTGTCGGGTTTCATTCTTGCTGGGACTGCAAACACACTCTGGGTTAACCCTGCTCACCTCTGGAGCTCCCTGAGACGTCTCCCACGGAACGTGATGGAGCTCGGCCAAAACTGCCCCGACAGCTCCGGCAGCTCCTCAGCAGGGGACAGAGAGGAGACAGGAGCAATTATCATCCAGAAGGACTCTGAATGCAGAACAGATGTGAACACTGGGAAAACAGCACGTCTGCCTTTCACGGCAGATTTACTCCTGCGACGGGGAAGTCCCAACCAGGCTGTTTGAAAGGCACACACTGTTACCCCTGTTCCTGCTGTTCCGTGCCATGGGTCCCATGAATGCAGCTTCTCTTCCCCTTCCTGCAGCCCTCGGATCAGCAATTAATAAAATGCACCCTTGAAATGCCCGTGCCAAACAGCAGCTGGTGTCACCTCTCTTCCGTGGAAAACGGGAAGACAGCAGAAGAAACTGGGGCAGAAAACACGCAGTGGAAAGGGAAAGGGGCACCAGCCATCCCACACTTTCACTGAGGCCTTAGAGGATGGAAGCAGAGCAAAAATTAGGGGTTTGTGGCCCTGTGGAGCTGAAGAGAACAAGAGAGATTTAGAATTTCTTCAAAATAATGTCTAATTTTAAATATCTGCCATTGGAAAATGCTGCTGGATAATTGGAAGGAGAACGTGGCTGCCTTGCTCACAAGTGCAGTCTGCCTGGCCATCTGCTCTGCCAGCAACAAATCCGGGATTGATCCATGAGTGTGATTAATTCAGTGAGGCCGGCGGGATCAAGGGATGAGCTACAGACAATATTTATACCCTACCTCCAACTGTGAATGTGCAATTGTTGGGCTCAGGAGTACAAAACAAATTGTATAGCTGTATTACTGGGAGAACAGAAGAACAGGGGCATCCACTCAACAGCCCTTTTTCCTTGCATGGCCCCATTCCAGGGTCTCTAAGTACAGTCTGACATAAGCCCCCGTTCCCTGTCTGGGAGGTGAAGTGGAGCTGTTCTCATTTTACAGAGTTCTGCATCTTTAATGCTGCTCTTGCCTCCTTCTTGTAGTTTGGTCCTAAAATCTTGGAGGTACTGGCTCTGTGCCCTCATCCACATGGGTTGGAGAGGCAGATGTGGAGCGTGAGCCAGCCACTCCATCCTCCTCCCTGTGCCTGGTGGGAGAACTACAGACAGAGAGAGACAGAGCCAGACGTGGGCAGGACTTAAACCTTAAGAACAGCCAGTGGGGTGGATTTCTAGCACTGGTACAGCTTTGAGCTGATTTGATAATACGGATGGAGCTGGAGAGATCAAAAGCAAGATTTGTGAAGGAATTTAGAGGTAGATGAAGGCTTTTGAAATCCTATTTAGTGTGATTTAAGTGTGTGAGTACACATTGGGCCTGAAGGTGCTGTACTTGGCCACACGGGATGTCCGTGGGAGAACAGGGAGACCAAAGGCTGGCTGTTGACAAGACACTGAGCTCTGAACAGCTTGTATTTTGGGGGCAGAAACAATAGGGATGTTAATTCCCATCCCTGGAAGTGTCCAAGGCCAGGCTGGACAGGGCTTGGAGCAACCTGGGCTAGTGGAAGGTGTCCCTGCCCATGGCAGGGGGTGGGATGGGATGGTCTTTAAGGTCCCTTCCAACCCAAACCATTCTGGGATTCTAAGAGCTAAGGACAAAAGGTGACATTTTTGGAGTCATCCCTGCTGCAGTTAGGCTAACACAGAATGCTTTGGAAAATCCCTCTCTTTGTTAATGAGCAGCCAAATCCTGAAACACATCATAAAATAGTTCTTCAAAATACAATTATTGGTCCCTTTGCCTGTCCACACACTGGTGTGTGACATGGGCTCAGAATTGTACAGAGAGCCATTAACAGGAGCTCTACACAGCAAGAGAAAAACAAACTCTGTTATTTAGAGGACAGGTTGAATATTCAGTATTTAGCCTATTAAATGAAAACTGTTGCCATCTGACAGTAAATGTTGGAGGGATTGAGGCCACGGGTGGATTCTGTAATGAGTCATGGTGAGATGCCTGGCAGTGTCTGTGTTTTGAAATTGGATTTTAAATGTGCTTGTTTCTCTCGAGACTGGCTTTCATGTGCAAATGAATTTATAACATTAATTTGTTTACGTGGTCATTACATAATGGGAGATCCTAAACACGGATTCTGGAGGTGAGTTAATTAGTGCAACAGGAAAGGATATATACCAGTTTGGACTTGCAAGTCCAGGGATCTTTTCATCCTGCATATCAAAGGTTGAACCGACATCCCCCCTCTGCTGTCTGTTGGTGCACAAAGGAGTGAGTGGGTGAGGAGTTCTGTGCTCTTCCTGCTCCTGAGCAGTGTTTAAAGGTGTGCAGGAAGGTGACCTTGGCTGTGATAGAGGTACTGGGAGAGTCTCTGCTAAAATCACAGAATCATGGAATGGTTTGGGTGGGAGGGGATCTCAAAGACCATTCCATCCCACCCCCTTCCACTAGCCCAGGTTGCTCCAAGCCCCGTCCAACCTGGCCTTGGACACTTCCAGGGATCCAGGGGCAGCCACAGCTTCTCTGCCCAACCTGTGCCAGGTTCCCCCCACCCTCACAGGGAGGAATTCCTTCCCAATATCCCATCTAACCCTGCCCTCTGGCTGTGGGAAATCATTCCCCCTTGTCCAATCTCTCCAGGTCCATATAAAAAGTTCCTCCTTTTTATAAGCCCCCTTAAATTGTAGATAAATATTCAGATTTTCCTCTCCTGCAGGTTCGGTAAGTAAAGTCTTTATTGAAGCCAGCAGGACTTTTGTTACCAAGTTCTATAGTTATTAGATTCTTCTCTGATGTCTGGAACCAAAATGACAATTTTCCCAGGGATATTATTTTTAATGTTGAAGGATGTGGTTACCCTGTGTACTTGTACCATGATAATTCACAGGAATTGCTCCATAATCTTCCCTCACAGCTCTCTGCCAAAATCTTCCCTATGAACAGGCTGTCACACACTGAATTATGACTGATTATATGGCTGTTTTCCGATAAGGACAAGCACTTGAGAGGGATTTAAGATGAAGCGAACAGACACTGACATTTTCCCTTGGGATTGCAATCAGGATTAAACTCTATGTGTCCAGACAAAAGGGAAAGTGCATTAAAAGCTGTGGGCCATCTCCAGAGCTCTGCTGTGGCTTCCTGACAGTATTTACAAAGTTTAATCAGAGACATTTCTGACAAAATACTCAGTCGCTGTTTGATTTGAGATCCCAAATAAATAAATGAAATGAGAATTGATTAGACCCTTTTCTGCAGAATTCGCTTTCATTTCCTTTTGTGTTATCTTAAAAAAAAAAAAACCAATCCATAATACAAGAAATCCTTCAGTGCACAACTCTTTGTTGTGCAAGATTACAGCTGCCTTCCGCTTTTCCTGACAGGATAATTGCAGTTGGATGGGCGTGCCAGCACCCGAGGGAATAAAACACTGCATTCCTTGAGGCAGAATCAGGATTAATTGCACATGCAAATACAGGGCTGGCACACCTTTTCACTCCTGACACTGCACATCCTTGTTGCACACTTTGATGCACAAGAAAACACTGAATACAGCCAGCAACATCACACCACCTTTGCTTATTTGGGCGTGGAGAGTCCTTAGTGCATATTGATGTGTATTTATGTGTCTCAAAGTACAAATTCCTGTTATGGCTGAGCCTGGTGCCTTGTCATGAGTCTGATCAGGAGCCAGATCTCCTCCATGAACAGTAAGGATAGATGTAGGGCCACAACATCTGTAATTCTGCTGGATTCTGTCTCTCCAATGGCCATGGGAATAAGTGTGCCTGTACAGCTGAGGGTACTCCAAGTAACAAACAGTTTGCCAATAAATAAGGCTAATGAAGCTTCAAGTTACAGGAAGAAAAGTAAGTTATTGCAGAGGAAGACTTTGGTGCTGTGTTATTTCTGACTCCTCAGGAGCAGTCAGGAGGTGGCACTGAGGCACTGCCAGGGCTCTCTTCCTGACCCATCCTGTCCCCCTGAGAAGGAAGGGAGACACAACAGGGTCAGCCCTTACTGGTGTTGTCACTGCCCAGGGGTCACCTTGTCTATGCCCCTCGGAAGGGGATGGCAAAGCTCTCAGGGCAGAGCAGGGGATGGCCTGGGCCAGCTGCCTGTACCTGCTGCACATCACCTGTTCTGTGTTTTATTACCTTTAAATTAATCCTACAGAATCACACAATGGTTTGGGTTGAAAGGGGCATTAAAGCCCCTCTCATTTGAATACCTCTGCCATGGGCAGGGATGCCTCTTGCTGGATCAGGTTGCTCAGGGCTGATCTTCACTAAAATTTATTTTAAAATCTGTTTCCTGTGTTTCACATTGAGGTTTCTTTGGTCATAATGACACCACAGGGGTTTTACTGGACTAGTTTGTGGGTGAGTTGTTTCATACCAAAACATCAACTTTATCTTCACAACAACTGATTTTCTAAGGACAGCTCATTTGCTGCAGTTTTCCCTGCATTTTGTTGAAGGAAATAAAGCTTCTGCTCATCTCTCTTTGTGACGCTCCATTAATTGCTGTAACACTTCCTGGCAGATAGCACCAGAAAATATTATTTACTGTTTGGCAGCTGCTAGTTTTATGGAAATTATTCCTCACCTTGCTCCAGAGGAAACGACTGCAGCAATGCCACCCCAACTTGCCTTTGGTGAAAGGTGTCACTTCTTTAACTGGAATGACTTTTACACGTCCCTTTGGAAGGAGATTTAACTGTAATGACTATTATATGTCCCTTTGGAAGGAGAGTGTGTGATCTTCTCCTCAACCCCTTTCTCATCTTGCTGTTCCCTTTGAGCAGGCTCCGAGTCGTATCGATTTGGCATTGTATGACCCAACATCCCCTTTCCTGGGGCACACACACTGCAGCCTTTTCCAGCATTTCTTCCTAAATGTGCCAGCTCCTTTTTCTCCAGACATAGTTTGTGCTGACCAGGTAATCTGACACAATCATATAGAGATAGGACAAGGGGGAGCAGATGTAAACTAGAAGAAAGATTTAGATGGGATATTGGGAAGGAACTCCTGGCTGGGAGGGTGGGAAAGCCCTGGCACAGGTTGGGCAGAGAAGCTGTGGCTGCCCATGGATCCCTGGAAGTGTCCAAGGCCTGGTTGGACGGGGCTTGGAGCAACCTGGGCTAGTGGAAGGTGTCCCTGCCCATGGCAGAGTGTTGGAATGAGATGATCTTTGAGATCCCTTCCAACCCAAACTCCTGGAAAAGCCCATGGCTTGGACAGGTTCACTGCTTGCTGCCTGGATGGCCAAACCAGAGTGGTGGGGATGGAGCTGCATCCCATGGGCATCCAGTCACTAGTGGAGTCTCCAGGGATCAGTGTTGGGCCCAGTCCTGTTTAATACCTTTACTGATGCTCTGGATGAGGGAATTGAATCTACATGAGTGACACCAAGTTGTGTGGGAGTGTTGATCTGCAGGGGATAGGAATGCTCTGCAGAGGGATGTGGGCCAGGAGCAATGGTGTGAGAGTCAGGACCAAG
>JAWWEW010000165.1:60827401-60851476 GCA_035583185.1 Anabacerthia variegaticeps
CTGCCCCTGGATCCCTGGAAGTGTCCAAGGCCAGGCTGGACAGGGCTTGGAGCAACCTGGGCTGGTGGAAGGTGTCCTTGCCCATGGCAGGGGGAGGAACGAGATGAGTTTAAGGTCCCTTCCACCCCAACCCGCTCTATTTCTGTGATCCTCGCTCGTTTTCCTCTCTCCTGAGCAGTAGAGGGCGATCTTGTATTAAAAATTTGGGCATTACTCCCATCGGTGCCTTTCGCTTACGGATTGTTGTCAGAAGAATGAGGGGTTTTGTCTCTAGAAACATACAGGATCGGATGTCTGTATTATTCTGTGTAAATGTTATCTTTGTTAAAGATACTCGCAGTAACTATCAGGTTTTACACCACACGGCAACATTTTTCTATATTAAGTGAGAATTACTGAAGTAAAACCATTATGATGCTAAAGGAGCAAATAATGGAATGCACCGTGCAAGAACACTGTAAAAGTCTGCTGTTTTGATTATTACTCATGAAATGTTTTTAATTTAACATTTTTTTCAACTTAGAATAAAATGATAATTATTACGTGTGTTAGTACATCATGTGACAGGGAAACCACATTGTAAATGTGTTTTGTATGGAAAGGGTGTGCCCTTTATCTGTGCACATGGAGGTGCCTGACTGCAAACTGAGGTGCTAAGGCAGGCTCTGGTACTCGGGTGGGTAGTTCTGCTTATACAGACTATTCCTGTGAGTGTGGACAGTCCGACTGAGCAAAAGCTCAAAGGTTAATGCTTGAGTTACTCACACACAAAGAATATGAAACACGTGATTGAGTAGAGAGTTGTTATTATATTTTTTTTGGTGGTCGGGTTTTTAAACTGTGTTTTTTAAGACATTTATTTTGTGTAACAGTTTGTATCCCCAATGTCACCAGGAGCCTGCTGTGCTAAAGCATTTGGCCCCTGTGAAGGAGAATGACTGAACTATTGCAGATGGCCTGGCTTGATAAACCTCTTTGTCAATTAATCTGTTGCAAATGCCCTCAGTCTTCCAAGCGGGTTTTCCTGTCACAGCCCTGTGATAGTTCCCTGTGGCTCCAGGATGGAACAATCCTGGGCAGTAAAGAGATTGAGATAATGACAGTGCATGGTGACAGCAGGGCTGGCAGAGCCAGCCTGGGGGAAGAAAGACACATACTTGCCAATAGAAAGACCTCCATCCTTTGGGAATTGTAGCTCGGGAATCAAAGCTGACCTCATAGGCAAGAATGATGGAGAACAAGCATTTGATTTATGACTGGATGAAGCTCAAAGTCTGCCCTTCTGATCCTTCTTTACAACACACCTTTTGTATTTTATATGAGCTCTTTCACTTTATTCTCCCAACGTTATCTCCTGGGGTATCATTTTTAAGTCTTTCAGTGTTGTAATAGTTCACTCATCTCCTTAGTAGTTAGTTGTTTTGTTTTTTTTTGGTTTTGGTTGTTTGTTTTTTTTCAAATGAAGCTAGAATCCATTGTTGGTATCACAAACAAACTGTCATTTATATTAAACATGACTGATCACCTGCTATGCTTTTTTACTGTTTTTTGGTTGTTTTTTTTCCTGAGTTTCATGAAAGCTAAACCCCATATTTACCTTCTGGACCACATCTAGGGAATCCCATTTGCACTCACTGGTCCTTATTTGCACTTCAATATGCAAAAACTTGCATTTTTTGATACTGGAATTTATTGGTCAGATCCTTAATAAGATGTGGAGCTCTGCTGAGTTTGATGAAGCTGTGCTGCCTTTCACCACCAATCTCTAATTAAGGCATCCACTGTAATGATTGGAACAATATGTCCCTCTCTGGGGAATTCTTCTCTCTGCTACCTGGTCACTTTGCCTTAGATGTTTTAATCAAAATTGTGAATTCCCTGAAAGTGTTAAAAATACGAATTTGGGTCTAAATCCTCTTAGCCTCTTCTTGTCCAAGTTATGCATTTATTTTCCAGATCTTTGTTGTGCCTTCTGTGCCAAGCCATAGGAAGGGCATAAAAAGTATCATTTCTCGATGGGGAGGGCTGTGACAGCACAAGATCAAGCGCAGCTCTCCGAAGGAGCATTGTGTGATCAGCCCCGTGGTATCTGCATCGGGGTGTTTGTGTTTCCATCGATCTGTCAGTCTGTCTGTCAGCTGCCTCCCTGTCCCCCTGACTTATGTGGCTGTTGATAAATACGCTCTGCTGGTGATTAAAAGGAAGTGACCTCATCAGTTTGTCTTCTCAACCACAAAGGTTTGGTTGTAACGTGACATTCCTTCCTATTACCCTGGTTTACACCAAATTCAACAGCTTGTGGCCTGCAGATACTCAGGATAAAGAGCAGAAAGAGACTGACCTTGACAACCTCATTTCTCATTCCTTTCTTGTTATAGGTAATATAGCTGAAAATGTGGTTTTAATTATAGTACTAATGAAAACTGAAAATCCAGACAGACACTTGACAAACTCTGGTACGCTTTATATTACATTTGTGCTAACTACAAAGTATCCAGCTGGGTGTAACATTATATCTCTTTTCCTTGAGCATCCGCCTGACTTAAGCTGTATAATTAATGTATACTTTGGCTACAGGTCAGCTTACAGTTGGTTTTTTAGAATTTTTACATTTTTTAAGATGTTGTAATGAAACGAATATGTTTATTACCTCTGTGCCTGCGTTCCCCAGAGGGGTTTAGTACCTGTGGAGGAGCACTGGCAGGGGTAACTTGGCTAAAATGCCTCTGCCAGCTGAGCCTGATGCATCAGAAGCCTGTTTTCAAAAGTGTGTGTAAGAAACAAAATCAAAGAATGTCATGTCCACAGATGTTTGACTTTGATTCACGTTCTTTGTACGGTTTGTTGATTTTAAGTTATGACACCGATACACAATTGCCCAAAGTAGAATTTGTGAAGGGATTTATTTCTTCTCTTTTTTCTTTGGAAAGAATTTTGTTTTCAGAACTCACCAACGAGAAACTGATGTTCTCAGCTAGAGCCAAGAGCACTAAAAGCAGGTTCCCTGCCAAGCCCCACCAGTGCACCTTCATCCTGACCTGTCTTAGCTCTGCTGTTCCAGTTGGGCATCTGACTGCAGCAGCATGTGTGTGTAATCGTGTTAAATAAACCCCTGGTTTTCATGATATGGACAAATGCTCCCTTGGGACTGGACTGAAATTAGCTTTGAAGGAATTTTATTCTGATGTAAGGCAAAGCTGAAATCGGGTTACAAATGATAAAAATCGGAATACTTGCATTGCATTGCTGTTCTCAAGGACCTGCTGTGGAATCTGAAGTTTTTCTTAACAAAAATATTAGTGTGTTTCTCATGCCAAGCTTCCAAAAAACATTTCTGACATAAAAGGAAATGGCTGCAGCACAGCCATGCTCACAGCGGGGGCCACAAGGTGTTACTCGTAGAAATAAATGCATAATGATTTTCAAATGAGCTTTTCTGGCATGTTCCCGTGGCCATTAATGTGGTTTGATGTTTGTGTGAGTGCAAAAGCTCATATCTACATAACCTATCTGCAGCTGTGCTCTAAACTTGTTTGGGGATACAGATCATCTGAGGCAAGTTTGATTTTCTCAAACAGCCTCAAATTGTTTCTGCTTTCTGCCAAACATGAATGTGGAAAAGAAAAAAAGCTTCGTATGAAAAATTATTCATGAGCAGCTTTGCTAATGTTTAACTGAGTTTTGGAAGACAAACCGAGCCCAAATGGTCGAAAGGTCTCCCTGAAAGGATGTAGCAACAGGTGATTGTTTTTAAAAACTGCCTTTCTAGAAAGGATTGCTGGGTCGAGTTCCCTAAAGGCTGTACCTTGTCCTGGAAGAAATTCTGGAAAATATAATGCTCAAGTGGTACATTTCCTTTGTTCAAGGGATCAGAGATTTTGGAATTTGCTGCCATCCCCTACATTTGTGTTGCAGAAATGCTGAGAAGCCTTGCCCCAACTCAAACTCTGTCAGACTAAGAGCACAGGCTCTGTTGCTCTCTGTTCCAAGGGCCTGTGGCCTGAAGAGATGCCACAGGCAAACCCCAGCCCCAGTTTCTCCCACAAGTGCTTCACTGTCTTTTAGAGTCTCCTGAGTGCCTGTTTGGCACGAGGGAGATGCACCAGTGTCAATTAGAGGTATTTCCCATCTCAAAGAGGAAATAACACTTGGGCTCCAGTTAGTAAACAGCTAAAAAATGAATTAAGCCAGATGTTGCTGAGCCCTTGGTATTGACACACATGGCAGTGCAGCCTTTAAAGTGTCCCTCCTGTGGCCCCTCTAGTTATATTAAGATCTTATTTCCATCCTATAAACATCGTGGGGAATGATTAAGCAACAGTGCCCTGTTCATATCCCACATTACACCAAGAGAAGTCCATGGCTGCATTGTTTGAGTGTGATGGGAGGGAGGTGAGGTAATACCACTCATTTGTTATTGCTTTGACTGTACTAAATGGTTTTACAGGACAGAAGTACCTGGGAGTGTTTTGTATTTAATACTTCTGCATTTTAATTGTTTGGCTTGTTTTCTCCCCGTTGTAATTTGGATCTATTTCTCCCTCACTTTAACTGTTCTACTGACTCAGTGGAACTACTGCTGTGAGTATGCCCTGCGTTGGGTAATACCTTTGGTAGGCCACACTGAGTAAGGAGTGAGGTACTGCTTTCTGAGCCTTTCTCACAAGAATTTGGTGCCTGTAAATGGGTGTGTTAAGTGGTTCTGGTGTGGAAAAGAGCAGAGTTCCTGCTGAATTTCTGGGAGATGGGAATAGTTTTCTCCAGTGAAGGCTTCAGTTGTAAGAGCTCTGCATTTGGCCTCCTGTGTATCGGCATCACAAGATAAAGCTGTTCTGGGAACATGATAAAAAGGGTTGAATTTTCTGATTTGCCCACTCATACACAACCATATCACAGTATTATGCTTGCCATGTGCTAATGTATTCTGGATTAATTGTGTATTTCTAAAAGCTACAGGTAGAAACAGGAGGGTCAGCTTGACAGTACCTTGCACGGTGCCTTTCAGTTTAAATGTTGGTCTGTTGGCTTTGACAAGGTGTTTGTGCCTTTGACTGTGCAGCACATGGAATTTCCTGGGGTAGATTTCTCAGATGGAGCAGTGTTTTTATCGTATAACATTTCAGAGGAATGGCTGGAGGAAAGCTGAGAGAGCTCTGTTTGATGGGAACAATATTGGAGAACAGATCTGTCTGGAATAAAACCAAACCCCTACATGTTGTGCTGTAGTTCTGTAGGAAATGAGATGTACCTGTGCATGTTCCTGAGTGTTTTGTATTTAGATCTCTGATTTATTTCAACTTGCAGATCTGTGGAAGTAGAATTTTAAAATGTTGTGTGTTTTTGATGGGTTTCCTGTGTCTATGGGGCATTGTGTGTGTGCTCTGACATGTGTGTCTCTGTGTGTGTGTGTGTGTGCTCAGCTGAAGTGTGGATGGTGAGGCCCCTGACTGGCAGCTGAAACAGCAGTTTCATTCTCAAATAGCACTCTGCAAAGCTTTGCCTGCAGATCCTCAGCTACTCAGGGATGAGCTCAGAGCAAAGGCAGGATAGGGATGAGCTCAGAGCAAAGGCAGGATGCAGCTCCAGGTAGAGTGGAGAGCACACTTTGGGCAGCCGGACAGCTCCCTTTTGACCACACAACTGAAGGGGATTAAAAATTGGAATTACCCCAAAGTCACTAGAATTGGCTGCATGCTCCATGGTACATATTGGCTTGACCCTAGAATTTCCTCTTGATCCAATTTGTGCAGATTCATATCTGTTCTCTCCTAATTTATATTAATTAATAATCATGCAGTACTTGAGAAAGGAACAGGAGAGGAAGGGCACTGAACACATTCAATTCTAGAGCAGTAACTTTAGAGGACAGGAGCATGTTTCCTAAATAGAACCCTAGTCAAGAAAACATGTTTATGTTTATATATGCACTTGTTTCCTGAACTGGCCCTTTTAAGTTTTGGAACTGGAAGATTATAAGATTCTCAACACTTTAACCTTGGAAGTATAGTCATCAGTAATGGATCTAAGACCAGGATTTGGCACTACACACTAACTGTGGTTCTAATGAGTTTATAGGAAGTTATAGAACCAATTCAACCTTTTTAAAATTAAGGAAAATAGGTACTTTAAAGTCATAATCTTCTGTCTTCAAGACCTAGGTCACCTAAACCCTGAGATCCATTCTCCCAGCTGTGAAGTGCAGTGTATATCCAGCATGGCAACAACATATTTCTGATGTATTTCTGATACTTTGAATTATGCTACACGTGGTGGCCCCTGAGTTGTGTGTGGAATAACCATAGTGCAGCCCATGGGCTGGTTTGTACCTTGGATGCAGAGCTTTTATGATGGCCAATACTCTGAAACTCATTCAGGCAATAAATTTACTTGCCTTTGAGTTTACAAGGCAATAAACAGTTGAGGCCTTTGACCTCAACATTTACCAAATACATTTGCAGCAGTTGTGTTTATTGACAACTATTTATAGGGAAGTATTTTATATGGAATTTCACATGTGAAAGAAAACAGCTTAATTTTGCAGTTCTTATTCTTTCTGATTTCTGTCTCTACTTCCTGTCTCCCTGACTTACTTTAATAGCTGAAGTTGCAGGTTAATGCTGCAAAATACTCAGTTATTGGCAAAACAGCTAATTTAATGTTTTGTGTCAGACTTTTAGATATTCCTCTATTTTCATTTTGGATTACTGAGCTGAAGGTATGCATATGTTGCACTTTGCAAGGCATTCTATAAGTTTATTTTAAATTCTTTTACTATTCTTAATAGGTGTTTAATAACTTGAAAACATTTGCCATGGCTAAATGAGACTGTCAGGCCTGAGATGACTGGGAAGCAGAGAGGTAACAGTGACTCCCATCCCTCCTGTGACAGCTGAGCTCACACTGGGTGCACCTGAGGAACTGCTCCCAAAACAATCCCTGCTTTTGAAGTTGGCGCTTTGAAAATTGCATTGGCCCCGGCCCAGCCAAATCCTTGAGCTAATGTTTAATTTCGGGCACGAAACCTGGGACTTCAGTGTGACTGCTCCTAAGCTTGGAGATAAGCACGTGCTCAAGTTCCCTGTTGGGAAACAGCCAGCATACTTTTTATCTTGCAGCATCATGCCTGCGAGATACTCATTGCAATCTGGTGAACTCTGCTTGCCTCAGTTCTCGAAAAAGGATTTCAGATGCTGTGAATTACATCCATTCATGTTTAAATAGTTCACCACATTCCTGCTCCATGTAAGTTGCTTCATGCCAATTTGCAGCAGTCGAGGACATGATGCAGAATTTCGATCAGGGGTTCTTTATGCCTTTGTGTAATTGGACTTTTTTCCTTATTGCTGAGGTTTTTAGCATTAGTATCTGCAGGCCAAGTGCAGCAACATTTTGAAATCTGTTCGAAAAAATCCTGTTTAAGCAGATGGTCAGACTCTCAGGTGGGTTACACCAAATATGTTTAGAAAGTAGTGTCTTATACTTCAATAAATCACAATAAATGGGTCCCCAGTAGATTGTCGTCCAGTGCTGATTTCCATTCATGTGACATAAAGAAAATAGGCTGATTCTCTGGAGTGGGTCTGTCCACACAGGAAGAGGTTCATAAACAAGATGTTTTATGTGTTTGGTGTGTTGAGTGTTTAAAGGAGTAAGAAATACACTTTATCAGTGCAGCCTCAGCTTGCTTTGTGAATTATATTTACAGCCCATATCCCAGATTCACGTCCTGGAGATCTGGGGAAATAATAGGAAATGTCACTGACATGGAAGTGGTGACAGGCTGGAGTTCTGGGGTGGGACACCATTCTTGGCACCTTCGTGTGTGCTTGATGAGGTGGCAGTGACGCTGGGCTGGAGTTAAGGCCCTCTGATAGGAAGGTGTGGGGGAAAGCCCATTGCTTTGTTGGGTTGGGTTTTGGATGAGCACCAGAACCCTCTCAAGGAAATCCCTTACAGGGATGCCTGGGAAGCTGCCTCAGCATGGATGTTTGGCTGAGCTTGCTGTGAAGCATAAAGAGGGGATATGGGCCCTCAGTCTGTAGGGATGGATGTGTGGAACTTCATCAGAGCTCAGTATGAGTGAGTCAAGGAACTAAAATGACATGGAGGGGACAAGGGGGGAGGGACATGGCGTGAGCAACCTGACTGTGACAGGGTGAAGGGCAACTCCAGACCTGTCAGCACAACTGTGTGTGGGGCAAGCCAAGAACCTGGATGTTGTTCCTGCTGCCCAAAGTCTGGTTTCCACAGCTCTCTGTTGGGGCCTTGCAGTGTAAATCCCTGGCCCATGTGGGACCTTTTTTCTGGCGAGGGTAGTGAACACCAAGGAAAGGGAGGGATCTTGTGCATATTTGAGTTGTCTTATAAACTCAAACCAGATTAATTTGATTGCATAGTCAATTTAAAAGTGGGGAAAGTACTTAGTAACACTTAGGGATTTACCTGTCTAGGTAGCAGCATCTGCCTCCACTATCAGTGTGTGTCTCAGCCTTTGTCCTCCCCAGGAATGCTCATTTCCAAAAAAACCAGAATAAATAAATATACTAATTTTAAAATGAATTGTACACCTCCCATTATCTTCACTTAAAATCACTCCTTTATCTGCATTTAAAATAGGTTTCCCATTTTCCTTTGCATATGCCTGTCCTAAAGGATTAAGCCTTCACATGGACACATCCTGGGTGGAGGAGTCATACTCAGGAAGGGACTTTGGAGGCCAGTGGAAAGAAATCCCCAATAAAGCCACAGAGCCTTAAGGAATTACAACATCATTCCTGGATCCTCCTGGCTCTCTGGCTGCCCCCTGGCATCCCTCTGTGTTTCTGTGAAAGGACTCACAAGGGTGCTGTTCTTAGTGGCCCACGAGGATTTACTCAGAAAAACAGCAATAAGGAAACTTAAAGTAGAAAGGTGCACCAAAGAATATCCATGGCCATAAATTTTCTGTTGATTCTTTTTTTTTATAAAACATGTAGACTTTTTGTTTTGTATGTAGAAAATGTTGACTTTCATGGGAATTTTTTACTAAATCCCAAAAGACATTTTATGCTGAAAATCGGTTTTTTTGGTCACATTTGGGTTTTGTTGATCGAAATTAATTATTTTCTACTGGAAATTTGTCATAGATGTCTATCTTCCCTCAACACTTTCAGGAAGAGGAAAATCACTAACCATTTTGCCAGTAGCTTTAACAAACTTCTAGTATTTTTCTCACTATTCAATATTTGTTGGCTTTTACATTTTCATCATGCCCCAGAAATTTGGGGTGTGAGGGAAGAATTAGGTACTCAAAACCCTTGAGGTTTCCCTGCAGTTGGCTGGAGTTGAATCCCACCTGCCAGGAAGTGGTTGTTGGATCTCATTGGTGCTCCACAGAAATTGCACTTTAGGGGCAGTGCCTGCAGGTGAAAGGGTCCTTCAGCCTGTGGACAGCACCCTTGTGTTATGGGTGAGAGTGTTTTACACTGATATTCCCCTTTCTTTTCCAGGTCAATTGGCCACCAGGAGTCACTGCAAGGTCTAACATACCTTAGCCTACTACTCCATATTATTTACCTTAAAGATCAAGAAACCTTATTCCTAAATTTTTATTTTAAATCTCAGTATCTGCAGAAGAACCCAAATGCTTTAAGTACATATTGCACTGATCTCTCTTCCAACTTTTTAACTGTTTTTAATTAACAGCACTCCACTCGCTCTACTAGAAATGCATTAATAAAACCCCATTAGTTAAATCAAACTAGCAACCCACCAGCAAACCAAAGGTTTGTACATTCTCATCATGAGCCCAGGCAGGCTTTGGACAAACACTTGAAAGCTGGTGTGGAAATTGTTCTGATATCAAATGGAGATGTCTTGACATCCCTGTAAAAATTTTCCCAAGTCTGGCCAAGCTGTGTGGCTCTCAAAGATTGCAGTTCACAGATGTTTAATAGAGGCTTGTTAGTTTGGCAGCTAAATTCTCTGAAGTTTTCATCTCAGAATTCTTTTTCTTTACTGTTAGTGCTGTCTCTGAGGAGTATAGGCAGGACAAATTCTAGGAAGAAGCTCCTGATTGGAATTTCAGTGGAGAAAATGGGAGGGAAGTAGGAAGTAGAGGTAGCAGGAAATAGCAAATGATCTGAGTGGAAGCTGCTAATTTTGTTCTCACACATCTGTTGTGAAGACAAACTTCTTACCCGATGTGATAGCTCTTGGATGCTATTCCAATAGGACCATAGGAATGCCTGTGAGGAAATGGATAATTTTGCATTAAATGTGAAGTTTAAAGGCTATGAACAGGCCTGGGCTGTGTGTTGAAGGGTAAAAGAGGAAGAAGTGGTGCATAACTGCTTGCTTTTGGAATGAGCAGGCTCTCTACAGAAGCTCTGTCCTAGACAACCCTAGTTCTTTCCTCAAACCATCCCTCACCTCACAATTAATGAGGTGGTGAATTGGTGGGTAAAAAATTGCATGTGATCACATAATGGACACCTGTATCATGGAGTGCCCTCAGAAAAGGGCTGAACAATGTTTGTGGCGTTTCCTAATTTTTGAATTCTTGGCATTTCAACACAGTTTTTGGATGTCATGAGTAAAAGCAATGCCTTTGAAGCCTGTATTCCATCCTTAGCTCCAGTGAAGCATTCCTAAGCTTTGTCCGAATGGGCCTAAAGGGGCTTGTTTGTCAGACTTGAGTCAGTGACAAATTGTTCACCGCAGCATTTTAGAAAACAAACCTCATGCCAGGTTTACAAGCAATCCTCCAATGATGCAGGTTTTGCATCTTGCCCTGCAGGGCTGGGAACAGCCACTTCCACGCTCAGAAGACATTTCCCTGCAGAGCTCAGGAGGTGGGATGTACAGTAACATAGCTGGGATGTCTGTGTGGAGCTGAGTGGCTTTCTTCTGGAAACTGCGTTTGGATTTAATGCTTGAAATAATATGAAAGACCACATCCCATTTCCCTTGTAGTAAAAGGGACCAGTCCCTCTGTCAGTGTAGCAGGAACACTAATGAGGGTCCTGGCTCAGAGTTGCCATCTGTAAAATAGTTAAGCATATTCAGATCGTTCTTGCATCATTAAGGCTGTACTTAACCCCACCGACTTAATGAGGAACATGCAGCTTTAAAGGTAATCACATACATAAGTGCTCTGCTGAAAAGTGATTGATTTAAACCTGATACAACTCTGTAACTCATCCTGTTCAAATTCCTCGCTTAACTGCAGGACTGGTCTACACCTTGTGGATGTGGCTCTGAGCTGCAGCCTCGTGGAGCTGAACTGCTCCTCCCAGAACTGTTGGAGCAAAATAGGGCTGAAAGTCACCTGCGGAGGTTCTTGTTGACAGGGGTGCTCAGCTGTGATCCCCAGGCTGCACAGTGCTCACCCAGAGGGTTAAACCAGTTTGCAACCTGCTCCTTCTCCTTTGGAAGGAACTCATGAAGCTTGGACTGCTGGCTTCCAGAGTTGTTAGGGTGATGGAAACCCAAGATCATGACTCCTGTTTTCCTTGTGGGGTTCCTGGGCTTTCATTCCATGAGGTGCCTGGTGCCAGCTGTGAGCTATTGTGAAGAATATCAGTGAAGTGGAGGCTACCACCTCTGGTGCAATTCCTCTGGCTTGTTGTCTGCATCCTCTCAGTTCTTCCTCTGAAAACAAGGTGGCCACGGGGAACATCCTGTTCAAACTGATCCAGGACACATCCATGACTCTGTTTTATTCCAAGGGTATGCTGGGATGCTTAGAGGTTTTCCTGCATGCATGAAAAATTGAGAGAACCCCCTCTCCAGGAAGTGCCATTTCCTGCTATTTGGGCACCTCAAATCTTGTAGTAGAAGGACAGGAAAAATTGTTCCATTCAGTCGTTCAGTATTCAGAATGTCTGAATACTACTTAGCTAGTTTATTTCCTTGCCAAGGTGGGATTGAGTACACCTACATCTTTCCTGACAGTTTTGTGTTTATATAAGTTTTTTCTATATTCTAAAACTAATTATTGCTCTTTTTTTCATAGTGTCTGAGAACAAAGGTATGAAATTTTCCTCCTGTCTGTAAATGCTCAGTGGTGTATTGTGTCAAAGGCAGCAAATGCAGTGTTACTGAGTGTGCTGTATCATAAGGCAGAGACACATTTGGCCAACAGACTGGGAATCCTCACGGGAAGTGGCACAAGGGTTTTCCAAACCTCAGAATTAGATGTTGAAAATAATTGTCTGGAAGGTAATAGTCCCCCAGAATGAACTAACAGCCCGTCAGGTTTCACGTTTCCCTGAGTTGCTTTCGAATTCGTAAAATGTCCTGAAATACACTGATCCAAATTTGGTGCTCAGAAAATGTCAGCTCATGGGATGAAGTTTTTCACTCCAAGGCTTTACCTGAGAAGAGATCCTGTTTTCCTTTCTCCTTGGGGTAGCCTGAGTGAACCAGATGAGCCAGTCTGTGTTTACTGTCAGTAGAAACGCTGTGAAAACACTGATGAAGGTGGTGGTGCTCCAAGTGTCCAGCTGCTAAAATACAGATGTTGTCCAGCTAAACTGGATTGATCCAGAATGGTATTTCCCTGGCAAGGTTTAGCATTCTTAATGCAAAGTGAACCCTCCTTGCAGGGCCTCTTATACTTTAGGGTTTGTGCTTTAATGAGGTAGATATTTAATCAATTTTAGGGTATACTGGTATCTGCCTTTTGCACATGTTTCAAATAACAATGAAATTTATCCACAGATGAAGTAATTGCGGCATAGCCTGATTTCAGAAGGGTGCACAGCCCTTACTGCAGTGTAATTCGAAGAGATTGGGGATCAATCAAAATGTTTTAAAATTAAGAGTTTTCTGCAGCTGGGACACTCCCAAGTTGAGCTACTTTGGTTTCAGTTTATAGCTCAAGTATTTTTTTTTCCCCAAGTCAAATGGTTTATTGTACCCAGGATTTTTTTAACCGTCACATCTGAAAATGAAAAGTATCTTTAAAAAACCTGATATCCTGTAGAGATCTAAACCCGCGCTGAGCTGCGTGACCCAAACATACCCTGAACTTTAATGGCAAGAAGTTTAAAATTGAAATCCAGGTCCACATTTCACATGAGTTCCTATCCTTGTATGTCAGAATTTAAATGCAATATTCGGCTAAAATACCTTGGAATTTGCCTTTACTTAACTGCTCTCACTCAAGAGCTCTGGCAGTTGTTTATTGCCTCTGAGCACGATTTTAGTGATTATTTAGAAAATAACCCTTACCCTTACGGTGGTCCATACCACACCATTTGGTTTATATCTCTATCTGCAAACTCTGGAGTATTTGAAATTCACATACAGATTGCTGGGCCAGAACCATGACCAGATTTTCAGTGTTGCTTTACAAATCCTCTTACTTTTGTAATGAGTTTTCAAACTTTCTTTGCTGGGAGAGTATTATGAAGTTATTGTCTGAGGTCAGTTTCTGATACCTATTCTTGCAGTAACACCACGTTTTTGGGGGAGTTCCCCATGGAGCAGAAGCTCCATGGGAATTAAAAAAAGCAGGATTTGGCCATTAACATCTGATCTAAGATCCACCAAGTACAGCAAAGGTCTCTTGTTACTTAGCAGGGCTTTGTTTGTGGTTGAAGAATAGGATGATCAAGTCATCAGGAGTGAAAACTAAGACAAATTGGGTTTAACTGTATGTCAGAATGATGTAGGTTGTTTCTATGCTGGGTTCTGAATTTTATAGTTGACAATTTATAATCTTTCTGCTAACAAAAAACCTCACCTGGTTGAGTGATGAGTCTTAAATGTATTGCTCTAAAATTCCTAGGTGGGTTCCATGAGAAAATTCCATGGGAGTCCTTATAGGATCGGGTCCTGAGGTATGGATCCTGTAACAGACACAAAAAATAAAACTATATTGAAAGAATTACATTGAAGAGGAAAGCATTGTTTGGTTTTAGTGATACTTTCAATAATTTGGAACAAAACACGTGAAATGTTTCAGTGGGCTTTTTGCAAGTTGTTACATGGCTTTCTGTTAAAATTTTCTTTCCCATTTGAACGAAGTTACTTGGCATCCTTCCTGTTACTTCAAAGCACTGCTAAGCAGTGTTTTAGTAGGAAAATCTTAAAATAAGCTGTGTGCCATCTTTCCAGAATTCCACCTCTTTCAAAGTGCAGTGCACTGCTGAGTGGAGTCTCATTAGGGAAAGGATGCACTTTTTCAAAATTCCTTCAAAAAGAGTTTATTTTAGCATGATGTGTGCAATTCAGAAAGAAATTATATATTGCGTCTTTAGATCTTGATTAGCAGCAAGCATAAATATCAGGTTCTGTAATGGGATGTAACAGCTGGCAGCTACTGTGATGCTCTGTGCTTATCACTATTTCTTTCTTTCCCTGGAGTTATTATTTATTTAGTTTTTCTCCCTCACCTGCCCCTTTTGTATCCACACAGGTTACACTGTGGAGCAGGTGCGAGCCAGGCTGGCTGTGGGGGCTCAGATTCCCTCCTTTCTGACCCTGATGGTCCTCTCAGAACAGGTTTATTTTTTTTGAGCCCTTCTAGGGTAAGATAAGGGATGGAACTGGGGACACTCCACTCTGGATACATTCACTAAACCTTCCAGTTCCTGAAGTGCTGGTGGCTGTAGTTTAGAAGGACTTGCCATGGCCAAAGTTCTCTTTTAGAATATTATTTACAGGGTAAATTACAGTGTAGTTAAGTAGAGAAAAACTCCAGGCAGACCACAACAAATTATTTGGCAAAGTAAATATTTGGAAAAGTGATCTAAATTGTCCACTTTTGGGCAGCATTAATGGAGTTCTGTGAGGGATATGAAAACACATTATCAAGTCCACTGAACTTTGAAAAGGAAAAGAGGGGAAGTTTTCCTCGTGTGAAATATCTGACAGCAGCTACTGATCACGTACATGGGGGACACAGAGCTTGGGGATGAGAGGAGGGGTTTAGAACAGAAGATTCTCTGTGTTTTTTCTTTTCTATCAATAAATGAAAATAGAAGTTTGTGGTTAGAATATGGCTTTAAGTGCATAGATAAGAGCCCAAGTAAATACCAGCACTCCTCCATTCCTGAGGGAAGTTGGTGGCCTGCCCATATAATTTGCTGATAAAGTCCCATCTGTTAAAACAAAGTCCTGCAGCACGAGTAATAAATTTCAGGCAAAGACCATGAGAGGTTATTTTTGCATGACAGTCTTTGCTGAGCTTTATTTTAAACGAGAAAAGGCATTTGAAACCAAAATAAAGATTATGGTATTGGCTTTAAGTTGGCTTTGCACTTTTACAGGGCAAATGAGAAATCCCGCTCCGCTTTCTTTCCCTGGTAAACAGCGTCGCATGATAAACTGTGAGGAGAATAAAGTCATGGGGAAAACTCTGCTTCACAAATGACATACGTAGAAAAACAGCAGATGTCTGATGAAGTAAAGACCCGACTTATTGCCAAGTCTTTGGAAAACAAAATTAATTTCCTTTCGTCTTTGATAATGATGATGTAATGTAGTTAATAGGAAGAGCCTGCCATGCTCATGGAGTTATTAAAGAAGAAATGTTAGACATGCAGCAGGTCAGAAATATGGGGTTACTTACCAGGGCCTTTTCCATGAGAGCATTTAGAGATGTGGAGGAAAAAGAAAGTTGATAGGGATGCAGAATGTTGCTTTTTGTTTTATTTGAATGATAAGAAATGTGTAGTGAAACAAAACTCGTGAATGTCCTCTTAATGAGTTCAGAATTTCTGTTGTTCAGTACAGAGGAGAAAAATTTTTGGTAGGCAGCTTTTTCTGTTGAGCTCTTACTTCAAGGAAATAAAATACTTTTTAGAATGAAATTAAAAAATAAATTAGTTGCCTTCTGTTTTTCCCTGATGAGGGTTAAACCAACTGGATGAGTGGACATAGTCTTGGCTAATTTAATGGGTAGAAAATAGCTCAGCAACAAAATAGATTTGATTTTATCAAAACCGTGTAGGAAATAGAGGCGAAGGTTATTTATTTGCAATGTCTTTTTTTGGTCGCTAGATGTCCCTGCTTGCTGTGGGAGGAAGCGACGGGGTGCGGTACCTGGGAAACAACAAGGTAAGGCTGAAACCAAAGCCGGGCAGATTCCTAGAGGGCATGGAATCATTTAGGCTGGAAAAGCCCTCTAAGATCATCGAGTCCAACACTCAGCCCAGCAGTGCCAAGCACTAACCCATGTCCCCAAGTGCCATGTTGGAAGGTGTCCAGTTTAGGGGGATTTTGTGGTCTTTGTGTGTGCTTAAACGGCAGGAGAGGTAGTGCAGGAATGTACTTTCACTAGAGATACAGGATGAAAATTAGATTTGTTCCTGGGAATTTTTCAGGAGCTGCTTACTGGAATGGTTGGCACAGTCAGACATGGTTTGGCAAAGCCTTGGTGACTCAGTTGCCTCCCCAGTGATAATTACTGCAAAATATTTTTATTGTAACTATAAAGGTGCTATTTAAAATTGGATTTTAATTGTTGAGACCTGAGGGCAATACAGTGCACACACACACACATATATATATATATATACACATGCACATGTGTATGTGTATATATCTGAGAGACACCCCACAGTCCTGCTATGATTGTAACTAATGGTTGTTTTAACGATGTCCACCATAACAATCTCGACAGTAAAGTTTTATACCATACAACAGGTTTTATATTGTGTGACAAGGCTGGGAGCAGCCTCTAATTAACCAGAAACCTAATGTTGAAGAAGAGTTGCATCTATTTCTAAAATTTCTCCCTTTGAGTACAAAATGCACGTGTTTTGATAAATCTGGCTGCTAAACTTTATCCTGGTGTGAACAGACATGATGCTGTTGCTGGAGTCTTGTTCTCATGCTCAGGTTGTAGAATTGGGGTTTGTCTGTCCAGTAACAACCCGTTTGCCACAGATGGAATCCAGGACTCGCTTTGTGGAAGGTCAGCTCTGGGGGGAGCTGGGACAGATGCTGTTCCCTTGTCAGGAAAGCTTTGGGCTTTAAATATTTGACAGTTGAGTGCAGATCACAAATACAGAAAGCAGAGCAAAACGCTGCAGAAGTGATTGTGGTTTCCAATTAACAAGTGAAAAATAGTGCCAGAGTTGAGTGTAAAATACCAAACATAACTCTCAAGAGGAAAAGCACATGTGACTGAAACAGTTCCCTTCAGCTGAAACGTGGGCACAGGGACTGCTAAACTGCTTTTATTGTGCAATTTTATTTTTTGCATATATGGCTAAAAGTTTATGGGCATTTAGTTTAGTGTTAGGCTGCCCTATTCCCTATTTGCTTTGCCACAGGTTGTTGTAAAAATAAAATTATTTTGGGTTTTTTGAATACCTACAAAATTGTTACGGTTATTAAAACACACACAAGCTGATAGACTGCGTGTTTATTAAGCTTGGTACTTGTCCCTTTAGAGCCCACCTGCCAGTGAATATTTTACTCCAAAAGAGTCAGTTAAAGTTCAACAAATTAATTTTGCAGTGGGTAACTCATGCAGAGGTGAGACCTGCTAAAATACCATCCAAATGCGGAGAGCAATAGTAATTTGCTTCACTAAGCTGAGTTTCAGGAGTGAATTCTATTGATGTTGCAGACCTGAGGAAGTACCTTGCCCTGGAAATCTGTTTTTCTGCCCATGGAATCCCTGAACTCTTTAGGAAATGAAAATTTGAAGGTTCTTTTTCATGCACCTGATGAGTGCAAACCTCTCTGTCCCCCCACCTCTCCTCCCACAAATACTCTGTAGGTCAAAGAATTCCAAAGAATAATTTCTATTGTACTACATTTGTTTAGATTAGGGGATCCGTGGCCATCCATCTGGAACAAGAGCTCTTAAAATAAAACTGATCCTTTGAAATTCTTACATTTAGTACATATTTGTTCTAATTTCAACTGGATAACTAATATTTTTTATTGTGCTAATGGGCTGTTATGCATATGTGGAAGCCATTTACTGCGTGCCCTAGATGGAAACAGACTCATATTTCAGCTCTGAATATTTAACACTTAATAAGGTAACCACCTGCTTTTAAACTTATTCCAGCATATTTCAATGGCCTTTACTGGTCATTGTGAGCATCAGAATTATTTTTGATCTCCTGTAGTGAAACAAATAACCAAACCAACTGAAGCACTAAATAAAAATAAAATAAAACCCCCTAGCATCTCTTTATTTTTCGGTAATTCAAACAACTTTATAAAATTATAAATCTCTGTGGAAGGGTTTTATCTTGAAAAGCCAAGGCTGCACATGGTGAAAGTTTGTCCTTCTCACCCTGACATGGTGAAACCACGGGGTGAGAGCAGGTGCTGAGCTCTGCCTGTTCCTTCAGCCCTCACCAAAGCTGTGTGGAGCATTCCTGCTGGAACCTCCACCCTGCATCTGCTCCACTTTGCCCCCAGACTCTGTCATGGCTCGTGAACCTGCATCTGGGGAGGATGGAGTTGGCAGGGAGGCATTGCAAATGTGGCTGCAAGCCATGTACTTACTCCTCACTTTGGAGCTGGCTGCTCAGGACTTCAAACAGCTTGAGAAGTCTTAATTTACAGGGTTTGGCATGGCTGAGGGACAGGATTAGGCTGGAGTGGTGGTTTGTGGGGGGGAAGTGTTACCTTAATTCAGCATTTCCTGTTCCTCTCGGGTTTGCTGTTTGATTTTGATGGTGACTACGGAGGACAAGAACATGATTAATACCATATTATAAAGCCCCAAAATGCCAGCCTTTCTCAGGCAGTGCCAGCAAGGCTGGGGACTGCTGAGCTGAGCTTTCCCTCTGGGAATAGCCACGCTATTGCCATTCCCCACCACAGTCAGCTGCCAGGTTAACACTGCTGGCTGCTTCACTTCTGGTGATTGTTTGTGAGAAAACCCTCCTGCTTTCCAGTTTTGAAGCTTGTAGTGCATGGATTGTGTAAATGTGGCAAGAAAAGTTCATGGAGGGAGGGCTCCCTTTGGTTTGCTCTTTATTGGATGGGTTGAGTTGTGCATTTTTCCTGTGGAAAAGAAGGTTTAGGATGGGCTCAGGCAGGAAGGTGGAAATACTTGTGGCTGGCTTGGGCACAGCAGAAAATGTTCTACTGCCTGGCAGCTCTACTTCCAGGGCAATAATCTGAATTTTAATGTCAGCTGTGGCAGAATCCCTGAGAAGGGACATATGGAGGTGACACGGGGCTTCTAGAATGCTTTTCTTCAGGCTATTTGGTCCCTTGAAAATAAGGGTGGGAATTTCCACTCCAGAATTCCCATTACATCCTTCTAGAACATAAAGGAGGCTTACAAGAAGGATGGAGAGGAACTTTTTGCAAGGGCATGGAGTGACAGGGTGGGGGGAAGGGCTTCACACTAACAGAGGCAGGGTTAGATGGGATATTGGGAAGAAATTTTTCCCTGTGAGGGTGGTGAGGCTCTGGCACAGGTTGGGCAGAGAATCTGTGGCTGCCCCTGGATTCCTGGAAGTGTCCAAGGCCAGGTTGGATGGGGCTTGGAGCAACCTGGGCTGGTGGAAGGTGGCCCTGCCTATGGCAGGGGGTGGAATGAGATGGGCTTTAAGGTCCCTTCCAACCCAAACCATCCCGTGATTCCATGAACTTAAGAGAATATTTTATGGATAGTCAGTGTGAGAGCAAGGAAACAACCTGCCTGTAGTTGCTGTGGGAAGGCAGTTGTGCTGCAGCCCTTGGTACCAGCTGGGGATTCCTTGGTGCTGATGCTCAAAGTCCAAACGGTCCATAGTGCCATAGCGAGCTGGAAAGTGAGGAAGGCATTTATCCCTGAGGCAGGGTCATCATCACATGGACATAATGCAGCCTTTTGGCTTGTCAGAGAGGGTAGAAAGCATTTCTCACAGATGTTGCTGTCAGAGAGCTCAGTATCAATAAGGAGAAAGAAAACTTCCAGAAGGTGGATTCTCTTGATAATCCATGAGCACGTGTCCTCGCTCCGAAGGAACCGCAGCTCTCCTCGGAGCATTTCCCTCTGCCCACAAGCCTAACCTCTGTCCTGCTGAGCCTTAGCTCCAGCCAGCTCCTGCTCTTCCACGTGCTAATCTTGGCGAGACACAGGGACAACTGAAGGTCTGTTGTGTTATCCTGGGCTGTAAACAACAGGCCCAGCCACGTGTCATCCCCGAGCTCCCTGATCCAAACAGTGGCGGGAGCGCCTGAGCCCCATCAGGAGCAGTTCTGTGGAGTGTCCGGCGTGCGAGGGGGACAGGGGGAGCTGGGCCTGCCAAATAGCCTGAGCACTGATGAGGCTCAGACACGTGTGCTGGACAAAAGCACAGCAACAGTGGCAGAAGGACTCAGAAAAGCAGCTTGAGTCGTTACAGCCACTGGTTTTCCTTCTTTGAGGGAATAATGTTTTTTAAGAGGATGTTTCCCTGTTGAGGGAGGTGGTGGATGCCAGGAGAAGCTGCTAGCCAGAGGGACTGTCAGGGTCACTGATGATGTTAGCAGAGAAAGAGCGTTCTTTTGTTCAAACTTACTCTTTTAGTGTAAAACTCAGGATTTTTCTGAAGAAAATTGTTTTTGTGATAGGAAAACTGCTCTCCACTTCTGGAGTGAGCCAGGGCTTTTCTGAAGCAGATGAGTTTTGTCAACTCTAGGGTCATAGTAAGCCTTTTTACCCTTAAAGTGAAAAAGATTGAAATCTGGGTTTTGTACAGCAGAGGTTACTAAAACAAGGAGAAAACTTGGTTCCTTTCCTGGGTTTTGGAAGAAACCTGATATGTAATATTGAGGAATTTATTTCACCACTGTGCCTTTCTTTAACCATCTGTAAAATGGGAACGATACTGGCTCTGTTATGTCAGGTGCTTTAGGATGTGTAGGACAAACGAGGCAGGGAACAAGCCAGATGCTGATTGCATTGGAGTATCTTCCAAAACCCTGAATCTGACAAATCCTGACTGTAAACAGATCTGTCATCCCTCTTCACTCCCAGTGTCAACCCCATGCAGAATAATTTGGAGAAATTCCTGCCTGTCAAGGTGGGGAGCACAGGTTGCCCAGAGAAGCTGTGGCTGCCCTGTAAGTGTCCAAGGCCAGGTTGGATGGGGCTTGGAGCAGCCTGGGAAAATGGAAGGTGTCCCTGCCCATGGCAAAGGGTTGGAACTAGGTGATCTTTAAGGTCTCTTCCAACCCAAGGTAGTCTGTGATTCTATGAATTTGAAATTCTGTTTTCATAAGGAATATATCCTTTGTTTTAAAGTGCCAGAGGTGGGCTAAACACAACTTCACCACTAAGAGCTTTCTTGCTGTAAGAGTGACCAAGATTCTGCTGTATTAGCTGCCACTTATTTTAAACAACTTGTCCTTGTCTGTAATAGGGAACAAATTAACTTGAGCAACATGACAGTTTGCATATTTTCAGTATATTCATCTTCCCAGAGAAGACAGAGCTTGAGCTTTTAAAGGAAGAGCACACAAAGTGTAGTTAAAATCTTTAACAATCCTCATGTGCCCTGTTTTCATGCCCAGTTATGATCTCCCTCTTTCTTTTTTGGGTCACACAGAAACCTCCAAGCAATCCTCATGCTGGGAAGTGGAAGTGTGTGGGATCAGCAAGCCATGCCTTGCTCTCCTTGGATACAGCACAGAGCAAAACAGGTGAACTGGTATCCATTACTCACTTCATGGCAGGATTCCTCCCAACATCTATATCCAGGTAGGGTATAATCAATATCCTATCTATGCTATCTCAGTTAGAACTGGTTGAGGATGTGGTGCACCCCAAGGCACACATCACACACACTGTGCCTCACTCATTCCTCTGCTGTGTTTTCCTCTGCATCCCATGAACTCCATAGGAGAGAGCCCTTAGTGATGTGCTGCTAACGCTGTGTGTGTGTTACACAGGCTCTTGGTGCAGGAATGCTGACACAAACAAAAAGGAGATAACTTGGAAATTCTATTGCTCCATTTATGTTATTATTGTAGTTAATGGTCTGTCAGCATTTCCATTATAAATCCCTATTTTCAGGGTTTTATAACTCAGCCGTAAAAATTCTCTCCAGGCTGAATTTGGCATGTGTGTTTTCAGCCTGAGAGCACATGTGTTGGTTTTTTTTTTTTAACAAGTTTTAAAAAAAAAATAGAACTGCATTCACAATTTTTAAGATATAGAATTGCCAAAAAAAAAAGGCACCAACAAAAAATAGGTGATTGGTTACAGATGCTTTCTTTGCACTCATATAACTCAAAAATTGCTGAGTTATTTCAGCTGTAATTGTGGGTATGTGTAAGGTTAAAATGGTGGATTTAGTACTATTCCTTTCTTTATGGTGTTGGTATTTGACAAGCAAATAGAAAACAGACCCCTATACTGTATACACTCACGTATAAGCTGACCCGTGTGTAAACTGACCTCCCAAACCTGCCCCACACTCCCCTCCTTGGGGCCACATTGTTCCAGTGTCAGCAAGGATGGGGATGCTGGGAGAGGATTTTAGATTTTGGTGAGTTTCTTTGCCTCTATCCCATCGTTTCCAATAGGCCTGTGCCTCTCTGCAGTCACAGAATGCAGAATCCACATGAACCAGGTGGTGTCAGTAATAAAGAGCTACAACAGACACGTGTTCCCCCACGCTCTGAGGCCCAGCTTTGTCCACCTTGTTTACAGAGGGCCTGCCCTGTGTCTGGAATCACCCCTGAAGAAGTTTACACAAAGATGAGTGTAAACCACATGTTTTACACTGAAGCATATGAAAGGAAAGGAAACAAGGGGAAGACCAAGAGGTTCTGTCTGGATTCTTTGCTGTCTGCACACACAGATTTTCCTCCTGATCTCCCCACAGTACCTGTGGCTCTTGTCTTGTGTTTGTTCACCAGGGCTGGAACAGAAAAGGGTGACCTGCATCCAGAGAAATTTTATTTCAGAATCTCTGGATCTCCTAATTCCCAAATTAATTTCCTTCCAAATGAATTGATAACCTTGAGAACTGACTCCAACAGCAAGCTGCAATACAGTCCATAGATTTTTATATTTTTTTTGCATGTAGGGTGCTTCCTGCATAACATTTTATTGTGTATAAAACCAGAGCATCATGTGCCTTCCCAAGAATGAACAGCTCCTTTCACACTAAGAGAAAGTGTGCAAGAAATTCTAGCAATCCCATGCCAGAGTGATTCCTGCCATGACTGTACTTTGGCACTGTATAACCTGTGGTATCTATAAAAGTGTGTAAAATCACAATTATGGGAATTTATAATCAGATTTTCTTTCTTTTTTTTTTTTTTTGCATCTTATTAGGTAGATCTTTTTGTAAGTATTTGATTCTTTGCATTTTTGCTATCCATACTGAATTTTCTCCGTGATGTTTTTAACATCCTGTGATATATAACATCCCATCATATCTTAAACATTCCTTTACATCAGTATGAAAGGTCATGTACTTGGGCTGTTTTTCATTTCATGAACATCTGGGCTTATGAGATTAACAGAACAGTGTAGCATTGCCTTCTTTTTGGTCTCTTTTATTAATAACTTGTGAATAACACTTGTCTTCTACCATGTGGATTTTACTTCTGTTGGGGTAATTTCCTCACTGTAATAATGGCTGCTAGTTAACCCCTTAGTCACAACTGCTGCTGCTACCAGCTCCAGTGTATTCTTTACGTTCAGATGTATAGTCCTGTATGTTTCCATGGGGTAGGAACAGGTCATTTGCCTACAAAGAAAGATCTAGCACCGTTTACACATTGTATGGTGTCCCACCTGGGCTCCAGCTGTCACTCTGTACAAGGGCCTGGGGCTCCTGTAGTCCCTCTGCTGCATCTCCCAGGTATGCTGTAAGGTGTGTTCAGTGTCACTGGGTGCCTGTGATTATGTTATAAACTTATTTCTCAATGTTGGATGTGCACACTCAGGGATTGGGGTCCTCCCACAATGCATGATTTACCATACATGATTTAATGGTGATGGACAAGGGCCTGGAGTGACAGGACAAGGGGGAATGGTTTTAAACTATCAGAGGGCAGGGTTAGATGGGATAGTGGCAAGAAATTGCTCCCTGGGAGGGTGGGCAGACCCTGGCACAGGTTGCCCAGAGAAGCTGTGGCTGCCCCTGGATCCCTGGAAGTGTCCAAGGCCAGGTTGGACGGGGC
>JAWWEW010000165.1:60851576-60876287 GCA_035583185.1 Anabacerthia variegaticeps
TGGATCCCTGGAAGTGTCCAAGGCCAGGTTGGACGGGGCTTGGAGCAACCTGGTCTGGTGGAAGGTGTCCCTGCCCACGGCAGGGGGTGGAATGAATTGGGCTTTAAGGTCTCTTCCAACTCAAACCAGTCTGTGATCCTATGATTTCTGGTTAGGAAAACCATGAAACAGGAATGAAAATATTTTAAAAGGTGTGACAGTAAAGGCTTTACGTGATTGTGTGGTAGTTTCATATTCTGCAGAGACCACATAGCCAGTCATATGGGACATGAGAAATGACCTGAAATCATCTAAAAGGCCAAAAGGAGCTTTTCTATGCAGAGATCATAGAAACACAACATGGGTTGTGTTGGAAGAGACCTTAATGACCATCTTGTCATTAATTAAAACTATCTTTTACTGGTGTTTAGCTGTCAGAGTTTGGGAGGAATTGGTTCTACACCTGCAAACAGAAAACACTGAACAGAGAAGTACAGACCTGGAGATTAAAGTCTCTGTAGTGTGTCACCAGTCGTTTAATCCCTCATTTCTTCTCTTTTGTCTGTGTGTTTATTGTGTGTTTTGTGTACTGGGTTGTATCTCCCATAGCAATTCCATGGGGTTTGGCCACAAGATGGCATCTGATTGCATAATCTTTTAAAATATCACTTTCCACCCTCCCCCCACCCCCGTCTTGATGGAGCAATGCCCAGTTTTCCTGCAGCAAATTATAACCTACTTTCTTTCTGCCTAAGGGAATGCCTTCAGGAGCAAATGCAGTAGGATTTTCCATGGCATTCTTGGTGGCTGATAGTTGGAACCACCAGCAGAGATGATGGGTGACAGTTGCTGTGAATCCTCTGCTCTGTAACCCCACTGCTCCACCCTTCCAGGGTGGAACTGCTGCCTCTGTTATGATTGTTGCCTGGCAAATGAGAACTGACACAAAAACTTCAGCTCATTTCATCTGTGAAGGGATCCAAAGTCCCCTGAAGCTGTTTGACAAACTCTCATTGGCAGAGAATACGTTTTGCTTACAGAAAAATATCCTGCTGTTTCTTAATTCTCACTAACCTGCCTAAATTTAGGGGTGATGTGTTTCCTTCTTCTTTCTGCTTCAGAGCATCTCTCATGTTCCTGCATTTGGCAATTAAGGAACAGTCAGATTTGAAGAATGAACAGGCAATCCAGCAGATTCTTCTGAGTACACTGGGAATTCTGCCTCTACAGCTACAGGAGAAATGGGTAACTGGGATTTATCAGGGGATCAGACCTACAGCAGACTTCAACAGCTGGTTCTTGGAAGCTTATAGAACAGGAGTTGGAGTAAGTAGGATCTTAATTTGCAAAGGGAGAACTAAAATATTGAAAAATTATTCAAATGGTTTTGGCTTAACTGTGTGAGAACCAATGACTCAATGTTGCTAATCAGTATTTAGTTAACATCTTGTTTGGGAACTACTGGATGATGTGAAATAGGGCAATTTGCCTTTTTCTAAGTAACTTGAGCAAATAACAAAACTGTGAATTGCTCCAGAATATTTTATCACAGCTGACCTTCCAACAACTTAAGGAGGCTGAGGAAATGTGGCCTTTACATCTTCACAGACTAGAGGCCACAGGGTAGGAACCTGTGTGGGAGAGCACCTGGGATTTCAGATGTGGGTGGAACCACAGAGGGAACGTGGGACTGTAGACACCAAATAGTTTGGCCTCGTTGCTACTGCTGAACTGATGGATCAGTAAAAAGAGGACATTCATCTCTGCAGGCTGGTAAACCCTCTATGAAATGTAGCAGAAAAGGTAGATGAATCACAGAATTGTTAAGGCTGGAAAAGACCTTTAAGATTATCAAATCCAAGCACCAACCCAGCACTGTGTTCACCACTAAACAATGTCCTCAATCTGCTCACAAAAGAGAGGCAAAGTAAGAGAGGCCGAAACAGTGACAAGGATTTTTAAACAAGAAGTGTGGCAAAGAGTGGAAGAATTAATCGTGGTCTCTCTATTGATGTGTCTCATCACTGGATTTTCTGATTGAGGATTTTTCATGTTTCAGGCAGAGTTAAAGGCTCTGTTTTTCAAATAATTCAGACTTTTTAATACAAGCTCTGTTGAATTTATTAAATATCTCTTCTGTAGATACTTACCCTGGCATCTAAGAGATATATTTTTATCCCTATAACATTCCAGAGAACCAAGGAAGGGATGCTGTCTTATTTTTCACTTTCAACAAGTGTAACAGAGAAAAATTTTGACCAAGATAACAAACCTATTTAAATGTATAACTACAAGGAGTAATTTAAGGCTCTCTAAAGACAGACCCTGAAGGATCTGGATGCAAGCAGTTAGCCCAAGGCCAGACTGAAATGGTGTAGCAGAGCAGTGAGGCTTGACTTCCCTACCTGTGGATGCCCTTCTCTTGGTGGAGACAGATACTCCTGAGCAGGTGAGGTGTGGAAGGATGTTCATGCCAACCTGCCCACCTGCCCTTCTGCCCCCTCACAGCCACCCCAGCTGGCCCAGCAAGGTGCTCCTGTGAGTCTCATGTCAGGCTCAGGGAGCAGGGCTAGTTTAAAGGGTGTAAATAGCAGGCCTTTGCTACCTCTGCCTGCCATATAGTGCTTCCATGAGCAATTTTCCTAGGAAGCTGACAGGGCTGAAGGCTGTCCCATTTTCCACAGGTATTGCTGGATCCAGGAGAGGATGTTTGCAGAGTAAGTAACTTTGCACATTTCCACTCTGCCTGAGCCTCCCTTCAGCTCCCTGCATTTGAAGAGTCAAGAAAAAGCTGCTGTTGGCAGAACTTGTTCTTGTGCTGAGATTTGGCCTGAGGAGCTCAGGAGTGTTTTGGTGAGTTGTGCTTCAGGTAATTATTTGCCTCTTGGTGCACTGGGTGGTACCAAAGCTCTATGTGAATGTTAAAGAGCAGATTTTCAAACAGCTTTCAGCCAGTCTAGAGAATATTCCAGCTAACAATTTATTTTTGTAAAGAACTGACTCTCTTACCGAGAGGGGCTGTCTTTGTTTGGTATGGAGAAGTTTCAAACTCTTCCACTCCAGGTCTTAAGGAAAGAGATGACTGCAACACTGAGGAGCTAAGGACAGCTATCCACTGACACCTCCATTTTCAGCTTTCCACATCTGGTTAAGTGCATTATGGCATTTTTGCTTTTACATATGAATCATTAGCTCTTGGCTGTGGCTGGTAGGAAAAAGAGACAGCAATTTTCATGTGCATGTCCATATTCTCATATAGAAAAGGGATAATATTTTTCTAAAATACACTCAGTGCTTCTGTTGTATCTCTCATCTAAGTACCTCCAAGTTTCCAAGTTCTCTGCAAATTGTAATCAAATCAGTTGTATGATGAGACAATTAAAACAATAAGGGGAAATATGAGATCAGCTTCCATTCCTTTTATGTATCCAGAGACAAGAACATATTCCTTTCCTGCTGAGCAGTGAGAAGCTCCTGTTTTATTCAGATTCACTTGAAATGTGAAGTGGGACTCTTGTTTTTCTGCTAATGTGCTCAAAATGGGGTTAATTTGGCAAATATGCTTTCTTCAGCAGAACTGGAGCCTTCATCTAAACAGCCTTTCCCAGTGTAAGCAGGATAGTAAGTGGAAAAGGAGGTTATTCCTCTATTAATCTCCCGCATGGCTCAGTAAAACTCTGGCAGCTTCTTGTGTGACTTTCCTGTGTCAAATGGGAGAAACTTTTATACTTTCTGGTTCTCACTTGTGTACTTCATTCCCAAGCCCAAATTTCCTTTGCTGTCAGCTGCTGCCTCTGTTCCCTTTGAAATACCATGGTGTGACCCAGAGAGGTTTGAGCTGTGTTTTTGTGCTTTGTTGTCTCACCTGCTCCAGTTCTGACAGCTCGGGATGGGTGAGTGAGGCAGACAAGCAGCTTTCTGGAAAGACTCAAACTGGGGAAACCTCCTTGGCAGGGCCACATTTCCCCAGGGTCTGAGTGACTTCCAGGCACACTGAAGGTGCTCTGAGATCATTACAGTGATCCTGGTTGGCTGCCCAACAGGCCAGTTGTGACAGTGACACTTTCTGTCCCTAGTGTGCTTCATGCATCTCTCCTTGATCCACAAAAACACCCAAATGAGCTGCTGCAGAAACCTGTAGCTTTTTTTCCTGTAGGTTTTGTGAAGACAGAGCAAATCTTACCCCTTACCTAAGGAAACAAGGCTTTTTGGGTGTTGGAGAGGCGTTTAAAACATGGGCTAACACTGTGTCTCAGTAACACTAGTTAGGAGTCTGTTCAAGGGATGGGAATACTGGCTGGTTGGCTCTTTCTCTAGAAGGAGCATTTTCCACTGAGCCTGTGATTCCATAGCAGTTTAAGCCAAAATAAATTGGTGTGCTGTGGTCTGGTGCTACCCCTAACCTGTTCTTGCACATTCCCATCCCATCTCCTTCCCTCTCTGTTCCATGCCTGTAGCTGTGGACGAGGCAGGGCTGCTCCCTGTGTGCAGTGGGGTTTGCAGTGTGGCAGCAGGGAAGGGCAGAGGTGCTGTGTTTCTCTAACACCCAAAAGCTAAGTCACCACCTGGCCAAAAATTCTGGGAACTTGTGGCCTGCCTTAATCAAATCCACATGTCCAAACAGGAAGCCACTCAGTGCTGTTCTGCATTTCCATGGGTAGCCTGGGATGGAGAGTGGGGAAGATACTGTTGAGTATTTTTCCTAGTTCGACCACTAATTTATGCTCTTTCTGACCTTTGGCAAAACAATTTAATTTGCAGATGTCCAAACTGTACAGTGGGGCTATCAATACATTCCATCCCATAGGAAACTTGCTCAGTGACACTGTGTGAGCCAAGACATTTGAGATCCCTGGGCAGAAAGTGCTTCTGAATTGCTGTAATTATGATTTTGTTAGTTATTTGCATGTTTGTAAACATGGGGCAAGAAGTCTGAGAAAACACCATAAATCAGGAGAAATGTCCAAGGGAATTCCTTTCACTCTGAAGTTTGTAAATAGTGGAGTCCATATGAGGAAAAAGATATTTTTCTGCATTCTGTCACTTTTCAGATATAAAATATAGGTACTAAAACAATAGATTGCTTATAATTATTTCCAGCTTGACTTTTTTCCTGAAGGGAGATGAAGGATGTCACAGGGAACCCAAAGCATCGCCCTGTCTGGGCTGTGCTGCACAAGAATAGTTCAAAACTGAATCACAGGATCATGGAATGATTTGGGTTGGAAGGGACCTTAAAGATCATCTTGTTCCACCCCAAGGTCCGTGAGATTCAGTATAGAAGAATAAAGTCAGAGAAGCCCAGCCAAGCATCTCTGCTTGTCCCAACTGTTGGAGTTTATCAGGGACTAACCTCCAGACTGGGCTTTGTGACCCTCATGGGAAATGGAGAGCAGGTTGCCAGTAATTTGAAACACTCCGAAAAAAGGGGTTTGTTTCCTATTTCAATGTCCCCGCTGTTGCACATGTGCAGCCAGGGCGTTTCCATGGGCAGCGCTGCGGGGAGTCTGTTTCCTGCTCCGCATCTGGGGTGACACTCAGGAGTGAACGCGGGAGCCCGGGCTGACAAAGAGCTGAGTATTATCCTGAGGATAAATGAGTTAACCCATCACTGCAAACAGTGTGCTGGCGGATTTTAGTGCAATTAGCTCCACAAATACCAAGACATGCAGTCTGCAACCAGACTAAAAGGTCTCCTAAACAATTAGGGGACCACGGCCCCATGGACCCCTGTCATGCACATTAATGTCACTGGCCTTAGCAAAGGGGATGTGTGTGCTTTGATGCCAGGGGAATCCAGGGTTTGACGGCCCCATAAACTTCATCCCATTTTTGGTCCCACGACTCAGTGGCATTTTATTTACTGCACCTAATAACATTTAGTCAATAAACACGTACAGGTTGGAGAGAAGGTCTAGTGTGAGCTTAATTACCTCAACTCTTTGCCTTCTCTTTTGTTATGTACATCATGGATACTTGACAGCATTAACATTCCTGGAATTGTATCTGCCATCCTTTGTAAAAGGATTGAATACTACGCATTAGTTCGGGCTCGTGGGGCATTTGTGTCTCCAACAACAGCTTAATTATGGACATTGTTTACTAATCAGTATTAAATTGACAGACTATGAGGGCTAATCTGGAGATTAACACAATAGCTTGTTTTCATTTTGTTCTTCTAGCAGTTTATTGAATGCAAGATTTAAAACAAGACCCTTTTGTGAGCTTTACCTTCCCCATCACAGCTGTGTGAGTGGAAAGGTCTGTGCATTTCCTTTCTGTAACTTAGGGTTTGGGCACAAACGTTTTGCTCAAGATATAAGAACAACCATAAAAATGCATGTTGCAGTGGATGTAAAAGCAATACAGGGTGTCCTTTCTGTAGGATCAGCAGCTCACAAATCTTTAGGCACATTTAAGCCTCCTGTTTGTTCTGTTTCACAGACTACACGGAGTATCATCACTCAAACAAATGCCAGCAGACCACAGGCCCCAAGGAGTAATTTGTGTAGTGAGAAGATCTGATGTCACTGTGTGCAAAGCCATTCAGTGAAAGCTGTGGGCACTTCTGGGCCATCTGTTTTGCCCATACAAATTATTGAATTCCCTGATAGTCCTGATTTCCCCGTGAACAATTTCCATTGTTGGCCACAAAAGCTGCCCAGACCTGAACGTCTGTTCTGCACAGACAGGTGCCTGTTTCGTGGTGAGAAATATGAGGGTTCATTTAGGAAGGACACACGTGAGAGAGTCTTAAACATGTTGTGGGTGTGTCCTTCTTGTCTGGCTGCAGCACTGCTGATTTACAGCAATGACACTGATCTGACATGTCAAGTTCCCAAAATACTCACATCTACATCCCACTCTGATTTTACAGCCTGCTGAAAATACCTCGGGTTTTGTAGTCTGGGAAACTTTGCTTCCTGCTGGATTACTTGGCTGATTAAGTATAAATGAATGAAAACTCACTTAGTAATAATGAGATAATCTTTTTCTAGTCTCTTATTTTCTCCAAGAGTGATGTAGCGTGGGAGGAAGTGATGCTGCAAGTGATGTAGAGTGGGTGAAAGTGATGCTGCACTGAACTTCACAGCACCAGTGATGGTGGGAGAGTGGATAAAACAACCAGAAACAAGTGGAAAAGGCTGTTACCACCCTCTGTCCCACACATGGAACTCTCCTACCCGGGGTTTAATGACAGTGTGGCACTCCAAGTTATGTTATGGAGCAGCAGTCTGGCAAGAAAAGAGGACAAATCTGACAAAAAATGTGCCAAATATTTCTGAACTGCCCAGCAGAGTGTCTCCAAAGTCAGCTCTCCTCTTTTCCATGCACTCCTCATGCTGGAAGTAATTAGTATAAAAACCCTAATCTTTTTTTGCATCCGAGCCACGCGGTATAATCCAGCCTTTCAGAAGGATAAGTCAGTATTTCTCAGCTCACTTGGATTTAATGTAAACAATAAAGGGCTAATTCAATAAAATGGCTTTGACCCATCAAAATCTACTTTCGGGAGCTGTTCTGCAGGCTGGGAGCCCACATGGTGTGTTGTGCATGCAGGAATCTTCAATCCTGCCTCTTTGGAGACTAGCTGAGAGTGCACAGCCCTAAGGAGAGCCACTTGTTAGAGATTTTGCACCTTTCTTTGTGGGGTCATTCTTCGTTCTTGGAGAACTTGCTTGTCAAATACAATATGACAACATGTCTGATTTAGTCACAGGTCTCAGAAAAAAACAAGTGAAGAAAAGGAAAAGGAAAGCAAACACAAAAGACAAGTAGCTGGGACAAAAAATATATTTTTTTAATTTTTTGTGTTTAAACTTCTTCAGAGGAGTGTAGTTTTCAGGAAGATTTGAATATTTCTACTGATCTGTCTCCTAAAAAAAAATCAAAAAACCCCCACAAGAATGGTGCCAAAAATTAAGGCATTCAAATGAATTTGTTGGCTTCTGAAAATTGAAGCTTTAGGTTCCCAAACATTTCAGCTCACAGACTGAAATGTCTCCCAGGAGAGGTGTAGACTCTTGAACAGTGAGTTTAAGACCATGGCAAATATGGTCTTTTATGGTTATGCTGCTGACTCCTTAAAAATTGTCTGTTCATCACAGATTCATAGAGATGTAAATGATCAGGCAAGTTTTATTTACTTATTTTACTTTATTTACTTTATTTATTTACTTTTGCTCCTTTCTGCTTAACTCAAGGGGTTGGCAGGTTCCCTGCCCATGACAGGGGTTGGAACTAGAGGATCTTCAAAGTCCCTTTCAACGAAACCAGTCTGGGATTCTGTGATTCTGTGATTCTATAGTTGTTCTGCATGGGATAATCAGGGTTTTACAAACAGATTCATATTGACTTTATCCCTGTAAATGCACATCCACAAACAAGGTATTTTAACTATTGTGCAGAACGATTAACAACTCTGCTCTCTTGATCCACCTTTTTTGCTCTTGCTTATACTCAAGTCCTTTTTAAGCAACAATCCGGAAAGGGTGGGCACTGAATGTTTTCATGGGACTCTTGGGAAGCTGATAAAAGTTTGCTGGTTAATCCAATAAAGCTGAGTCTGTTGCATCAGACCACATCAGTCAGATCAGTTTACACTCTGGCTTTTAAAGCAGGTCTTTGTTTATTTTATCAGAGAAGTACCTGCTACCTGTACATGGGCTCTCCAGGCAGGAGGGACCACCCCACTGATCATCTCTTTCCAGCTCCTGTTTCCAGAGGCCATACAGTGTTTTCTGGAAGCTGGATTAAAATGTTAAATAAGAATGGTATCTAAAACTCTTGCTTAAAGACAGAGAAGAGGAAAGTCAGCCTAAGTGTGTACTAGGATATTCCAATATTTAGTAATGCTTATTACAAAGAAATTTTTATTTTAGAGTTGAACTCACCTGTCTCCACTCCATCCAGCCACAGGATTTTGCTATACTTGTGTTAGGTCAAGTTCGTGGTTGTCAGGTCACGTCTCCATGTATTAAGCTCAACAGACTGAACTCCTTAAGCCTCATACTGTAAGCTTTCCTTTTCAATATCTGAATACTTTTTGTAAGTCTTCTTTGCATACTTGAGGAATATTCCAATCTCCTTCAAAGCATGGGCATAAAGCAGCTGCTATAATAGATACCTATGCAGAGAGGCAGTGTTGGATCTGTTCCTACACATCTTACTGTCACATGAACTACTTTTGCCACATTAACTCAGAGATTTGTGTCTGTCCATCACCCCTTGAATCCTTACTGCTTTCCAAGCCACTCTCCCATCCTGCTGGCAAAACCTACTTGCTGTGTTTCAATATATGTTAAAATGTCCAAGTCACCCATCCATGGTAGCAAAGTTTTTGTTTCTATCCATTACAGACAGAGACTTGAAAGCAGGTTTTCTCACATGACAACTGGATGCACATTACTGCTCCCTTAGACCTCGTGAAGTTTTCAAGCTTGGGTGTTTCTGTACCATCTCTGACATGCTAACAGGTAAATGCCTGCAAAAAAACCCAAATACTCAGTGCTTTCTCCTTTACAGAAAGAGATGTAACCACTGCTTTCAACATTCAGGTTAATTGACTTATCCCCAGCTTTCACCTCTATAATCATTCTTTCTTCACGGAGAGAAGAAAAGGAGGTCTTTAACACCTCCATTTAGCACTTCCCCTGCTATAACAACATAGAGGTTTTTAAGCTTAGTCTCCCTGAAACCACAACATCTTAAAGGGCCTTTAGACTTTGTCTTCTAGGTCTAGTTGTGCCAGTTTAGGATATTATTATTATCCTCAGCTATTCTTCACCACTAGAATGTAGATTCCTCCTTCTCAGTTCACCATAAATCATAGTCTGATGAAATCAGATTAAATCAGAGTGTGTGTCCAAACAGTTTTAATTTCTTTAAACCAGAACTGCAGTGAGACAGCTTAGAGAAGGTAAAACCATTGACTTAACTCTAACTTCTTGTTAGGGTTAAGATGCAATCATATGAGGTTCCTTTTGTAATTTAGGCAGAAATCTCTGGACTAATCCATACCACCTGAATTCTGATTTTCCTCCTCTCCTTTTAGGAAATCTGAGGATAAATTTATGATACAGTTGAGCTGACCTAACACTGTGCCCATTTTGAACCTCCCTTTACAGAGTTTGGTAAGAGATTCTCAGCCCATCTTCCAAGAGCCTGTTAACCCTCTGTGTGAAACTAAAAACCCTGTTCTCTGTAAAAGTTGTTCCACTGCTCAAGAAAACCAGATTTCCCCTCCTTCACTGTTTACTCAATGAGCTAAACTTCCACTTACTGTTCTTTGCCTTGCTTGGAAAGTCTTTTGAGGAGTTAATTTAAAAGCCCTTTCTCTGCAATCTGCAGTAGCTCTGGGATGGTGCCTGGTGTAAAGTCATGGACATCAATGGGGATTGTACTCAAAGAACTTGATGAGCTCTTAGAAGTCTTTTCCAACCTTAATGAATCTGTGGTTCTCTAAGTCCTTCCTGGACATGGAATCTTCCATGCTCATTGTAATAATATGTTGCCTTCACTCCTGGAAGACTCCTGGTTTTCCTATTGTCTGTCTTTTGTCTCTTGCAGATCATCTTAATCACTTTCCTTCACGTTCAGGGTTGTCTTTGACCCCTGAAGTCTGTCTAGTTTGAGCCAGTAGCAATTCTCAATCGGTTCCTCCAGTTTATTCTTGCAAGACAATCTCGTTTGAGCCAGTAGCAATTCTCAATCGGTTCCTCCAGTTTATTCTTGCAAGACAATCTCTTCATATGTCTGCAATGTCAGGTACAATTAAATACACCCAGGGATAAAGATTTGGGGCTTCCTCCTTGCTGTGACATGTTTTCAGTCATCTTTTGTTTCCTTGTCTGTGCTTTTTATGTGACTCCTCTGGGACAGCATGTGGGAGTCCCAGTGGAGTGATTTGAACCCATCTATTGAGTAAAGATGTTTCTCTCAGGGACAAACTTTCTCCTCCACCTGAACTATTACTCTGTGCTTCATAAAGGCAAAAATACATCTCTTTGGAGGGAGGAACAGAAATTTGGCACATCTGGTCTGGGGGCATAAGCTCCTCTGTCCCTCTGTTCATCCATGTTCCTGATGGGAAACTGCACTGCAAGGCAAAGCCTCAAGCTCAGCTCTGGGAATATTCTCATAAATTCCACTGCCAGTCACTTGCTTTTCACAGTTTATATTCCCTCAGTACTACCCTCTTGCAAAGGGTTACAAACAAGCTTAGGAAATCACAGTCAGAACCTACAGCACATCCTGATGCAAGCTACTCAAGAATCCTCAAAGCAATTGCACAAACCCCAGAAGACCCTGAGGGCAGGCTTTACTCAGGCTCCAAATGTGATACCCATGGCAGGGGCATCACAGAACTGCCAGGTCACACCCAGGCTGCTTAGTTGTCCCTGTTTGCTCATATCACTCCCTGCTCAACATTAGGAGTCAGGGATTGATTACTTGGTTTATAGTGGACAGGCCCATATCCCTTTGCTTCCTGCTTTGCTCAAACCTCTCTTTGTGCCCAGATGGAGCCAAACCTGTTTAAATTACTGCCAGTCACATTGATGCAAATATCCATCAGGCTTTTTATTGGGCTTTCCCTTCCATAGCTCCACCCTGTGCTTCAGCCAAGGAAGCTTTAAGAGAGGAAAGGAGCTGCCCTACGTTAATTAGAGACTGCTTTCCCCATTGACAGACTATCACTAATTACAATGCATCGGTGACCCCCCACTTGCCTCTGATGCTGCTGCTTGGTGAGCTAATGAGGGGTAGAGGAGGAACTGGAGCAAGAGGTCCTGAGTGGTTTGAAGTGGTGTAGGGAGTGTTTAATTCACTCCAAAAATTGAGTTTGCACTGTGAGGTTGGGGTTTACAACAGTAATACTGATCTGTTCTTATGACTTGATATTAAAGATGCTACTAGTGTTATATTTAAATAATAAACATTACAGCACATGCCTGTCTTTGCTTCTGAGTGGAAGGAGGTCTGTTCCCATTCCTTGTTTGTGTGCAGATGACCTGCTCCACCTCATTAGCTCTGCAGTGCTGGGTGGTGTGCTGGGAAGGATGATCCTGAGAGATCCACCCATCTGAAAGGGATGAAGAGCGGCAGCCTGGACAAAGCTGCCATCCCACATGGGAATTGATTCCATGAGGCTGGAGGAACAGGGATGCAAAGGAGCAGTAAGTCTCCCTAGTAGGCATTCAGGGAAATGGATAAGAATATTCCAGCTCTGATTTTTTAAATCACATACATGCATTTAATATTAAACCATGTCCTATAATCAACAGTTCAGGTCCTGATTTGAGTTAAATAGTCCCCAGCTGGGGTGCTGACCTCCCTGTCCCTGGGACATTTGGAAATGCCAGCTGCTGAGTTATTTTAGATGTTTTCTCAAGAACACAATGCACAGCTAGATCCTATGATCAACCCCTGAAGGAAGAGAAGTGCTGTCCCCTTCAGTTTTGTAGAATTATACATTTAAAGGACTTTTGATCCTTAAAGAAACTCAACTGTCACTGTATGAAAAGGACCTCTTTCCTGAAAACTAACATAAATAGCAAACTAACCAGTCAACTAAAATAGTACATTAACATTTTTCAGAATTCTCTGACCCTCCTCATCTCTCTAAACCTGATATTTAAATAAGGTGTTACTACAATTCAAAACACTCCAGTGAATTTTACCAGACATTGTGGTTTAAACCTGTGTATCATATCTCTTCTAACCCCAGTGAGATTTCAATATGTACTCAAAGGCACTACAATATTTTGCTGAACAGGGATCTTTTAAAATATGTCCTTAAATTAAAATTCTCATTAAAAACCTCGTTAAATGTCAGCATCTGTTAGACTTGATTTGGGGTCATTCAGTACCATTAGAAGAGAGAATCACACATTTAGGAGGGATCCAGAGAGCCAAGTTTCAGTGTGAAATGAACTTCTCTTGTGTGTAAAGCAGTTGTTGAAGTCTCAGGAAGAGGGATTTGTACTGGGAATGCTGTTGGCATAGTGATAACCATCAAACTGAATGGACTCTTGGAAAGAACAACACTTGATAGCAGCTGTGTTTGCATTAAACATTTTTAGAGTTCAGTTCAGAGCAGCTCTGCACCATATATGTAGAATTTTTATGCAGAATTTGCATACAGAAAGTGTGGCATGCTCTTTACTGGGTAAATTATTTGCTTCTGCTATTTATTACAGTCCCCCCCATCCCCTGGGCACACGTGGCTGCAAGGATTCAAGTTAGTAGAGAAAACAGGTGTGCCTGGTCAGAAGAGCAAAAAAGCAAGTATTTGAGGGAAAAGTAGGATTTTTGTTTGGAATGAGATGTATAAAGCAGCCCTCCCTCTGGGTGCAGCTAAACTGACCTTTTGGCAAGAAGGAATCAAGACACAGATACCACGTCCCAGATTTACCTCATCTAATGCAGATGCTTTAATTCTGCCCTTATTAGGCAAAGGATTGAAGTACAGTCTTAAGTCAGGAATATTGTTGTACTAGACTTTCTCTTCTGAGAGAGAGGGATTCCTCTAGATGGTTCTGAGGGAGAGGTTCCTCTTCATGGTTCTTCAGGTCATCAATGCACTGGGCCATCTTCCCTCTCTCTTTAGAGAGACTGGAAGGAGCTTGCATGGTAAAACTGATCCAGACCAAGAGCTCATGTCAGGTGACAGGGACATTCTCACTTCTCTTCCTTGCCCTTCTTCCCTCCCAATGATGTGAATCAGTATCCTCTGTTGCAGCAGCTCTCCTGCTTGCCTGACTGTATAGTAAAAGCTGAATCAACCCATAAATCTGGAAGAAAATGATACTTTTCCTTTGGTCAGGTGGAGCAGAAATATTCCTGCAGGCTGAGTGAATCACATGCAGGGTCAGGGGAGTGCCAGGGAACACATAAGGAATGCTGCAATATGAGGGATTCTTTCCTTCCATCAGAGTTGGCCTCAGAACTTTGTCTCCTGCTTCCCAAAAGGCCAAGGATCCAGACACCTGGCCTAGTGGAAGGTGTCACTGCCCATGGCCATGAGATTGGAACTGGATGGTGTTTAATGTCCCTTCCAACCCAAGCCATTCCATGACTATGTGATTCTGTGATCCCAGCACAATACTCCACAGCCTGTGAGTGTGTTATTCCTGGGTTTGGGTTTGGAAATGGAAACACTGTGAAGGTGCAGCATCTTTGGAGTTTGTCTGGCAGGGTGGTTTTTCCATGAGCCTCAGAACTCCTGAAGGTGAAGCTGCCAGAGCTGTGCACATCCCACCTGCCTCCCTGCTTTGAATGTGCTGGAATTTGGCTGGAACACTGCAAATAATCTTTTTCATCCGACATGCATGTTCTCATTTTAATGACCCAAAGTGTCAAGTACCTGAATTTTATATGTCATGTGTAAGATATCGTCTCTGTCAGCAACTGCCATCAGTAGCATCTTGGGTCATCTCCTCTGCAGTGATTTAGGAAGTGGGATGCAGCTCCTGGCTCAGCAGCATCCCTTGCAGCACTTCAGGGGTCCTTCAGAGGCTGCTGCCTGAGACACTGACCTGGTCCCACCTGACCTCCATAGCTCATGACATCTCAAAGGTCCTGGGACCAACTGATTTCACCTGTGTCTGAGGTAACCACACCATTTTTCTTTCCTTCTCAGTAATAGCAGACATCTTCAGTTCTTTTGGCATTTTTGTTTTTCTCATCACAGTTTATTTTTTGCGAGTCTTTGAGATGGAGATTTTTTTCCTTTTTCAGTCTTTTTGCAAAGAATAAAATATCTCAGCAGTAGATTTTCACATAAGCCAGCAAGAAGGGTGAATGGTGGAAATAGAAGATGCAGTTCTGCTGTGGTTCTGCCATCTGTGAAAAACCTATATTCAGGTTTTAACTCCTGGTTGTTGCCTGTAGCTCTCTTAGGCTTCTGGAACAGAAAATCCACGTGGAACCACAGAAAGTTCTCTCTGTGTCCAGTGTCACCATAGTCAGAACAGCAGAAAACAACACAGTACCTGTCTTCTGAACCAGAATTTTGTCTTGAACAAAACTTTTTTCTTGCTTTAGAAGCAGTTAAACCATTAAAATAGCGTGAGACAAGTGGAAACCATCATAAAACTGTGAAGGAACGTGCTGGCTGGTTCTCCTGCAGGTGGTTGGTGAGGACAACGCCTGCTGGAGATTCAGTCCATCTTCTTTCTTCAGTCTTCCCTCAATGCCATGTAGGGGTGGAGGTGACAGTAGGTGCCACTTGGGGCCTGATGTCCCCAGAGCTGAGACATTCCCTGCCCCATATGGCTGAACAATGGTACATAATGAGATTTCCCTGTGCAGCAAGAATAAGCTTATCTTCCATGTACCTCCTTTATGTGCAACCTATCCAAGGCTTCACTGCTTTAAAAGAAGGATTCTGGGCTGAGAGAGAGCTGTGAATTTTGGAAACACCACTTTTCATTCAGCCTATGAACAGCATTAGTCTGTTAAAGGCTTCATTTCCCATGAAGGGAGGCAGCTGCATTCCCAGGGACGGAGTGTCTATGGGGTAGGACCTCCCCACTCTCTGTGTCCCCTTGTGCTTTCTAAGTGCTTAGAATTCCTTACAAATTACAGTCTTTTGTGGTACAGAAAACTGTGCTATTTTAACAGATAGGAGGGGTGGTGGTGCTGGGGGCAATATAACAGGCTGAGAAGTATTTTCTTACTGTGCTGGATGGTTTGTTTAGGCTTCTGTCCTGCATCAGGGTCTGAAGGAAGGGAGCCTTCCATGTCCAACGGGACTCCCTGCCCTCTACTATCATATCCTCACATGTGGATTCATATGTAAAATCCAGGTGTAGCACCTCCATATACTTGAACTGCTCAAACAGTATAAAGGAAAGGAGTTATCAGATGTAAATCCCAGAATACTGATAGTTCCTGAGCATTGGGCAGGTGTTAGTGTTCACTTCAGGTGGTAGAATGGTTATTAAATCCCACATCACTTGAATCCAGAAGGAAATGTGAAAAAAATACAGTTGAGGAAATAGTTTCCAAGATGAAAAACATTTAAGTTTACACTAGAGAGACAATAAGCAAATTATTGACTTCAAGAATCCCATTTTCAGGAGGCTGTGAAAAGTGTCAGGAGAGAAGGGTCCAGAGATCAAAAGGAGACAAAAATGTTAACAGATCTTCCTGAGAACAGGAATGTGGCAGCGGGAGACTTGTCAGAGCCATCCAAGGTGACAGCATGGAGGGCAGAGAGACCTACATACTCTGTAAGGTAATCTAAAGAAACTTCCCTCCCTACTCAAAGCAGAAAGAGCTGAGAGCTGGCAGGGAGCACCAGTAAGCCCTGGGGAACTGCTAAACAGCTGTAGTGCATATATTGTTTTTAAGATTTGTTTTCTCAGAATAGTTTGGTTTATTATATCTGCCCAGAGTCTGTAGATCTGGGCTTTTCACACTGCCAGTGGTAGAAAAGAAACAGCATCCTTGGAGGAAAGTATTTTTAGTTAGAGCATGACTGTGGACAAAAATCATCTGTGGATCAAGTATTATTTTACTAACTTTAAAAAATATCTCCAACATCCAGTTTTTTGAAATTATGTTGAATTCTCACAGTTTTACCCATAATTTGTTTGTTCAGACATCTCTTCATCCACACAATCCAGCTTAAATTGTAAATTTAAGCACACACTCAGGTGAATGCCATTTATTTAACACCTGGTGCACTAAGGAGCAATAGGAAGGCAGTACATGGACTGATGTGAAGGATAAATGTTATTGATAATAAATGCTGAGTATGCAGCCAATATATATTAATAGAAAACAGCATTGCCTTTGTTCCTGCTCTTCTATTAATTTAATTCATTTTCATCCATACTTAGTCCCAACAAATACAGGATTTATTATGAAGAAATCCCTAAACGGTTCTTTGCTTTTAGGGGAGGAGAAAGTTCCTTGGTTTAAGGACATATTAGAAACAGGAGAAAGTAACTGGGGGAACAGTAGGTGTTTCCCAAAGGTATGGTGATGTGGGAGTTGAAAGAGGAAAAGAATTTGCTGCAGTCTTGTGAGAAACAGTCACCCCTTGGGATAATCCGAACTAATAAACCCTTTCTTTTACACTATTAAGAAGTTTCTTCCTACATTCTTAATGTACCACATTTCCTGATGCTAATGATGCAGGCACTTCTGTCCTCAAATGTGTCATTCCCATTACACTTGTTATTCAATAAAATAATGTTTCTTTCCTTAAGATGGGAAGGAACCCAAACAACAGGAAGCACTTCTATATTTTGAAAGACTTGCAACTCCATTTGGTTGTGTCCAAAGTAATTTAATAACACAGTAAATAAGGGACCTTTGAATTTGTTTGGTGTCAAATGCCCATTTCACAGCTGTGCTGCCAACATGAGCTTGAACCATCCACGTACTCTGAGCTACACCTCAGCAGTGGCTCTGACCCACCTCCCACCTGGCTTTGGCTGACACCACTACAGTCAGGTGGGAAGAGCTTGGAGCTGCCTCCCCGTGCTTGGACACAGGGTGGGAGAGAACCAGGATGCACTAACAAAACAGGAAGAAACCCTGTGGCTTGTGAGCACCTTCTCACAGCCTGTGTGCTGCAGCTGTTTTCACCTGCTAAGCTGCAAAGATAAGTACCCTTCTAGTCATTACTCTGCAGATTCCCTTTGCTCCTCTCCAGGTATGAGTAGGAAGAGCAAGAGCTCATATAAAGAGAAAATGGAGAAGAGTAGCCACTTTATTTAAAGGTGTGTCCCACAGCTGAAAATCCCAGCTATAATCTTAATATGCAAAGAGGAGAAAGGTGACTGGGGACAGCAGGGACAGCAGGAACATTTGTGCTAATGGGCTCCCACCTCCTGAAGATGCTGCTATTTTGAAGAACTGTGGAGCTGGGGAAGGATTGCTTTCCTTGCCATGGAAATCTGTAGGGCCCAGTCTATTACTCAGATAGTTGGCAAGGAAACACTCTTTTAAAGATCACTTCTGTTGAGCTTGATGGGAACTGTGTCACTGCCTTCAGAGGGACCTGGCTCAGCCCTAACCTGTTAAAGAAATAACAGTGACATGCCTGTTTTCCCTCCTGGCCCTATTTGTGGCTCTTCTGCCCACCCCAGTGTTCCTACTTTCCCAAGCTGGGCTGGTTTGATTGCAGCAGCACAGACAGGCCATGGATCCCTCTGACCCAGCTTTGTGTGGAGCTTTTTGCTCAGCCAGCTCCTCCAATTATTAAGGGAATAGTCTCAAAGAATCTAAGGAATCACAGATATTCTGGGGGAAAAAAATCTGTTGGCTGCAAGTGAGTGTGTAGAGAAGGAAAAGAATGATCTAACATCTTGATTCAACATGTCTGTTATATCAATCATTTGCTCTGAGTGGGTAGCAAAGATATGATCTAATAGGTGCAGGATTCTTATTTCCTGTGAGAAGCTGAGCATACTTTTTGGGTGAGATCAGAATGTTTTTATTTTGGTTTATTCACCGAGTGTTTTTATGGGCTAACTTCAATGATCATGTGGCAAAACAAAGTTAAGTCATTATGTTTCAGACTTTATAAATATCATTAAGATTTCTAGCTCTTTTAGGAAGCTTTCTGGTATATATTCTCTAAATCTTTCATGGTATTATGGGATATATTCTCCACAAGTTTCAAGTGATGTGCTAATTTTTCTTGTGTTGCCCAAGCTCAGGTACATATTTAGGTATAAAAGTTATTATTTTCCTTTGAGAAAAAGGATTTCATAGTAGTGTGATCATCCTCAGAGTTTACTGCTCTCAAATTCAAGAAAAATATAAGACAAATTATAATGAAATGACAAATGCCATCATCTGCTCTGGAAATCAGTGATGTATTCATAGTGATAAGCAGCCGGATTGATATCCACAATCATAGTTAGGCATCTCACTATGCCTGGATTTCCCTGGGAATTCAGACACTTAATTAGGATTTGGGTTGATTATCTCTGTGCACCTGGCTCTCTGCCTGGTATGAAGTGTTAGCAGGATCAGCCCCATCAGCTCATATGCTCAAATCTGCCATGATCCTTCTGTAGGCAAGGCCATGTGCTCCCCAGTGACTCCAGTGGAGTCAGGAGAGCCTGGAGGCTGCTTCTGTGGAGCTCGTTTGGGAATCTGAGTCTAAGTTTTATTACAAATGAGGAGCTTTCCATCTTTTTGGTTTTTTTTTTCTCCTGTCTGTGGGGTGATTTTTTTACCTTTAAGGTATCACAGAAGCAGAAGAGGTAATTGGAGCAGGTTAGAAAAATACAAGGTACAGCAAGGAATTGTTCTGGTAATCAACTTTAAAAGGCTGGGACTCTGAGTTTCCTTCAAGGCTGGTTTCTTTCTCCTCCCTGGATTGAGAACTAGTGTTTCAGTGCACACAGTGCAAATATTTCCACTGGGAAAGGTTTGGAATGACTGGAGTAACTTGAAGGTGAGTGCTCAGAAGGCAAAGTTGTAGGAAATATATCCCAAGCAGGAACCAAAGTGCTCTTAATGCCAACGAGCCTTGCACTGCCTTGGCCAGCCATGACCTTGCAACTGGGTGTATTACAAGGTGTGTTAATAATCCAGATCAAATACATGGATTGCCATATCCTTGTTGTTATCCTTTCCTTCACCCAGCTTTGTGCCATCTGCAGTCTTTATCAGCAGCAATGCTGCCCCTTCCTCTGAACCCTGGAATATGATTGAATGGCACTGCCCACAGTGAGATCCTTGTGCTACTGCCAGGGCTATGACTCTTGGAGCTCCCAGACTCTTTTCCTTTGCGCTTTTGGATTTTATTTTCCATGTGGAGTGGTTTCTTGGCCACTTTCAAGTCATAAATTGGGTTCTGAATCAGCTTTATAAAGAACTGTTTTAAAATTGACGTTCTGTGAAATGTACCCTGCAGATTTTTTGGATTTATTCTGTCAGCTCCACCACTTTTAACCTAAGAAATTTATAACCATAGGATCACACGATGGTTTTGGTTGGAAGGGATGTGAAAGATCATCCAGTTCCACCTCCTGCCATGGGCAGGGACACCTTCCACTATCTCAAGTTGCTCCAAGCCCTGTCCAACCTGGCCTTGGACATTTCCAGGGATGGGGCAGCTACAACCTGTCTGGTTATGAAATCATGAAATCATTTTAAGAATTTAAGGCAGTGTTCTATTTAATCAAGAGGATTGATACTATCTGGGTGGTGAGCCTTTGGCTTTAGAAATGAGTGCCTCTCCTCACAACCTTCTCATAGTCTTACTTGAAATTGCTGCTGTGCTGACCCTTTTGTAGTTACTCCTAATTCCCAAGTTTTATAGAAATCTTGGTATATAAATGATTTTCTGCATATTTCCTGCTTTTGCCAGATTCCTTAAATAAAAACTCTGCAGTCTCAGAGCTCCTTGGACAGCTCTGAAGTGTAAATTATCTCATATCTGAACCCAGGTAACCCTGTGGTAACTGAAGGAGGATCAGGGAACAGCCTCTGTATGGAACAGCCCTGTGTAAACTGTTGCTTTCTCCTCCACAACCAGAACCCAGAATAGCTGCAGAAGATGTCGCAGTCTTGAGCATCTTCCCTCCCTGTGCCGTGGCTTGAAAAGTCCTGTGTGTAAGACTGACAAAGTCCACATCAAGGTAGAGCCTTCTTTAAATACCTCCAAGGCTTGGAAAACAAAGATTGCTATAAGAGTCTATAGATAAGAGAATTCTTTCCTGTATTTTCTTTGTACTTTGATAGTGTTTACCAGCTCATCCTTTGTATTATGAAAATTAGAAGTTCAGCTATTTTGCTGGTTAACACTTTCTGCAGACAGTAAGAAACCAAACTGCACTTCATCTCCACACAGTTAGTGCACATTTCCAGAGGAGACAACCACTGAGAGCAGGGTGCACTATCTTCGTAAAGAAAAAAAGGAGAAGCCCACTCCACAATTACTTTTCAAGACAAACATTTAGGCATTTTGCCAGAAAAACATAAAATGCTGTCCCTCATCTGCAATGTGCATCTCGCTCTTGCAGCTTGTCCCAGTGACTGCTTTCAGGCCTTTGAATGGAAGGAAGAAAAAGTTGTATTTCAAGGAATAGCCCTGGAAAGCTTTGATTCATTGCTTGTGTTCAGGATTTGTGAGATGTACTGTAATTGCATATGTTATTACTCTTGCAATATTTTGTATTACGTTACTGCACATTTATAGACCAAAACTTTATAGACAGATAGAAAGCAGCCTGAGAAGGAGAGGAGACATAAATCAAGGTATAAAACTGCCCTGAACAGTATTTTATGTTTCACTATATTGACCTGGAATTACAGGATAAAGACATTTTCCACTGGTGCCCTGTTCTTTTCTTGCTTTCCCTGTGTGTGTGTTTCAGGCTTGTTGGAGTTCTCCATTAAATCCAGAATCTGTATCAAATGAGCTGCAGTGTGCTGCAGCACAGAAAGGTTTCAAAGCAACAATTACTCTATTATTTCAGCAGAGATTACCTGTTTGAAATGAAACCCACACTGAATCCTTTCTGACCTGGTCCTTATTGTGCTACTGATAACAAGCCACACTTTCCAGTCTTTATCTTACCTCCTACAGGGTAATCTTTTCTTCTGGAGCTTAATTCTGCTAATAGCACCCTTGACTGGTTGCCAGACAACAAACACAAGCAGGTGAAAACTGAATGGCTCCAGTCTGACCGCTGATAACTCATAGAGACTTTTCATCCTCAGAATTCCCTCCAAAATATCCAAGTTGACTGGTGGACAATCACTTACATTCCTTGTATGCTTCTCCCTCCTTCAGATTGGTTATTCTTTGAAAGAAATTGTGATGATCTTTTCTACAGTTTCAGATTCTTTTTTTTTTTTCTTCCCTCCTCCAAACAACAGTAAATAGTAATTCCAGATGGTAAAAATTACTTTTAAATTAAAGCACTTAATCCAGGGAACGTATGCTTATCTAATTCCCCTGTTTTAAGTGGTAATGATATGATGGAAATGGGGAAAACTGATGTGCACTGAAGGTATGCAAAATAATTTGAGATTGTAAAATGCTTCCCCCCCCCTTTTCTGATTTACTGTCCATGAAAATGAATTATAGACTCGTGAAGAAAACAGAAGTTTTTATTTGCTGAACTCAATAGGCTGCTTTCTGGGGACTTGAACTCTGCAAAGTGCTGAAAAAAAGATTACTGCATTCCACGGACAATTTCTCTGTTTGAACCAAATGGGAGGGATGACAGTGTGCTGTGCTCTGCCTTTCTGCTTCCCCAGATCAACCTCAGGACTGTTCATTGTTCCTCTGCTCTGTGTGTGTAAAAACAGATCCTAAAAACTCTGCTAAATTATGTATTTGAGCCTGGACTTAGCTTTGGTTGTGGCTGCCCCAGCCCTGGAAGTGTTCAAGGCTGGGTTGGATGGGGCCCTGAGCAACCTGATCAAGTGAGTGGCATCCCTACCCATGGCAAGGGGGTTGGAAGTTTGTGACTTTAAGGTCCCTTTCAACCCAAACCATCCCATGATTCTATAATTCTGTGATTTAACCAGTTCCTCTTAAAGCCAATGAATGCAGAAGATCTTCAGCACCTTGCAGGTTTGGACTGTGTGTGAACCCAGACCATTCTGATAAGGAGGCCGGTGTAAATGGACCTGCAATCAGGGAACATGCATTAACTCACACCAGCTGAAGGTTTGCTGGGGACTCATTTGTTTTTTCCAAAGTGATTTTGCTTTTGCCATTTGAGTATATGATTATAAGCTAACTAGTTAGTGCTAAGGGGGAATATGGTTGGCTTCACTGGAAAATATAAAAGTACCCACTGTTCCTTCAGGGAAATCATTTTAATAGATAACAGCATGTTGTACAATGTTTCATCAGTGATATTTAGATCTAAATTAGGAGCAGTTGTGAGATGGGTTGCCGATTTTCTTGTGATAAAAGGGAAATAGTTCAAGAAATATAGACCAGATGTTATCTTAATCCAATCCTCATGTACAAGAGCACACTGTGAGACAGTAATAATAGTCCCTTCTACCTGTTTCTAATTTTCCTGCTCTGAAACACCCCCTGTGAAAAATAGATTAAACCAACACATCATTTATGAATCGGCACTAGCGGGTTTGAGTTTGTATGGAATGCGGCGTGCGTGGCACCGACTGGAGGGTGCAGCCACCAGATCCTGATCCATGTTTGAAAAGGCTCATTTGACAGTAATGCTTAAGACAGCAGCTCTCAGTGATTTAAAAGGAGAGTAGCCAGTTTGGGTTTGAATCAGGCCTTTGGTTCAGCATATCCCTACACAGTTTCAAATTTGTCATCAGTGCTTCTAGGCAGTGTAGGCTATACAATCCTCAGCAGGCCAAGAAAAGAGGGGGTTGATCCTCAGCTGCTGTAAATCAACACTGATCCATTGATTTAGATGGAACTACTCTGATTTGTACCATCTCATGGTCTGGACAAAGTGTATTAACTTTCCCCATGAAAATCCTTCCCAACAAAAAGCTCCATTCACAGTCCCACTGCATAAGCAGTAACTAATGTGTCTCTGTTCTCGTAATAATGTTTAATACCTGCATCATTTCCTACTTGCTGGGGCAGCCGAAACATTACTCTTTGCATTGACGTAAGAGCCCGAGTGCTGCGCATTTGTAATATTTGGGACAGCTTTTTCCATAGCTCCCTGTCTGAGCTAAAGCATTTTGCTGGAATATTCATGTCTCCTGGCATTTTCATGCCAAGGAGGCGTTTGGGCAGCTGTCTAGCAACTCAGGAGACAAGACTTTTATTTTCCTTTGAGGGATAGAGTAATATGAAAATAATGTATCCAGCAACATTCAGAACTGTAAGAACTGCTGGGGGGGGTTTATTCACTGGAATAGTAGCAATAGCTGTGGGGATACCAACAACAGTGTTAATTAGGCTGCTTTATCTAGGCTAGACACCTTCACATTTTGGATTATTCCAAGCTATTTAGAAAGCAGAGTAAAATCCTGTTTTCCAGATGGGATATTTTCATATTTCTATGAACAGAGGAAACAAGAGCAGGCAATGAGACAATTAATCTTTGGAGACAGCCCACACAACTGGCTGGCTGCTCCAAGGATTCTGCGAGGACAGAACCAAAGTTTTCCTTTTGAAATGAAACTCTTTTGCTCTTCATTTATTTTTAAAAGGAATGATAGACACAAGAGAGCTGGAGAGGAATTTTGGACAAGGGCATGGAGTGACAGAACAAGGGAGAATGGCTTCAAACTGACAGAGGGAAGGGTTAGATGGGATATTGGGAAGAAATTCCTTATTGTAAGGGTGGGTAGCCTCTGGCACAGGTTTCTCAGAGAAGCTGTGGCTGCCCCATGATCCCTGGAAGTGTCCAAGGCCAGGTTGGACAGAGCTTGGAGTGACGTGGGCTATGGAATTTGTCGCTGCCCGTGGCAGGGGTTGGAATGAAATGATTTTTAAGGTCCCTGCAAACCCCAACAATTCTAGAATTCCATGGTATAGCATCGCAAATGGCTTCTTCCCTCTAGTGTTTTCTGGTGTGGTTTTGTAGGGGTTTTTTCCCAACATCTTTAAAGATGGGCAAACCTAGAAAGAATATCTCTGAAGGGCCAAAAGAATCATAGAATGGGCAAGGTTGGAAGGGACCTTAAGCTCATCTGGTTTCACCCCCTGCCATGGGCAGAGACACCTTCCACTAGCCCAGGTTGCTCCAAGCCCCGTCCAACCAGGCCTTGGACACTTCCAGGGATCCAGGGGCAGCCACAGCT
>JAWWEW010000165.1:60876444-60917040 GCA_035583185.1 Anabacerthia variegaticeps
CTGGAAGGGGCTCTCAGGTCTCCCTGGAGCCTTCTCTTCTCCAGGTGAACACCCCCAGCTCTCCCAGCCTGGCTCCACAGGAGAGGGACACCAAAGGTTTTGGGCTTGCACTGGAGAGCTGGAATCTCATGAGTTTCCCTAAAATGTTTATACTCTGACTGTGCATCTGTATAGACCCATGGGTTTTATGTCAACACATTAGGGAAAAAATGTTCAGTATTTCTGCAGGAGAATATTTTTACTGTGTTTTAGACTGTTAATCCAACAGCTGCCATTTTATTTGTATTGTGCCTATACCTCGAGGCCCTACTTATCCTTTGAGGGTCCAGTTTTGTTTGGGTCTGTACAAGTGCTTGCAGGGAAATTGTCTTGAGTCAGGCAGTGTATTAAGATGAGACAGGTGGATCAACAGGAATGGGATCATAAAGGAATGGCACAAGAAGATGTAAAAATAGAGTCCAAGTTGCCACATGCCCTGAACTGCTCACATCAATGGGAAAGCTGTCATTTGGGATGAGAGTGCTTCAGAAATACACATGGAAAACTTGATGGATTAAAGTAGTTAATAAGAGAAGAAAATGAGAGGAAGAAAAATGTGGAGTGGCTGAAAATAGTTACAGGGGAGAAAATCCACCTGTGCCTTGAGAGCACTTGAAAGGCGGGAGCAGCAGAGCTGGGTGCACACATCTCATCCAAATGCAGAGTGCAGTTTGGAGCTCTTGGTGCTCAAAGGCACCAGTGGTGGTGGTAGTGGGGTACGCAGGTTAACACTGAAAGTGTGTCATTAGTAATGACCAAAGACCTTTAGCCTCCTGTCCAAACCCCTTTTTTACTGTATAGGACGGGAAAGTAAACTCGATCATGTTGGGCTATTTAGTAAGCTATTAGTGCATTCATCTTTTCATCATTTGACAGGTGGAAGTAGTAGTCCAGCTTTTAGTTTTAATTATAAGGGATTCCAGATGTAGAATAGGACATAAATTAAAACCAGATCTGCTCGTATGTCTTTTCAAAGTAAGCCAACTTCAAGGTATCTGCTTTTCATTTCAAAATGTTATTAAAGCTATTACTAAGAAATTCATAGTCTTAGCATGCTCCAATAATTGACACCTTTAAAGTGACTAAACAGATTTAGAGTGTGCAGAAAAGTAAATTTGTCTTAGAGAATGACTCTAATCATCCATTTACATAGAATGGACAAATCAGTGTTTGTGTTGGGAACGGCTGGGCGAGCAGCCTGTCTAGATGGCTCTGGCTGCCTCCTCCTCTGCCTGACCTGGCTGCTGGTGTTAGGTTGTTTCCATGCTTATGCTGCTATGCAAGGGAAGATAAAGAATTAAGGGCTGATCCAAAGCCAGTGAAAGTCAACGGGAGCCTTTTGATGAGCTTTCTGTCATAGTCTTCTCCTCTCATGTTGAGCTATGTTATATTATGTTGGAAGTAGCATTTTTTTTTTTTTAAAGAAAATTAAATCCAGAACCATTTTTTTTCCCGGTGATGGTGTTCTTAAACCCCTAACTGTGCAAGGAAACCTGCAGATCCCTTTCTAAAAAGCCTTTCTTTCCCCAAGACCTATTTAGCTGGTGATACGTTACAACCATGCAAATAACTCTGTACATCTGACTTCATAAAAAGTCTGAGGTTTCCAATAATTAGAATGATAGCTGGCAAGTCTGATAAATTAGAGAAATAACTTGTTTGGTGTAAACTGAGCCTGTTTCTGAGGCAGAAATGTTAGGCTTTTATCCTCTGGAGTGTGATTGAAAGGGTGAGAAGTTAATTTGGCAGCTTCGCTTCTATGGTTTCATAATGTTTCTCCTCCCCCCTCCCCTCAGCTTCAGGGAAGGACTGTGATTTCAGTACTTTGCGCCTGCCCTCATACAAGGCAAGAGCATGACCCGAAACGAAACCCCTCTCCCCAGGGCACATCCTGAGCAGTAACAGCTTGGCTCAAGTGTTTCTTATGAACAGCCGTCCAGAGCACTTGATCTAAATCATGCCATTTCCTTCACAGTATGGCACAGTTAACAAGTCAGTGCATCAACACAATCTGCAGATGGCAGTTCAAAAGGTGCACGTTCCCCAGCAAGATAAAGGGCAATGAGTTCCATGGGTTAGCTCATTACTTGGATTCAGGCAGGGGCTCCGTAGGGGTGTGAGGGAGGAAAAGGGGGCAGGCAAACCTTGAGAATGCATGTCTACACAAATAAAGGCAGCGTTGCAAGAAGCATGTTATTGAAGTAAAGTGCAAACAGCTTGCAGAGCATGGCTTCCTTCAGAGGTGGCTTGTTTCGCCCCCGAAAAACAAGAGGGAAAGGGGAGTGAAACCAGTGGCAACACACAGCCTTCATTTATCCACAGGACCCAGCGAATAGGACAACATTCCCTAAGCAAATCCCCCAAAGTCACAAGAGGCAAGTGAGTTTGTGGTTGCTCTGCATCCTCTTGGGCTGAGGGCTCTGAGCAACCTGGTCTAGTGGAAGGTTCCCAACCCATGGCAGGGAAGTTGGAATTAGATGATCTCTACACTCCCTTCTAACCCAAACCATTCCATGACTCTGTGATTCTCTCCTCCTTGGGAAGGAACCTGTTTTCTGGAGTGTTGCAGAAGGGCTTCTAGAGAGCAGTGTGCACTCCTGCACAAATTACATTAGAGCTAAACATCCAGTGAAGAATCTCTGAGACATATTAGTTCTTTAGACTTCAAAACAAGCTTAAATTGGAACCATATTGCTGGAATACTTCTTAGCTAACATTTATATTACTTCAGTTACCAAATCCAGACTAAGTCCCAGGACTCGGCAGGGGAGAACATAATATATTAGGAAGTAAGATGGGGGTGTGCACTTCTGGCCTCCTATTTTATATAAATGTACAAAAAGTTTCCTCACACTAGCAAGGAAATGACTACAAGGCCCTAAAATGCCGATTTCCAGCGGCAAAGGAGGGAAGTCCCCTGCCCCTCCTCCCCTCTCTCCCCTGACCATTCTGTGTGTGCCATGCCTTGGGGATAGTTTGGATTACTTGGAGTAAGACTGTTGCATAGAAGCTCAGGTATCAGAGCAGATAATTATACACATATAGCGAGATACAGCAAAGGTCTCAGTGAATTGTCAGAGGATGAGATACATCTCGGGAGACCAAACAAGCCTCCCCTATACTGATCTCTGTAAATGAATCTCTTTGGGAACTATCAAGATGGTGCTTTACCACGATTTTCACTGCTGAGGAAAAAGGAACTCTTCCAAGCTGTTTGTTTTCCAGGTTGTATCAAAAGCTGGCGAGTGAAGATTTTTTTTTCCTTTCTGCGCCTGCATTGGTTTGAATGCCCTGAAAGGCGCTAAAATATGTGCTGAGCTCGGAGTTCCTGCAGCAGGGAAGTTCAAGGCAGGTTAGGCAAGAGAGGAACAGTAACCCCCCTCCCCTGGCCATAACTCCAAATCTACAAAGGCTGACTTTCCGGTGAACTCCCTGGTCTACATCACAATTCTTGTGGAGGAACAGTGCTAAAACTGGGACGGGCAAACCCTGAGTGGCTGCTGAGCAGAGGTGTGTTGGACTAAGTTCATTCCTTGTGTAATTTGATTGATTTAGAAGGGTTATGCCAGCGAGAAATTTGGCTTCAGGCTTTTGGGTGATGTGTCATGTTTCTTTATGTAACTTATCAAACAGGTGCTTAGCAACAGCATCTTCCACTGGTTTATCCAGAAATCTTCACCTCTTGCTTTCATTATCCCTTCTTTAATATCCTTCCAAGCTGTGCTGAGTTAAAAACTGAGCCAAGACTTCAGGCTGTGCCCCCCTGGGACACGCAGGGATGTTTCACCAGGCCCTGTATCCATTTCTTTCTTACAACAGTGCCTGGTAAGAGCTGTTTTTCTCCATTCAGTGAGATAAACGAAGGATAAAGAGCTGTGAGTCTCAGAGATTTTTCTGGATTTGGTGAGTTCAACCTTAAGCTAAAGCAGCTGAAGGGGGACTGGGTGGGAAGGAGCTGAACTTCATTTCATTAGGAATGTTTCAGCTTCTGCTGAGACTGGCAGAAGACGAGTGATCTTTGATATTTCAACATGATGCTGTGCTTGTACATTGTGTGCTCCAGGGCTGTAAGAAATACTGTATTTTCTACCCCTTTTCCCATCTCTCTTGGGAAGACAAGGATGAGCAATCCTTGTGCTCAGCCTTCCCTGTGTATAAGCACAAAGCCACGTGCCCTCTGTGTGATTTCACTGGTGTGGAGCACAACTGGTGTAGATGGTGGGGGGCCTCATTCATGAGACCTGTGGCATCCACAGCCTGCCTGAGCTCATCTCTGTGGCTGAACCCTTCACAGGCACTGCTTGCAGAGAAAGTGTTTGCTTTCTTATGTTACACCCCAAGTTCAGCCTTGTAAGATACACCTGACAAACAAACAGGTGTGACTTATGGAAAGGATTATATGACACGGTTGCTTGTAACAGCAGGAAACAGAACTTAGTGAATTAGGTCCCTTCCATCCTCATCATTCTGTGATTTCCCTCCTATTGATGGATGTCAGAGAAGAATATGGTTTATTCTGGTAGTTCCTACTGATCAGTGTGCTCATATTTCTTAGAATTGTAGTGGAAATCTCTGGTATTGTGTTGAAACAGAATCTCAGACCCTCACAGTGGCTTAGTCTTCCAGAGAACATTCTGCATCTTTATAATGAAACACAATGATAGCACTGAGAAGCCCCAAAAGTGGGGGGCTCTGGTTTGCAAAGAGCCATATGCTGAGATATGAAATAAAGAGATCGATCTCATGTAGTCTGAGCAGGGCACACAGACCTGGCTCTCCTGCCTCCCAATTCCATGCTTTCATCGTGAAATCACTCAGTTCTTTCAGCTGGATCTCCAGGCTCTGTTCTTAGCACTGTAGTTTCTCTGTCCCTCATGGAAACCCCAGGGCTGGGCTTCACAGACTCTCTGCAACTCTATCCCTTTGGACTGTAATTGATTTGGAGTCAGGTGGTGGTGTAACATAACCCGTATGGAATCTGCTGGTGAAGTTTATGGCCATTCAGTTAAAAAAGAAAAAAAAAAGGGAAAAAAAAAAAAAAAAATAAAGAAGGAATACAGAGGGGGACAAGGAAGTGAATTGAGTTTGAGTTCTGGGACGTGAAGCTGTGCTGTTTCTCAGCCCAAGGAGACATTGGGTGTGGAGAAATCTCTCACCAGCTCGTGCCCCACAGTCCTGCTCAGCCTGGCTGTGACAGCCTGTGGATATGCAGAGCGACCCTCAGAGAAATTCCTGTCCCCAGTTTTGGTCAGCCAGTGTGGAAAAGCAGAGAATTGCAGAGGGAATGCAGAGAATACTTAAAAAAAATTGAAAAAAAATAATTGCTTGATTGATGGTTCTGCACTGCCTGGCTCTGTGGCTGTAGTCCATCTCTGGAATTCTTTGTCCTCTTACCTAAATTTCCAGGGCTTTTCTGTAGCAAAGGAAGATATTCCAGTGTGGCTCTTAGGTCCCTTGGGGCACTACAGGCAGCCTCATGTTATCTGCAGGTTCAAACAGCTGATTCCAGACTGAATGTCTTGAACTGAACTGGGAAGATCTCCATTGACAGCACTGGATTTTCTGATTTGGCAAATTCATCTGGGATGATAGAGATGACAGACCAAAAATTGTTCTTTCTGTGACAAAAGAATCCCTTTCACAAGGTTTTGTAGAGGTTTGAAGACATTGCTCCAGGTGCCAAAAGTCCTAGAAGAGATTTGTTATGCAGCTGGTGGGCTTTCCCTCTGAGCTACGCTGAAAATACCAACAGTGTTAGGTGATAAGCATTATGTGACAACATTATGTGGTAAGTATGTGATAAGCAAGGCCATAATTCTGTCCAGGTATCCCTGCATTGCTGAAATCACAATAAATAGAGAGAAAAAGGCAGCTGTGAGAGCTCAGACCGTGACTGGATGTAAAGTATTGTGAGACAAATACCCGAAGCTGCGCTGCAGCAGTGGTGATTTACTGATACACGGGAAGCAGAGTCTGGGCTGAGCAGTAATATTTGTCAACAGCCCCATTTGTACAGACAGAAAAAAACCCGGGCAGGCCTTCGAACACACAGGCTGGGTATTATTCTTGCTGCTGTCATTGCTGTAATCCAGGATCCCGCTTTCCAGGAGGAAGAGAGGAAGCCAGTTCTCACCCCAGGCTGTATCAGTGTTCCTCTCTCTCAGGGCTATTGGATCAGTCCTTACAGGGTGTTCATCCTGCTGCTGCCACAAGCCACATTGTCACTCTTGTACATGAGTGAGGTGTGAAGGATAGAAAGGAGAAGTCGAGGAGAGAGAAGGTTTGCCTTTAAGAACTTTAAGCCCTGAGTAATGAGTGGTATCCCAGTTGCATCAGCTACCCCAGACATCCTAGGAGACCTCAGGTCCTTGATTAGTTTCCTGTGGCACTATTTTTTTCCCTTTGCCACTCAGAGGATCCTCCAGCCAGTACTAACAAGGCAGGGATTCCTGAGGAAGGGGTAAGATAATGACAGGACAAGGGGGAATGGCTTCCCACTGGAAAAGTGAAGATTTAGGTGGGATATTGTGAAGGAATTCCTGGCTGTGAGGGTGGGCAGGCCCTGGCACAGGGTGCCCACAGAAGCTGTGGCTGCCCCACCTCTGGAAGTGTCCAAGGCCAAGTTGGACAGGGCTTGGAGTAACCTGGGCTAGTGGAAGGTCTCCCTGCCCATGGCAGGGGGTTGGAATGAGTTGATCTTTAAGGTCCCTTCCAAGCCAAATTTTTCTATGGTGTTTCAGTCCCTCTGCTATAACCCTACGCAGCATGTGCTGTGGGTCCAATACCCCCCTTATGCTTAGGGTCCTGCTGATCCTTTTCCCAGGACTGTCCTGGTCCACTGTCAGCCCCACTCTGTGAAGTCATTGTCATACATCCTGCCCACACCAGGATCTTGGCACAGAGCTGCCTTCATGGTGATCCCTCTGTCCCTGTGGTGTCCCAAAGCCCTCCTGGGCTGCGAGCTCTGCTCTGTGCCGTTACCCCGTTCTGCCTCAGTGGAAAATGTGATTTAACAAGGCTGAACCCAGGCAATCTGTAGTGAAAAATAACCTCCTATAGGAAGGTACGAATCAGTCAATGAAAACAGTAATAGAGACTTCTGAATTACTCTATGACTTTCTTAACAGAGGTTATCATTTCCCATTGCATTTTGTTGAACACTTCCCACATCTGTAGCACGCTGTTCCTTTGCCATTAAGCTCTACCAGATTCTTCCACAGGGGTGATTTTTTTTTTTTAAAGAGAAAATAGTGAAGCCCCATGTGAAAACAGGAAACTCCATGAATTTTTTATAGTGAAATTTTTCCACTAGGGAAACATCCGTATTTTACAGTTTGCAAAATGTGTGGGACCATAAACTGTAAAACCGCACGGAGAACCACAACTCCTTTGTACTTTAAAAATAGACATAAAAGTAATTTCTCCAGAAAGAAGGAGCATATTTTTAAAGGTGAATATTTGTAGGGCTTATAAAAGCTATTGGTCCGTTCTTGGAAGTGGAATGATCATGTTTAAAAAAGGAAAAGTCACAGATTGTGGTGAGTTTACTGTGACTGAATCATCTCTGTAGAATGTGCTCGACTGGACCAGCCATCGCGCAGCTGCACGAGGACGTGCAAGGTTCCCACCCAGCATGGGAGCCTCTGGTTCCCCACTTCCCCCAGAGATGAGGGGCAGGAGAGATGGTGCAGAGATGGGCAGGGAAGTGGAGAAGAAGGTCAGGAAGAAACTCAGGCTATTTCATTTCTCCCACACTGTACCAGCCAGTGGAGCCAAGCTGGAATGAGGGACAAGCAAGATGTTCTGACCGCAGGACTGGTGTGTTTCATACCACTCTGCAACAAGTGGTGAGCAGGGAAGGGGTCATCCTTTACTCTCCCTGTTCCTTGGGGGTGGTGCAGGAATGACCACACTGAAGGCTTTGAGCCAAAGCTCAGTCTCATCCTGTGGCTGTGTCATTCGTAGTAAATGCGACTGACACTTCTCTTTTCCTGTTCGGATCAGCTGGGCTGTAGCCAGGGCTGTGCAGGACCTCACAGGGCTGGTCTTTGGAGCTGCCCAGCTGGGGGATCCTGCTCATGGTGGATTTTAGCAGATGCTCTGTGTCATGGGACAGCAAAGGGATGTCAGGAGGTGTTTCAGACATCCACCGTGGGAGTGGGCAAATGGAGAGGTTGGGGTGCTGGCTCTGGCTCTCTGTTGGTGAGATGAAACACCGAGGACAGGATGCATTCCTTGGCATATTCGTACATCGCATCTGAAAACTGAATACAGGTTGCAGTTGTAGGCAAAGCTGTTATGGAGCTGGCAGGCTCCTTGTCCCAGCCACCTGCTTGGTGCATGCCAGATCTTGAGAAAGCTGTGTCTTCTGCTGCTGCTTTGGTGAAGAAGTTGGGGTGCTCAGAGGAGGTGACCTTTCCCAGCAGCAGCAATCTTGCTGTCCTCTCCTTCTCCCCCAGCAGCAGGAGCAGCAAACCTTACTCTTCACAGCTCTTTTCCCTTTCCCTTCATCCCTGACTTTCAGCTCTACCTCTGTGTCCAGGCAGGAGGGGCCAGTTCCTGGCATTGCCTCCTCTGTGGGTGACAACATTCACTCTCATCTGTGTGGCAGAGGACACTTTATCTGACCCATAATTTGATAATGACGTCCTGTTTATCCAAGTTTATCCTGCCGTTTCATATGGATAGGAATGTACTTTTCCATGGGCTGCTCAGCCCTAGTCTTGTTGAAGAGTGTAATATTCCGGTCTGCTGTTTGTTTACAGCTGCCTTTCATCTTCAATTATCCACTATATTTTAGCAGTGGATAACTGACTGATTCCTGTATTCAGGCCAAATCCCACTTGTTTGGTTCATGTGAGTAATCTAAGGAAGTCTGACACTTTGTTCCCTGATCTGTCTGGGAATGCTTGCACGACAAGGGGTCCGCAGGCATGGGACCCACGAGCAGGACTGGAGTCCTGAGGCTGAGACCCATCTTCCTTTCATTCCACAGGCACTGGGGAAATGCACTGGTCCTCCAGTGTGGCTCTAGCACTAGAAACTCCTCCTGTTCCTGGCCAGCTGGATAATATAAATTTTTACAGGCCCTTGGTACAGTGTGGAATATACCAGCTGCCTTTCCATTTCCAGGGAGGGGTGAGACAAGGCCTCGGGCCATTCCAGTTGGACAGCACTCCTGAAAAGGGCAACTAGATGGGTTGGAAACACGCAAAGTTCCAAACTTTCCCAGTTCTGTGCAGCTGTCATCATTAGCACAAACAGGCTGGTGCTGCCAGGGCTGCTGGGCTTACCCACTGCTGAGGCTCCTTTGACACAAAATCCCTGCCTGGCTCAGCTGGCAAATGTAGCTTTTTTGGATGCTTTCCTTTAGCTGAGCTGTAGAGTCCTGATAGTGGTTTATCTCAGGGTGGGGCTGCAACTACTCCATTTTTCCTGCCTTACCTGCTTAAGGAAATCTGAGGTTTGAGTACTGCACAACATGGACCAGGGTGAGGTATGTGAATTTAGAATAATTCATTTCCTTCCGTCACGTGCCACCATCATTTCCACAGTGGGATCACCACCTGGTCCATCATAACAGCATTTCCTTCGGACCTGGGAGCCACAGGTTCAGTTTTCTGCTGTGACAGATTGTCTCTGTGAGGCTCAGTAACTTAAATCCTCTCTGATGAAGTGCCATGTGTGAAATAGTGATTATAGTCTGACCCTTCGCCACTAATGCACATGAAAGAAAGTGAATTCATCATGTTAAGCGTCAGCCATTAAAATGTTGGGAGCCCAGGGGAAAGGAGTCTCTACCCTGAGGAGATGAACTAATTGGGGAGCACTAAAGTAAATGGATGAGGCAGTTTAGTTTTGGGGATGAAAAAAAGTATGGACAAAGTGAGGCAGGGAGATGCAGTTCTGGAAAACATTTGGCAGATGTGGAAGGAACACGAGGATGTTGGAACCAGAGTCACAGGGAGGGCAGTGAATGGGAGAGCAGGAGGTGGACAAAACCCTAGAAAACCCCCTGATTCTTGAGGGAAAACTACATCATTCAGGAACACTGTTTTGAGCACCTGGGTTAGGAAATGATGAGGAACTGGAGGTTCTTGGGGGCTTGGTGGCCACTCTCACTGAGGTGGCTGCAGGAAGATTCCCTGCCCTGCTCAGCAGGATCACTTGGGCTTGATAACTGAAACCACACTGTAAATGCCCCAAGCTGAATTGTTTGTCCCCAGGGTCTATCTTTGTCTTGTTTATTTGTTGGTTTACTTGTGTTTTTCTCAAACAAAGCCCTCATTGTTTGCTTTTGCAAAATTGAAGCAATTTGGGGTGTAAACTGGCAGGGTCTGGGTGGGGCAGTGGGTTTACGGTTTGGGATGTTTGTAAAGCTTGTAAATAAAGTTGCCATGCAGACAGCAATAGCAATCCTGGCAGTTAAGACCCCTGGTGCCTGAGCTGAGCAGTTTTGGTCAAGTTCTGACCATTTCTGTGGCCTGTAAAGACGAGATGGTCTCTGAAGAGCTGCTCCATGGGTCACTTGTGCCTTATAGCTACCAGCTTTGCCAGTCTTTTCCAACATAGGGAGAGCCAAATGTAACACCACTTTTTCAAAAGGCTTTATTCAGGATCCAGAGAACTACAAAAGTGTAATTAAGATGTTTGTATGGAAAAATTAGAAAAATTAATTGACATATGCCTAAATATTATTCACTTGGGAAGAGTCAACATGGTACCCGTGAGGGGAAGTCCTATCTTGGAAATGTCTTGGAGTTCTTTGAAGGGATCAAGAAACAAGTGAATAAGGGTGATTTGATAGATATGATCTGCTTGGGAATTCCAAAAGACTTTTAATGAAACTCAGTGTCCATGGGATAGGAGGGAAGCTCTTTGCATTGATAAATAACCAACTTAAAACAACAGGATACAGAGAAATAAATGATCAGATCTTGCAGGGAGGGAAGTGGATTCCTGAGCTGGGGACTGTGCTGTTCCATGCACTCATAAGTGGTCAGGGGAGGAGAGAAAAAACAGTGAGAAAATCTGGTGGTGAGGCAGGATTTAGTCAGGGGAATAAAGGTGCTGATGGATAGGGAAAGAATGTAAGAGAGTTTGTCAAATGTGAGTGATTGGTCAACAAAATAGAGGGTGAAATTCAACAGACCTACCTGTGGATGGATGTACATGTGAAGGTGGGATCTGGGCTTCATGTATAAAGAGAGGAGCTTTAAGCTCCCCACTGCCAGGAGAAAGATGCAATGGTCCCTAGTTTTCTTGGATACTTCTGTGAAAATGTCAGTTCAGTGGGTGATGGCACTCAAACTCCCCCAAATTATATGTTAGGAATTACTAGGAGGGGAGTGGAGATGAAAGGAGATCATTACACTGTTCTATAAATCAATTTATTGCCCACTCATTTGGTGTGGTGTACAACTGGAAGTCACAGAATCATAGAATATCCCAAGCTGGGAAGGACCCCCAAGGGTCATCAAATCCAGTCCCTGGCCCTGCCAGGACACTCCAACAATCCCATCCTGTCCCCCAGTCCAAACACCCCTGGAGCTCTGGCAGCCTTGGGGCTGTGCCCACTGCCCTGGGGAGCCTGGTCAGTGCCCACCACCCTCTGGGGGAAGGACCTTTTTCTGATATCCAGCCTCAACCTCCTCTGACACAGCTCCAGCCATTCCTCAGGAATTTTCAGAGAAGAACAGGGCTGATAAATGCCTGGGAAGGTGGTTGGGATTTGTTAGCCTGGAAAAGCTGTCAGCACTGACTGAGTCAGAGAGTATCCGTAGGGATCAGCTGTTTGGGTATCAGTTGGAGAGCTAGAGGGCAATGGGAGCTAATTCAGCTGCTGGGTGTCCTGTTCCAACCAGGCAGAAGAGATGGGTGGGGCATCTCTGGAGCTCCTCATCAAAGGATGTGTAGATGGATGCAAAAATAGATATAAGAGAGATTGTTGTTCCTGGGAACAGGCTATTGCTTCTTGCCCTGACCCAGTGTGACAGTCCTCAAGCTCCCACCTGTATGTGCTGTACAGGCAAACAACCACTGGGCATTCAAACCCACCCACAGTCTTGTATTTGAGAGAGCTGGGTCTAATCTCAGGGGTAAAAAGGCAGTTTAAATTCAGTTTTAATTAAAGTCAAATTAGACTTTAAAATCAAGTCAGCACAATCTCTTAAGTTTGTCACCTTTCTAGGGCAGAAAGTCTCTCTAAGATCATGCCCATAAAGAAGTTCAGCTTGAGAAACTAGACAATATGGTCAGTAATATTGAAATAAAAGTTTCTAGATACACCTGTATTTGCAATTGGAGGTAACAGAAAATATCACTTTTGTTTAGGGACTAAACTTTTAGCTGCTTGTATCCTGGCCTCTTTCACCGGTGGAGGCTGGAAACTTCTCCCTGTGGAGGCTGGAAATGCTATCCACATTCCCTCCAATTCCTCCTAATTCTGAATGCTGGCACAAGAACATTCTCTGAAGATTTGGAGAGCCTTTTCTAGGCAAAACTGTATTGGTTTTCTGAGCTGCAAGAAGTGATGATCCATCTAATGCTGGTGCTTTTCGCTGAGGATGTGATGTCACCATAGCATGGCTGCACTTTTTATCTCCCTTTGCACTGTTTCCATTCCACATTTTATCCAGGAAGTTGCTAATTTCATTGAGGCAAAGTGAGCCTGTTCTTGAAGTGCATAAAATATTCTCCTTTAGCTGGAAAGATTGGAACAGTGTGCCTTGAAGATAAATACATTCAATTTTCTCTCCAGGCCTGTTGTCATCTGCTGTTTCCATCTAGAAGGCAGATTCAAAATGTTTGAGGATACCTGCTGGAATGGTAATGAGTCTTTGGAGAATTGAGGAATGCTCAATATTTTCACACCCCTGTTAAAAAGGCCAATAAAAGGTTTCAAGAGGACTGACTTACCTGCAAATTGGTTTTTTCTGAGCCTTTCTTGAATTCTGACCGTGCTCATGAGACCTTTTTTTTAACTTGTTACCCTTCCGTTGTTCTCTTTTCCAATTGTCCAGTAATTCTGATTTCTTCTAAGTAATAACAAGGAAGGGTAGAGGGACAATCATTAATGGTTGATCTCTTTCATCTTGTTTTTTTTGTCACAAGGAAGACATTTTATTGAGACTCATCCTGAATTCCTATCCAGCAAATTAACAGATTTCCCCCTTAAGCATTCAAGTAGTAACTGCATCACTTACTGTTGCTGGAAATATGAAACATCAGAGTTACAGGAGCAAGTTTAATAAACTGGATATGTGAGACACCAGCACTTTATTTAACTGGATTATGCAGTTTAGACCCTGTCCATGTGGCCTATTGGAAAATAGGAGCAATCATGTCTTTCCAGTACTGAGAATCTTGATTTTGGCTTCCATGTATATCTAGAGTAGATGTTACCTGTCAGCCTTCCAAGGAGCATTGCTGCTCATTTCACCAGGACTTAGACCATCTGGGGAGGAAAATTCTGGTAGAAAATTCTAGTTTGCATCATTTGTCAATTTTAATACATTCTTATGTGGCATATCAAACATCCAAGGTGCAACAAACTTGAGAAGAACGTTTTACAGCCATTTGTAACACTCAGGAGTGTGCAGAGGAATATATTTGGGATTTATAATCACTGGGAAAAGAAGAAACAGTTCCTTAATTGTACGTGAACTCAGCAATGTGATAGGCACAAAATCTTTCCACAGCTTGCTCCTGGATCTCACCTCTGTAGGTTCTACTGTAACTTACAGATCCAGAGGAGATGTCCTTAGAATTTACAGTCAGGACACCTTTTTTTCCCCCCTTCATTCCTGCTGGTTTTCATCCACAAAAAAAAGAAGATTTACCGTCCCCTCCTGGGTTTTGAATATCTCAACAACTTTCCATGGCTTTTCAACACTCCTCCCCAATACCTCATTACAGAGCTGGTAGTAAGATACTGTCTTTCATCTGCTCATTCATTCCCTTTACAGAAAGTACCTTGAGTTATCCATAAGGATATCTCACTGGGATTCAAGTATGGGTTTTTCTCTTTGACCTTTTCCCAGCCCTGGGGCATTCACCAAGTATTTTGTGGTCATGGAAGCTCATCTGAAGGCACAAGAAATACAAACCCACCCATAAGGATGTTTCCATAGGCACTGCTATGCAGGAGACCTCAACTGCCTGTATGGATACATGAGAAGCAAAAGTAGAATCCATGTGGACAACACATCTTGAACTATAATTACCATATGGTAAATAGTCATTCTTTATTGTATTGTCAACAGGCGAGGAACAAGCTCTGATGTGGGGTTTGGGGGACTGCTGACAGGGTTAATGGATGAATCCTGAGGGAACACTCTTTGTCCCACGTGACACTCAAGTCACTCTTCTTAATTGGAAAACCATCTGTAAGAAGAACCAAATGAGTTGTAGGCCTTGACAGCTGATCTTCCCATGACTCACTCCACAAAGACAAACTTGTCTTATGCTTGTCCTTTATCTTCATCCGCAGCGTTTGCCAAGAAGAGCATCTGAATTCTGCTTAAATTATAATATTCAATTTCAGATTTTCCATCTGAAGCCTTTGCTCCAGGAAAGAAGGGAAACTTCATATTGTGGCAGGAATCAGGTTTTAAGAGTTATTTTGGAGAGAGCTGGGGGATTTAGGAAGTCACTTCAGGGTTTTCTACTTTTGATGTAAGGTTAAAGAGGAAAAGAGCTTTTATTCAGTTTCAGTTTGGTATGAATTAGATTGGTATGGACAGATGGAATTTTTACTTGCATGTTAATAGTGACCAGGGGCCACGTGGAGATGTTAACATAAGTTGTTTACACCCCAGCTACTTCTGCAACTCCCAAAATGATGACTGAAGAGAATTAAGGTGTTTCAGTCTCTCCCAAACATAGTTGCCTAAACCAGCTCAGGCTGTATGTTCCCTAAATTATCCATTTCATTTGTTTCCCTGGCACGCTCGGAGGTGGATATCTCTGATGGAGGTATCTGAAGTGACTTTAATGACCTTCCTCTGTTATGGAATTTGGCAGATTTTGTTCCTCAGAGCCTTTTCGCTTTCATTGCTAGCAGAAGCTTTCCCAGCAGGTATAAATTAAGCAAGGATTTCCTAATTTGCATTAGATTATCTTGTCAAAGTAAGAGTGATAGTAAATTATCTCAAAGTACAAATACTTGCAGCGTTTTTTAATTTATTGAAGAAATGCCACTGGAGAAATTTACTGGGGAAACCTACGAGCTGGAAGCTGCATCTATTTGAACTGAAAATGAGACCTTTTTAAATAAAAGGGGTGTTTACTAATTAAAGAACCCCAAGATTGTAGCAAAAGGCCTGATAGATTGTCCATCTTCTGATGTCGTCGCATCAAGACTCGCTGCCTTTGTGGAAGGTTCGTGTCAGGCAGCGGCGAGTGGCACTCGGTCAAACACGAATTATTGGGTTCAGCACAGGGGTAACCCAGTGAAAGTTAATGACCTGTGATATATAGGAAATCACACTGGATGATCTAATGGTTTCTTCTGGCCTCACACTCTATGAATCCATGAATATGTATCCTCTGAGGATGCCTGCTGGTTGTGTTCCTAAACAGGGGAACAGGCAGAGGCTGCTGCAAGATGAGGATTTGTATTTACTTACTGGCATCTTTAGCTACATGTTCAGATGGTTCACACCCAGATTTGTAAGGTCTGGGGGAGGATTTGGAGCATTTGGGAAAGCGTGGCCGCTGGTAGCCACCACTGTGAGAGTTCGGTGCTGTGAGAAGTGATTCACACAGTTCCCAAAAGGCGCTGCCTTCCAGCGTGTTACCACATCTTGGCAGCGTTTGAAGGGCACCCTGTGAGCATGAAAGGCAGGAGTGGTGACTCAGAGAGCCACAGCGAGGGGTAAGAAACCCTTTCTGGTGGCATATGAAAACACAAAAGTACAAATACTTGTGTCCAGGGCTACTTGAGGGTAGTGCAGCCTCGGTAATTTGGCTGATGTGTCTGTCTAGAGATGGCTGTTTCGGCCACCTGTTTAGCAAAGAAGGGCTTTTCCCCACATTTGTTTTCTGGAAGGACAGTGGGAATTCGGAGAACTCTCCAAATCCATGAGCCATCCTTGTGCCATGCTGTGGCTGCCCATGTGTACTTACAACATGGCTGGTTTTGTTTTGTTTTCCAATTGGGTGGGAGTATTATCTTTAAGCAGAGAAGAAAACGAAAACAACTGACTTAAAATCTCTTTCCAAATAATAATCAAGGAAGCAAGGATGTTCACAAGAGGGAAGGAATAATGACTGGTGAAGAGGAGAGCAACCGGAGGGAAAGAAGTGGCAGCATTTGGGGAATGCTGGGCAGGGAAATCCTGTCTGTTTGCAGGCTCTGTTTTTCCACACCTGTGGGTTAGAAATGCTGTCATCTGAGGAGTGGCCCCATATTACAAGAAGGTCAAGCACCAAGCAGACCTAATTAAAAGCTCATTACAAGAGACAATCTCCATTAGCATGCCAAGTTTCATGCAAATCCATTAGCACCAGGGCTCTCTTCGGAAGCTTTAAATTCCAGTCCTGTGCCCCAGGGACTGGAAACCGTGGCTGGTTAATTTGCCATTCTCAGTCTGTGAACATTAGGCACAGTCCTCTTACTTTCTGGATTATTTCACATTCCAGCAAATTAGTTTTATCCGTTCTGAGAACATTTTAACAAAGAAAGTTCTTTTGGCATCACATGGATAAAATAACAAGGGATAAAAGAATGAGCAGTTCCCCCAATCAGGAACAAATAACTTTAAATCTCTCCTGAAAATGCAGCCTTTCCTGTTATTCCCACCCCCCCTTCCTTTCATTTATCTTTCGGCAGTCGGATTTTTTAATTACGTCTCTGCAGCCGGATTCCCCTCCCTCTCTCTTTATGATGGTGCTCTCAAGAGCCATGTTTTTTCTTTATGCCATTGTAGCAGAACTTGACTAAAGATCTTCAAACTTGTTAAGTATAAAAGTTGGTAAATGATACTATTGTTTGAGTTAAGAGTGGGGGCAGAAGGGGGGAAGGCAGTTTATCTGTGGTGGCTGTGGGGAGGGGGAAGGTTTGGGAAAAAAAAGGGAAAGAAAAAAGGCTCAAATGAACTGAAATGGATCAAAGTAAACAGAGACATCTAAAAGCTTTTGTAAGTTAAAAGTGGCTATCTGTTGCAAGTCCTGCCTCATTAAGTACTGATAGAAGCACTGTCTTGGCCTTCCCAGATATCTAACGCTGACCGCCTCTAACGAGATGAACTCGGGGTTATTCCCTCTCGCCGCTGCCTGCACCACTGCTTAACCTCAACCTCTCCACCAGTGTTTATCCTCTCCCTGCCATGGGACATCCACTCCCCAAAGCTCAGCCCTCGCTCAGAGGTGGGAGAAAGAGGGAAGTGTCCCCATCACTAGCGGGTGTCTCGCCTGGGCTCCAGGTCTGCGGCGTTCCCACACACCTTTTCCAAGGGGAGAAGAGGCAGGGATGGAGCTCAGCCTCCCCAGTGTGGGTTACAGTACATCCCCCACGCCGTGCCCGTTCCGAGGGGGAAGCTGAAACCGAGAGGCTTGTCCAGGGCAGCAGGGAGAGTGAGTGAGGAGGGCTGGGGAGGGGGGAACACCATGGCTCTTTGACTGGGACCAGATAGGTCTCTGTGTAGAGTAATATTACAGCTCGCTCTCTCATAAACAAGCTGCATGCCGGCTTCTAAAGAGCCCATCTGGCATAGCTTTGAGAATGGCAATAATTACAAGCTGATGATGGACATGGAAGAAAAGCCCTGCTGAGCTAACTCATAAGGAAGTACAGGCCAGGACTGTAGGGAAATTACAGGCTAAAACTCTTTCTAGTTTAGGCCTTTTGGTGTTCTTAATCACAGACTTTAAATGTTGTAATAAACACTGTTGCATTTTATTGACCAACTCCCATGACAGGCAAGGCTTTTTTATTTTATTTTATTTTTACTATTTGTTAGTTCAGAAAGCAGCTCGAGAACAATCGTTTCTTAAGACTGGGTCTGTAGATTTGCTTCATGAAAAGTGATCCAAACAGCAAGAGTCCCTTTTGTTACTTTGCAATTAAAAAAGAAAGAGGAAAAAAAAAAAGGGAAAAGAAATATTTTAGAGTTCCACTTACCCCTATGCAGGACTAGGTCACTGATAATGCTGGCTTTGTTTTGAGATTATCATTGAGGAATAAAAGATCGAAAATGAGTTGTGAAGCTTTTAGGTGAAACTCCTGCTGATTTCACTGGCTGTAGGATTTCCCAGGAAATAAAGCAGTTTTAGCTATGAGAGGTATGGCCTGATCTTGTGCCCAGTGAAGCTCATGACATACTTGCTGACTCCAGTGGTCTAAACCAGTGTCACTGGGAGCTCAGAGGCCTCATCTGTGTCTGGATTCAAATCCACTCTTACTGGTGCGACCCAGAACTGTATTTCTGAATAAAGGGGGAAATTCCAGGCTGCTGGGGCTCTGTTCCAGTGTCCTTTACAGCTGCCAAACATCATTTTCACAGTGGAACAGGGGAAACGTGAAACACAACAATGTTGATGCCCAGTTTAGGGCACCTGCCAGGGCTGTGGTTGCCAGAGGAAGGTCTCTCTGGCACCAGGTATCCCAAGTCTGGAGTTAAGAATCACTAAATCTTCAGGATGTTACCACCTCTGTGTCTCCAAATGTCTGTGGTTTTCGTGTATGAATATATTTATCATGTGGTTTTATTTGCCCATGCATGTGGCAGTGCCATCTCTCTGCACTATAAATGGATGTGGACTATCTCTGTGGGCTATTTCTATGGATATGGGAGTGGAGTGCAAGGGAGTTGTGTCAGTTAACACCAGCTAAAGTTCTGCTTCAGAGATCCTACCTGTTTCCCAGACTAATTTCCCTCTCCTTTTCCTTCGGCAGAGTCTAGAAGATCAAGAGTTAAACAGTTCTGTGAGTTTTATTTGACTCGAGTGCAATAAATCTCCCAGGGTGACTGATAGACTGATAACTCTCAAAATCCATTCAGGACTTTGTGTGTCAAAGCAGCAGTGAATATGGAGTGTTGTCAGTTGTTTTAAATAACACTGTTTTGACAGTATGTTGTTTATTACAATTCAACACGTGTGATTTGTTTTCGGGGAGGAAATCTGCCTTTATTTTACGTTGGGTTTTATTTTAGTTTAGGAACATCGGCCACATATTAGAAATGCTGCATAACACGGTGGGTTGGGTTTACTGATCCAGTTAAATCTTGGAAAAGTCTCTGTGTTTTTACAGGATGCATTCTCCTATGAGATTGCAAATAGCAGAACGTTCTGTTCCTTTAGATAAATGTTTGCCTGCAGGTATAGCTTTGTGTTTGTAAATTGTTTCATGTTGCTCCTATTTCTGCTGCAGTTCTTCCGCAGACCTTTCAGAGTTTCTGGTTTACTTGTGCCTGTTTGTATCCCAGTATTTCATAACACAGATGCTTATTCAGTTGTCCCCATTACCATTTGACTATTTGTTCAGGCATCAGATTTTTTTTCCCCCTTTTTGTTACAAAGTTGAAGGAGTGTGAGGTCAGGGAATGGAAATTTACCTATGCGAAGGCAGCTCTCTTTTCTTTTATAAACTTCCTCTGGCTTCTTAATCTGAAACTTGCTTGTCAATGTGAAATGATTTCTTTATATTTAACTGTCTCTTTCCAATACAGACTGGAATTGTTCCTAACAAAAGAAGCATGAATTGGTGGAAACTATATATTAAATGCAGGACTATTTGTCTAGTTTTCATTAGGTTGCTGAGTGAGAAGCCCAAACTCCTCTCTTTTCCCAAGGTACTCGGATATCCACCAAGTGCCTTCATCCCATAGCCTTGTTTCCTCTCCCAGTAAACCAGCTTTCCAAAAGAATGCTACACTCTCTGCTCTTTATACTGTCAGCAGTGACAGCAACCAGCCACGCTGACATTTCTTATTGTTTACAAAGGATGAGCGCCAACAAGGCATCTCTGATCAGTTGATAAACTCTCCTAACCCTCTCCCCCCGCCCCACCCTCTGCTCCACTGACCAAACTAACCTTTTCACGGTACACTGCCTGTAATTACCAGTGAAAGACGCTAACCAGAGAGGATCAGAACTTCAGCTAAACACAAACAAACCAGCAAAACAGCTCTGAAGATAAACTACTCACAACTTCACGTTGCTCGGCAGACAGGGCAGGCCAGGAGAAACGGAGCAGCTGCAGGCAGGGAGTGGAGAGAGGAGAAATCTAACCCTAAATTCCTTATGTGCATGTATTTTTCATATGGATTTTAAAATTGCTTGAAAAAACACGCTAGAATAGCATTAAAATAACCTTATTGTTTATTATCGTAATCCTGTATATTTAATATCCTTTTCCCCTTCAATTCCCCCCAACTCCTGCAGAAACTCCCGCCAACACAGTGGTCAAACTGAGTTCATAGCTCCTCATAATGAGCCCAGGGATAATGCCTATTCCAAAAAGAGTTGCTTTTCAGTAATGGCATGAATTTGACTTTTACCCACCCCCTTCTCAATTCCTGGTGTGCCAAGCAGACTCTCCCCGTTCTGTTTTCCTGTACATGAGAAGCACCAGCACATGAAGTCTCTCTTCTCTCATCTCTCCCCAAGAGCCAGTTGGTGAGAAAGGTAGTCTTGGTGGCCTTTGTTTGCCAGGAATGTTGGTGTGGTGGATGATTATATAAAAATAGTTCAAACTCCATAAAAAAAATAAAATTTCATCTGCTGCTACAGATTCTGCCTGAATTAGGTGGATAACGGGCTTGCTCCACATACAGAACTGCCACTGAGTTTTTCCAGTGCTAAGGAGTCAGACACAGCTTTCAGAAGGGTGTGATTTTCTTCCCATAGGCTAAGCTGTGTTGGTTCACTTTCCTTTTCCATGGTAAGAGGACTGTTACATGGAAAACAACAAGATTAAGTTTAGATCTCCATCAGAAATCCAAATCTTTAAACTCAAGTTTTATTTTAGGCAAAGCAGCAGCAGAAGTTCTTCCATCTCCACAAAATGCCTTGCTGTTCTCATAGAAGCCTTGTCTGCTGGGAACCCCCTCATGCCACGCTATCCCAGCATGGAATTATCCTTTTCAGCCATCAAATATTTTTCATTTACTTGTGTTAGTTCTGCAGATGCCATTGATTAAAACCTCCTAAAGAATACAAAAGTAGCACTGCCACCCCTATGGCCTTTGGACAGGCTTTGTCATCAGCTGGATGCTGAACACCTGAGAGACCTCTCTTCATCTTTCTTCATTTCATCAAATTGTTGTGCTGTTGTGATGGATGAAGTTTGCACCTTAGCCCCAGAGCCCTGATCCTTGGCTGGAAGCTTTGTCTGCAACTTCAGCACAAGCAGTAACCTGTTGCTAAACTGCAAGTGGCTGAGATGTGTCCTTGTCTGACTTGCAGGGCTTCCATCGTCATGCAGGGTCTCCAGAAAGGTTGCTCATGTCAACAGAATTGGTCAAGGTAGTACCAATTAATTTATTTTAATGTCAGTTTTTATGGTTCTCTCTTGAGTTTTCATCTGTTCCAAGGAGATTTTACAACATTGTCAAACAGGTTAAGATACAAAAAGCTGAGTCTATGAAAGCAGACTTGAAAGCCTTGATTTAAGGAGCACGAAAACCTCCTTTAGAACTATGTTTTGTTTAGCGTTATTGGCTCTCCTGCCTTCTCTATCAGTCTAACATCTTTTAATCTGCACGAAAGTGGCAATTCATGCACTTAGAACACATGAAATGAAAAGGTCTGGGATGCTGTGAGTTTTCCCAGAAAACCTGGGCATGTCCCTGTGCATGTGATGTGCAGGAATGCCTTTTGTTTCCTCCCAGCTGTTCTTGTCACAGTGGGTGTGTTCCAGGGAATTGGTTTGCTCCAATAGCCCGGCCAGAACAAAGCCAAGCGTTGCACAGGAAAATGCAGTTTAATGTGTTGACAATTAGGAATAAAAATTAAAATTGCAGACATGAGAGAAAGACATGAACTTAAGTATGCAGAAAAAACCCCATAAATATAAGGTATATTTGAAATTTTTAGGCTAAACTATTTATGAGAAAGAAAATGCAAAAGCTGGTCAAAATATCACAACTATTTACCTTTTTAAACATCCATACATAGGAAATGCCTTATGCCAGTCTTTTTTTTGCCCATAATACCCACTGACCAGTGAATGTGGGTGCTAAATGCAAACCTGATTTTTTTTTTTTTTCAGAACAACTTAATGCATTTGGTGAGGGGAGACTGTAAATTAACCTTATCAGAAAGACTTAACTGCTGAAAAACTGCTTCCTCCCCATAAATGTAGGGAGGATTCATAGATCATAGGGCTGGAAGGGACAGTCAGGGGCCATGTCATTTCTAAGATATTGGCCATTATTGGGTATTTCTGAAATTAGAGACAGGAAAACCTGTAGCTTGAGCCAGGGTAGGTGTTGGACAGAGATGGAACGTGTAACACGTGCCCATCCCTGAGTTACACAGTCACTGCAAGCCACTGGGGTTTCTTTTTCCTGCTGCTAATGTAATTAGAGTTCCTGTATTTCCCACTACTGTCCTTTTATCTTGCCTCTCTTTCATGTTGCCAAGGCTCACTATCACCCTCATGCTAATGAGACACTCCTTGGCTGAGTAAATGCTTGTTGTTACCGTCCTGCAGGTAAGTGAGCACTTTGGATTTGCAAGTCTTACCTGTTCTGGATCAACACGACCTAATTCCTGTGCTCTGTGTTAGTAACTTGGTGTGAGTGTAGCTGTGTGTTCCCAAAGCTCAGGGTTGCAGCTGTGGGGGATAGGAAAGGCACTAAAATAAAAACATTAAAAAAACCCCACTTCCTTGTGCTCACATGTGCTTGTATTGTATCAATCCCAAGAAATTCAGTGAATTAAAATGAGGATTTTCACCTCATCCAGCAATCCCTTCCCCTTTTATCTCCACTCCAGTGAAGTCATGTCTTGGTGTTTAACTTTCGTGTTACAATTAAGATTTTTACTTCCTCACATGATTCACTGCAGGGAAAGTGGATTCAGAAAAGTTTCAAGGGCCAAAAGACACAAGTCAGAGGAGCACATAGGTGGAAATGGAGGCCTTTTTCCATGGTATTTATTTCCAAGTCAGGTTAAGAAGAACTGTAAGAGCAAGGCTTGTTTCCATCAGCATGCAGTGATTGGAAATAGGAAGATATTTGCACCAAAAGCTCCTTAACTCAGGAGAAGATTCCCGTTGACTTCCAGGGGTTTGCAAGGGGAGGTGTGTGAGACAAATAAAGGTCAAGCACTTAAAAGCCAATAGGCTGATTGTTGTTTGAGCCCGCGGATTCCTGGTTGGTTTTTGGATCCAGTGTTTAAAAATGTGAGCTCAAAATGCATGTCATCAATACACAGAAATATTCTGAAGCGAGGGCTAAGAGTGTAACAATCATATTTACGGTCATTTGTCAGGGAACTGCACGTAGATTCTGTGCCTAAAGTGAAGTGTCTTTTCTAGACAAAGCCAGTCGTCCCCGGGCTCTGGATGCAGCAGCTTTTCTGCTTTGTAGATTCTTGCTCTATTGCATTTGCAGGTGCCTCATATTTAGGCACAGACCGCAAATAATCAGAACTTATCTGAATAAAATTTTCCTGAGTCTTCTCACTGTCGGTTCCCGGCCAAAGTGCCTTTCCAGTTCTTTCCCCTGCATTTCTGCATAGTTCATTGCCCTCATTCCACCACTGGAGCCCGACCCTTTTGTTTGATGGCTCTCTCCTGTCTGTCCACATCTGTTTGGGCCAGTGGCTTTCAGGCAGTGCTGCAGGGAGTCTTGGGATGCAGGAAAAGGAGGTTGCCACAGTTTGCCTCTGTAGAATTCTATGGGAAATCCTAAGGAAAAGGACAGTTGCTGTCATTACATTTAGGTTTTCTAGTGCATGGCCTGGACTCCCACGTGAAAACTTTAAAGGGCTGAAAATTCAAGTGAATTTGTGCTGTAGAGGAAAAGGAACATCCCTGTGCTGCACAGCTCCTCTTCATTGGCACATCCTACGAGAGCTCCTCTGGGACAGACACACTTTTCCCAACCAGTTCTCTCTCCTGAATTGGCTGGTCTGCCTTTTTTTCATTTAGAAATTACCAAAATGGGAAGTTTGCTGATGTACTAATGGAGCAACTATCCCAGTGGTTGTTGTAGGGCACTGGAATTTGGCTGTTACAGCCGTGGTGGGCCGGGTGAAGCAGAAACACCCAGCTAAGCATTTCCATCAGGAACACACTGTGCAGTGTCAGCATTAAAACCAAAATTGGTTTTCAAGCAATCAGAGTTTCTTTCTGGGGAAACACTCCAGGGAAGCATAGCAAGAAGTGGAGGCGGGGGGGAGGTCTCTGAAACAGTGCTCTGGGGAATTTTGCTCTGAAGTTCCTGATCTTGTTGGTATAGACAAGGGAGAAATGAGGACACTCTTCCTGATCTTGGTTAACTGTATTTATATGGCTTGTGGAGCAGAGTTTTCCTCAGCTGAGAGCTGCATCTCTGCAGTGAGGATCTCGGGCGGTACATCTTTGTATTGCCCTGTGCTTAGGGTTGATATCAAATTCTGCCATGGAACCAGGGGGAAATGGTCTATCCAGTGCTGGCCTGATGTTTTCTGTACATCATTGAGGTGATTGAGCACTGGAACTGCTCAGAGATGTCATGAAGTCTTCTCCCTGGAGATATTGCAAAGCCACCTGGACAGAATCCTGGGTGACATGCACAGGGGGACCCTGCTTGAGCAGGGAGGTTGGACTAGGTGACCTCCAGTGGTCCCTTCCAGCCTTGTCCATTCTTGATTCTGTGATTCATCCATTCGAGCCCAGTTCCCTCCCACAGCATGCTCAGGCCTATGAACACTCAGCCTTCCATCTCCCCACCTCTGTCTTTAGGAAGAGCAGGGGTAGCTCCTTTTCCAAGGCACCAGTATGAACCAGTTACCTCTGTACTTGTGATGTTTGGAACCACCGTGATTTTAAAGGCTGCTTAAAGCAGAGTTTACTGGAGTTATATAAATCTCTGCTTTAAATCCACTGTAAATACGTTACAGAATCTGCCAAACATGCATTAAAATATTTTGCTCCAGATATGCCTATGTCTAACCTTTTGGTTTCTAAGAGCTTTAATCAGTAATCTTCAAGTAGGAAGTTATTCATCTTTATTGCCAGGCAGTTCTCAGTGGCGGTCGTGGCAACAATCTTTTCATTGCTTCTGTGTTTAGTTGTTCTTTGACATGATAGAAGTCAGCTGCAGTTCAATGAGCTCACTATTTGTGCAACTTAATTGCTTGCTTCCTTTAATATGTACTCAATTTTTCCTTTTATGAGCAGGGTTGTTGGAAAAATTAAGCTTAAGGATATGGCTATCCACTGTTAATTAACCTCCTTCCCAAACACATTAGTAAAATAGGTCAAATGGCTGTGGAGTGTTAAGTGTACCATTACTAAGGTATTTCTCAGCTGGAAAATGAACCCTGGATTGGATAAGACAGGAGTTTCCAAAGGAGCTTCAAGGATTTAGGTGTCCATATCGCGCTGAAATTCAATTAGATCCGAGTGCCTAATTCCCTTAAGCTGGATTTTACCAAAGCTCTTAGGAGCATATGTTAAGGAGTTTGGATTTGGTGCATGTTCAGAGCGTGCATGTTTAAAAATAGCCTGAAACTGCTTCCCTTTGCTCTTCAGGTAGGTTTAGTGGAATCTTTGGATGCATGATCCATGCAGTCATGTGGGTATGTGCATGTGTGCACAAGAGCAGGCAAAAATGGGAATAATTTTCTTTGCAGGGATTTGTACTTTGCATTATTAAGGATAGTGCATGTGTTTGTTCTTTGGAGAATGACTAATATTATTATTCAGATTTGAAATTCCTGGAATAGCTCTGTTATGTGAGGATGTATAAATAGTTTTGATGAGTATAAAATATGCTCAGTGAGGGAACTGATCTATCAAAACAGCTTTATACAGTGATAGTGTAATTTCTTTCCATGTCAGGGATATATTCAGATGGAAAAATCACTTTAATTGCAGTGGTGATAGGTTGATTGGAATTCTGCCCATTTATCCCCAAAATCGTATATGAATTTTAAAATCATATTTAGAAAAGTGAGTTCAGTTTGGAAAGTTCTTAATTTTTTAAAATAGATGCATTTTACAAAGGGATGGATAAGGTTCAAAAAAAATGGAAGTTGGCAGATTTCCCAGTGGAAGATAAAGGCTGTGTTTTGTTATGATAACATCTCCCAATCCCAGTTCCCAGGCTAAGTCAGGAGACTTCTCCTAGAAGCCACTGGGACTTCCCACATGTGTAAACTCTGCTCATCCAAATATTATTGTGTGCTACAGCAGTGGCCAGCCAAGATATTAGGAATATTAGGTATCAGAAAAAGGCTCTTCCCCCAGAGGGTGATGGGCACTGACCAGGCTCCTCAGGGTAGTGGGCACGGCCCCAAGGCTGCCAGAGCTCCAGGAGGGTTTGGACAAAGCTCTGAGGGACAGGGTGGGATTGTTGGGGTGTCTGTGCAGGGCAAGGGGTTGGACTAGATCCATGTGGGTCCCTTCCAGTCCAGGTTATTCCATGATTCTGATCCTGTGAAGATCAGAGTGACTGTGCCAGGCATGGTCCATATGTCCCCTGCCTCATAAAGCTTCTAGGCTGAAGAGGCAAATGGAGAGGAAGGAAGGAAGGAAGGATTCCTGCCTGGTTTAGAGGGCAAGGCTAAGATTTCCAAGGCCATATGGCAGATCCATGGATTCCTTGCAACAGCACCAGGAGGAATGTTATCTCTTTGGGTTTGAATCTCAAACAGGGATTTTGAACACTTCATGATGTCATTCCAGAGGACAGATAAGTGCATCATCTTTGAACAGGCCTTCTCCAGGCAGAGATTCCCAGTGAACCAGCCTTCTCCAGGCAGGAATTCCCAGCACTGTGTCCCACTAGGGCTGCATGGGCTGCAATCCCCCAGGCCTCTTCCAGGTGCTGTAGCTACATATCCCCCACACAGAGAGTGAACCCCGTCCTTTCCAGCACAAGTTCTGCTTCTGCTCTCTTGTCTTTCCCTGTTTTTCTAATATAGCTTTATAAATGGCTTGATAGATGCAAGAAAGGGAAAAATAGGTATATTAGAGGAGGTGAAGCTCTTCTTTGAATTGTCTTCCCAGCTCACCCAAGTCAGTGGAAAACTTCTGGCTTCCAGGCTGCAAGCTGGAGCTGTACAATACACTGTCTCTCTTTTATACCAGATCAGGATGCCGTAAAAAGGACATAAGGTGGGCGTAAATGACATTTCTGCCAAAATCAAGGCCCCTTCAGCCACTGCCAGGGGTGTAATGGGGCCTGTAATAAATGAGCATTAAGTCCTTCTTTAGAGAGATGCACGGAAATTGCTGAAATGCTGCCAGAGTGATACGAGCATCAGGAAATCACATTTGTTCCATGTGGCCAAAACCCACAGAGAAGCTCCACGAAGCACTTCATTTTTTAGTGTGGCTGTAAATAATGTTGTAGAGCATGAATACTCCAGTCCAGTGAACAACCTACAGACATGCTCCTGAAAATACACCTTCATCCTCCTCTGGCTGTTGGTGCTGCACTTCAGGGTGTGGATCTGAGGTTCTCCTGCACAGGAATGCACCTGTCCATAGGCAGAAGGTGTGAAGTACCTGCAGAGCTTCTGCCAGCCAGGTGAGAGCGATGGGCATTTAAAATGAATGTAGAGTTGCTGCTGTTTGCAGAGTGGCTGCTCCTTTCAGGACACAGGGAAGTGATACCAGAGGACAGCTCACACATGGATACCTGGAGCAAGAGGTGCAGCCTGTTTCTAGATCCTGGGACACCAGGCCAAAACATATAAAAAGGGGTAGTGACTTTTTATGTGGGCAGATAGTGATGGAACAAGAGACAACCATTTTAAACTAAAAGAGGAGTGATTTAGATGGGATATTAGGAAGCAATCCTTGGGTGTGAGGGTGGGCAGGCCCTGGCACAGGTTGCCCAGAGAAGCTGTGGCTGCCCCATCCCTGGAAGTGTTTAAGTTCAGGTTGGACAGGGCTTGGAGCACCCTGGGTTAGTGGAAGGTGTCCCTACCCATGGCAGGGAGTGGAACGAGATGCTCTTTAAGGTCCCTTCCAACCCAAACCATTCTGGTATTCTATAAAAGCAGTGCAGGGAATTGGTAGTTACTCCTTTATTATACATCTTCCCGTGTGGGAAAACAGCGTGAGGATTCCCAAGGTGGGCTGTGTGGAGCTGGAGGAAAGAGTGGCACTTGGTTATGGTGCAGGGACAAGTGGCTCCTGTCACATTGCTGGTCTTGAGCACGGCGTAAGGACCCAAGTGCTCCCAGCTCCTTGGTCTGGTGAACTGGAACGGCTCAGGTGGCATTCCTTGGGGACCGCCTTCCCATGGCATTTGGCATGTGGCCGGGTGAGCTGTACCCTCCGAGGGGCCAGGAGGGTTGTCCAGCCTTCCTGCAGCAGGACCTGGCTGGTGGCTGGGATTCGTGTCGCAGGCCAGAAGGTGGCACTGCCGATACTGTGTTGGAAAGGTCCCATCAGATCCGGCCAGAGCAGGAAAATTGGGGGAAACGCTGCAGAAACGAGGCGCTGTCACCGGGATAGGTGGGAGGGTATCGGGGTCTGAGAGAGCCTAAAACAAGCAGCATGAATGGACAAGGTGGCATTTTGGGTGGGAGTGGTGTTGAGGGTACGGGAACATCCTGGTGCTTCATCTTCCACTTGCAAGGTTTTAATCGTATTTATCACAGGATCAGACTGTGCAAAATGTTGGAACTTGAAGATTTATTGTGAACTCCCAGAGGAACGAGGTTTACAAAGTGAGCATTGCAGAGGGCAGCTTGGTTTTGGCTGGACAGTATGGAAAGCTGGGTTGTTTTCGGCTGAAAATGGGCAAAACTTTCCCTTATCAGCCCCTCTGTGGCTGCCTTGGCAGTGCTGGATTGGGAGAACTGCTCCTACCTCTTGCTTTTCTTTCTGGAAGGAAATAAACACCTTTTTGTCAATGAGTGTTTGGTATTAAGGGACAAACTGGACTTTGGTTTGGCTAAAACAGGAGACTGACATCCGAAGGAAGGAGCAGGTGAATAACTGGCTATGAGCTCCTTGTTAGCACAGGTTATACATATACATACATATATATATATATATATATGTACACACAGAGAAATATACTCTGAGGTTACACATCCAGCTTCTTCACCCTGAGACTGTGTATTTAGAAGAGGATTTTGTGCTCGGCTCCAAGGGAAGCCTCCTAAAGACAGTTTGATTGGAAATTGCTCTGGAAGGCCAGCGGGCGATTCATCATCCAAATGACTTATCCCTCCCCCAAAGTTTCTCTAAAGTTTCCTGTAAGAGCTCATGTGCCCTGAGGAAAAGTGCTTTTTCTTTTTTCATTCCTTCACTCTTCACCAGCTACTTGTGTGGGTGTCCTGGGGTCTTGGAGAAAGTGGTGCTCTGCCTGGATTTGTCTCAGCTTAACTCCACTCTGTTTCCACCCACCCCTATGTGAACCTGGAGTCACTTATTAAAGTTAAAGGTGATCCACTCATGGACAGACTTACCAGGCACATCAGGTGGGAGCTTTACCTTCTCCAGAGCATCTCTCAGCTGCTCCCCCTCCACTGCCATGAGGAGGTGCTTTTACAGGTGACAGGAGAATGGGGATCTCCTGGTCCTAAACCTGCTAAGCCTTGTGAACAGTCACCTTGGGTAGGATTTGTGCCTGGGTATGGTGTCCAGCCCAGGAGAAGAGCAAAGCCTACATGGAGATCTTGGAGCTTGCAGCCCTGTGGGGACCAGCTGGATTAAACCACGAAGGCTGACAGGTTTTCCTTCTGCTGTCCTGCTGTGGGTAGGAGCCTCCAGCTCAGGGACAGGAATGAGCTGTTGGAGAGAAGAGAGCTGTGAACTGGGAAGGGAAGATGCACAAGAGCTGAGGAAAGACATCAAGATCAGTGTTTTGTCCCAGGAGCACCAGCCCTTAACCTGGAAGAGGACGAGAGGGGGAAATAACTCAGTCTCTGTGCTCTGCTCTTCCTTTGAATGAGTAAGAAATTGCTTCACCACAGAGGGCAAAGCTCCCAGACAGATGCAAGAGGCTTGTGCAGGGGAGGTAAGTCCTGCTGCATCCTACCCTACTCCCTCTTCCCCTCTGTGGGCAGACAGGGTGGCTCGCAGTGTGACCAAGCGTAAATGATGCGGCTCTCGGAGTTGGCAGGGAGGGAATTTGATTTCTTTTTTATTTTTATTTCTTTTGGTCAGGATTGCACTTGCACTTACAGCAGGCTGGTTTCTGCTGAAAGGCAGATGTGACTTTGCTGTGCTGCAGAACCAGCCCCCATCCCTGCTCTTTCAGTCCTGGTGGAGTCCTGAGGTGGGAAGGCCACGTGCAGCTCCGAAGGGCACGCGTTTCCTGTCTCTTCCTCCTGGCAGGTTTTGTCTGCAGACACTGGCTTGAGTACCCCGTAATTACATTTTCACATTTTTTAATATAGCAACACATGGCTGGGCTTGTGGTAGAGAGCCAAGTGATGTCTTTGGGCCATGAGGACTATAAATAACCAAAGGGATCATTTTATTTGGTTGTGGAAGGAAGAAGGTCTTTCTTCAGCAGTTGCTGTACAAACACAGCTTTGGAGCAAATAAAGAAGGGTTCTTTTTTTTCCTGTATGTTAGGGAGATACCTGTGGATTCAACAGAACTCCTCAAAAGTGAAAAATCTTTTGAGTTATATTTCTCTAGAGAAGGCCTTCACACACTCTCAAGCTGTCCAAATTATAGCTTTGTTTTCATTTTAGTTGTGGCAATTATTGTGCTTTTGTTAAAAATACCGTTCTGTGTCCATTCTAAGCTCTCAGTAGCAAGGACTGTCTTTAAATAAATGTGTGTGCAGTGCCAGGCACAATAAGTTTGATCTGTGCCCGAGACCTTGGGGCACAACTGCCATATATACAGCAAATAGCTGGTTTGTGGGACAAGATGCAGCTTTTCACTTCTAGATCTTGGCACTGTGAATCTTGAAACCCACGATTCCTCCTTTCCCTCCACAGTGTGCTCCTTGGCATTCAAGTGTGTCCAATTCCACTCTGCTGTCAAGCAGCCTCTGCACTTGTTCCCCAGCACATCTTTCCCCTGCTGTGGTGATGCCTCTTGTCCTGCAGATCTGTCCCCTGGATCTGTCCCCTGCCTTCCACATCCAGGAAGCCCCTGGACCTGCATGTTGCTCCAACCAGAAATGCTGAGCAGCAGATGGGACCAAGGCTGTGGTGCTGCCCTGTCTCCAAGGGAATTCCCCACACAGCAGCCTGATCCTTCAGCATTTCTCCATTGGGTAGGTGGCTCTGTGTCACCCAATGCTGGGACGTGTCACCCAGTGCTGGGACATGTCCTGCTCTGCGGCCTCAGCCCAGGAGCACCTACATCATGCTACGACATCCCCACCACATGGCTCATGGATAATTTAACATAGGATCACAGGATGGTTTGCATTGGATTAAAAATCATCTTGTTCCAACCTCCCTGGCATGGAGGATCCCACTAGATGAGGTTGCTCAGGGCTCCACCAGCCTGGCCTGGAACACTTGCAGGCATGGAGCATCCACAACTACTCTAAGCAACCTGTGCCAGGGCCTCACCACCCTCACAGGGAAGAATTTCCTCCCCATATCCCATCTAACCCTGCCCTCTGTCAGTAGGAAGCCATTCCCCCTTGTCCTGTCCCTCCACGCCTTGTCCAAAGTCCCTCTCCAGCTCTCCTGAAGCTCCTTTAGGCACTGGCACAACTGGACACAACAAATATTGAGATTCCTGTAACTCATGGAGTTTGCTTTTAGTGTGAACGACTACACATGAGGCTCGGGCAGGAACATTTCAGCCTGTTATTTATAGCTTTACTCCTGCTTTGGAATAAGGGTGCCATGTCCCAGTAGCTGTGCAGAGTGCTGGATCTGCCATAAATGGTTCGTAGAGCTTGAACACGAGCTCCTCCTGACAGAAAAGAGATTCTTGAAGGCATTCCAAGGTCTATTGTGCATCTGCAGAGGTCACAAAGCAGAGACCTTTCTGTGCACTGCAGATCAGGACACTTGGAACACCTACATATTTAATATATATGACAAAAATATAGCCAGATATAATGGGGCCATTTCTACCCCCATTTTGTGAATACAAAATGTGATGAAAGCATACTCCAACTCTGATTCCTGAGCTGATGAAGAGTATTTACCACAGCCTTTCTCGTGTCCCTTTGGGGAATGCTGTGTCCTGCACATGATCCAACTCTGAGCATAGATGAGTGTCAGACTGAGAGGTTTCATTCCGAGTTGTGTGAGAACTGCTACGTTTCCATAGGGAAGGTGCTGTTCCTACAGTCCCATCGCTACAGAGAGGCCACAGTCGTATGATTGCCCTCAATTAGTGGCACTGCCAGATCATTCCTAATATTTTGTTGCCATCAGCACAGCAGTGCAACAGATCTGACAGCGTGTATGTTTGGATGGGGTGCATTGGCAGTGGTGGTGTCTATCGAGAGGGACAACAACTCCAGATTAAATAGCAGGGCGCTCTCTCCATCACAATGGGGCAGTTTCGGGGAAAAAGCTCCCATTGTTTCCTCGGCCATATCGATGGGGCCGACACAAGGCCCTCTTGATTAAATGAACTGGCAGCAGAACAGCAAGTTCTTGTTAACCATACATGCCAAAAGGCCCTAACACAAACAATCCCCATTATAAATTAGGCCTTTTACAAACAATATTTCAAGAAACTACTTGTCCGTTTTCCATGCCATTATGCATTTTTAGGATGATTACATGTTTCTGCTGGATAATGGCCTTTTGCCAAGGGCAAAATGGAGTTTCAGTAGGATTCATTATGAAGTGAAAAGTTTTTCTATTCCTACCTCCTGGAAGGAAAAAGCCACTCACAGATAAAGCTTGCGATATAATTACGTTGCTTTAGATAACCAGCAACATTACTTCCCAAATGATAAGGACTTGTTTTTATCCTTCCTTAATCTCCCAGGCCTCTTGTAGTCTTTTAATAGGAAGTGGTGGCAGCTGTGAAGGCCACTTGATCATCTGGGTCCGAGCAGAGAGCGAGGCTGCCCGGCTGATAAAAGCCAAGACAGCTCCAGCTATCAGGATGGCTATTAGAGGAGGAAGTGCTGTCTGCAAGGGCAGCTCATGCCAGGCAGCTCTTCAGTGCACTGCTAAATAATTATGGCCCCCTTACAAACCTTTCCCTTGCCCCTGTTCGTTTTATAGAGACTGATCCTTCCTGGAATTAATTTGTATCTGCAAGGGAATGTGAAATGCTGAGCTGTTGGGAGTGGGGATGTCAGGGATTGATCTTGAAATGGCCACAGTAAGAGCCAAACCCTTGGGTCCTGGTGCTGTGCTCAGTGTAACAGGAGTTACACAGCAGCTTTGTGACTGGGATCCTGACAAAGGCAGAGCTTGCCTTGGGGACTGGAAAAAAAGAGGAGTTTGATCTGGGTCTCAGGAAACCTGGCTCAGTTTCCAGTCCTCCCTCAGAGTCCTCTGGTTTGATCAGTCGCTTGCTGTCCTCATTTCTCATCTGTTAAGTGTGAGTGGAAATGATTTCTCCTTTTGGCCAGCTCTCAGGATTATAGGATCTGAAGATAAAGACTCTGTCATCTGTACAGAATATCAAGATCAACAGGCTTTTGCCTGTCTTAGCTGAGATATTGAGATGTTACTGTACCAGATCCCATTTCTCTGATCTATGGCTCATGTGACCACTTTTGTTTATAAAGATGCCCATCATTCTCCATTACATGCTTCCCCCATCATTACTGCAGGAATTTCACCAGGAGGGCAAAAGAATAGCTTGGTGACTGTGAGAACAAAAGCACCAATTAATGAAAATTCATTTTGAGGTGGCAAAAGCAATTTATTATACCCATATAGCAATTATTGTCAAGTTAGTGATTCCAGGATTTCATTACTATTATTAAGAAGACAAGGTGTTTACACTTTTATAGTCTGAGGTCTTTAGGAACACTAATTAGGGCTTTTCAGCACTCCTGGAAGGGAGGAGGATCAGCTCATGTTCACTGGGCAGGGAGCTAAGTCTCTTGTCTGTGTGACAGTGAGGAGTCTGTGGTGGTATCTAAGGAGTTAGATGAGGTGAAGGTGAGCTGAGGCCACCTCACCCTAATTCTGCTTCCCCACCTGTGAGGAGCCAGGAGAGCTGAGAGGAGGAGTAACCTGGGGGAAGGTATGTACTATCCAAACTGAGGAGGGCACGGCAGTTCCAGTGAGACAGGGAGGAGTGGCAAAGGTAAAGGTGGTTCTGGGATTTAGATAATGAGAGTCTGACGGGTGTGTGGTGGGCATAGCAGGCAGAAGCAATTCCTGTGCTCTGGGTGTTACAGGAGGAGAGACAATGGATAACTATGGACTCTTCACCCAGTCAGACAGGGGAGTTGAAAGCTGGTTGTGGGAAGTGAGTTTTTAGTCTTTTTTTACAGCATAGATGTGTTTATATAATATGTGTAGCATATAAAAACATAAACATTCCATAAAAATTAGGGAGACGGACTTTTTATATGGGCAGATAGTGAGAGGACAAGAGACAATGGTTTTAAACTGAAATACTGGGGGTTAGGTTAGATGTTAGGAAGAAATTCTTTACTCTGAGTGTGGGCAGGCCCTGGCACAGATTGCCCAGAGAAGCTGTGGCTGCCCCATCCCTGGAAGTGTCCAAGGCCAGGCTGGAGTGGGCTTGGAGCAACCTGGGCTAGTGGAAAGTGTCCCTGGCAGGGGAGAACAAGATGGGCTTTAATGTCCCTTCCAACCCAAACCAGTCTATGTTTCTATATAAATGTGTGTATATTAAGAGTATATATTTATGCTTATTTAAGAAAATATGTATAAAGAAATGTGTGACTGGTGGGCTGCACCTCTTGGACTACAAAACCTAGTTCTCTCGTGCTGTGGACAGACAGAGTGAGTGTACACAAGCATTGCCAGATCCTGCTGTCTCTTGTAGGGACGACTGAAGCACCAAGTGACAGGAGGTCACAGTCAAGGACCTACAAGCTGCCAAGGGGGTGCCAGGACATACTCAGTGAGGGTATCAGCTCGTGGTCAGTGTTACCACAGCCTTGAGCAGCCAAGTCACATAATCCTGCTCCTGGATTTACCAAGCTCCACCTAGAAGTGCCTCAGTGACTGGAGAGGAAGGAATCCGCAGGTCTGGCAGTGCTGTCCTGACAGGTCCCACCCTGATAAATGGAACCACTGCTGCAGGCACAGTGCTGTCCTCCCCAAAAAGCTGTTAAATGCATTAGTCATTAGGCATTTAATTACCTCTTTTCACCTGGACTCAGCTGACTTCTAATGACCAATATCTGTGTTCAGAACAACAGGGACTGGGAAAGTCTAATGGAGAGTGACTTCTTGCCTAAGGTCATGCAGGAAGGCTGTGGCAGAAACCTCTGCCATAAACCCGAAGTCATTCCTGGCTGCTGGAGTCACACACATCATCCCAGTGACTGCTCCTGTACCAGGCTGTGTTCATGAGGACAAGTGAAAGGGAGGAAATCCTCTCACAGTCCTGGGAAATGGGAGCTCCATCCCCTGCCCCTGGAGATGGTGGAAAGACTGATTGTCTTCTGCAAACTTGGCATGGAGCCACTGTGAGAGAAACTATGGGCTGGAAAATATCCTGGGATACTGGGAAAAAGGAGAGAGGAGAAATGCTGCTGCCTGGGTCGAGAACAGCCCTTTCTGATCGTTTAACAGCTGCCTCTGGGCCATGACAGCTACACACTTCTGATATTGGGGCTGTGTCCTGCTCCCCAGAACAAAGTGATCCACATGGAAACCCCAAACCAGACCTTATGTGTGGAGACTCTTTTGGCGTGGGAAAAATGAAGAGTGTCCAAGAGACCACTCCAGAAATTCAGGTATATAATTATTATACTAACAAACCCAGGGTATTCTCTCCCAATTAGTTGCCTGAGCCAGACGGTAGAAAGAAGAAGGATATTATTAAGAAAAATAAGCTTTACTGGGGAAGGAGCAAAAAAAAAATCTGAATAGAAAACAGATTGCTTTGAGACACTTGAATTTTCTGCCCCTCTTTGGTGTCAAAATCACCTAAAGTATGTTGACAAACTAAGAAAAGCTTTGGAAACCAAACAAATAATAGGCCCTGATAACCAACAAGCTCCCCAAAGACCCCGTGTGCCTCTGGAAGGGGAATTCCAGTGAAAACCACCACATTTCCAAACTGTTGGTTTGAGTGTTAATCTTCTGGAGCTGTTTTTAAACAAGGTCTGCAGCAGCTTATGTAGCCAGCTGAGCAGATGATGTGAATAAAAGAAATGAGCCACAGATCAAAAAAAGTCTATAGGGTTTGGCTTTTAATTTTACCTCATCGTCTTTTCCCCAGATGTGGCTGTGGGGAGGTATCGGCCAAGAAATCACAGGTGGCACGGTTATCTTGCTATTTACTGAGCGATGATGCTGCTACCAGCTATTCAATAATAGGAAATGACTAATGATGTGGTGGAAATTATGAACCAGGATTAATAAAACTTGAAAAGGAACAGTCTGGTCTGTTTGATCCTCTGAAGAGGAAGTCTGTCTGTGTACAAGTCTTTTCCCTGAGGTGATGTTCTTATTAGTCTGATCTGAGTAAGGAGCAAAAGGCAACCGAGTTTGGAAGTGGCTTAAAAAGAAGACAGTAAAAGAGGACATGAAGTATTGTTGGAAAACATCCCTGGGTGGCAAGCTCCTGTCTGAGGCTGCCTTGCAGGAGGGTGGGGGTCAGTCACAGGAAGGCAGTTCCAGTCTCGTCGCTTGCAAGTGAAAAGGAATTTCTTGGAGAGCTGTGTTTGACTCGGGTCTGATTTTGCTGTTCTTTCTCCTGCCAAATCCTCCTTGAGTCTCTTTGCTTGATGAGGGTGCAGTCCCAGTCTGCTTGCAGTGCTGTGAACAGGAGGTGCCCTCTCTGAGTGCCGTGAGTGATTCCTTGGAGGAGACCTGGAGGCAGACACTGCCTTTCACAGGGCTGGTGCAGGTGATTTGAAAGCAAAAAAAGTGTCCTAAATATCAGGTCCAAGAAAGGGAAGTGCAGAGCCTGAATGGAGTAAAATCCTGAACGGAGCCTAAAGGAAGAGGTTTTGGGACATGTATCCTAAAATGAGTGTGTGAGTCTTGGAGAACTGGAGTTTTCCTGGGTGAAACCACAACCTGCTGAGATGGCACCAGGCTGGGAATATGTTTGATGTGGCCAGGCTGACAGTGAGGACACATGGTGTGTTCTAGGTGTTACCACAGGGGCTGGGGAAACTGCCCTCCTCTAGTCCCCTTTCATCACCCAGAGAGGAGACTTGCAAGGCAGATTTTGAGGGAGATTATTTTTTTTCCCAGGTTTCTTGATGTATTAAATTCCCATGACTGCATTGGTGAGCCATTGGTGATCTCTTCTGCTCCTCTGCTCCTTTCCTAGAGGACTGAAGGTGGTTCAGTAAAGAACCAAGTAATGATGTTGAACAGCCTGTGGTGCTTGATGTGTGAAGGAAATGCTCTCCTGAAATAGATGGTTCTGTGTGGTTGGCTGAGATTGCAGAGATGTGAGTTCAGTGTGAGCCTGTCTGGTCCAATATTTCTACCAAGCCTTCTGCCAAAATTTGACAATCTTGAGTATTTGTGCCCAGCACTACTTCTATCCTTTAGCTCTTCTTGGCTTTGCCACTGTTTGAACCTGGGCTCTCAGGCACATCGTGGGATTCTTGGGTTCTCCTGTGCAGGGCCAGGAATTGGCCTCGATGATGCTTGTGGGTCCTTTCCAACTCAGGATGTGATTCTGTGATAGTCTTCAGGTTCACCAGATTTATTAAATTGTTGTAAATCAGTTGGATCAACTCTAGTTCCAGTTATAGCAGCTGAAGGTCTTGGCTTCAGCCTCACCTGGTCCATCAATCCAGACAGTACCTGGCATTCAGAGCTCAGGCCTTATAAAGGAACAGACATTTGGTTTCATTTCAGTGTGTGTGAAGAACAAGTCACCCCTCAGACTTTGGTGCTCAGAGTTTGCTCAGGCCAGTGACAATGAGTCACTGCTGTGGTGTGTGAGCTGGAGCCCCTCAGGAGGTAGTGGGGTAATTTCTGAGAGGCTCTGCCCTCCTCCTCCTCTCCCATCTCTTCTGTTGTCTCCAGTTCTTTTCCCCCTTGCCAGCTTTCCTTTCCTCATTCCTCCCCTGGCTTCCTCTTATTCTTTCACATAATTTAGGTTTTAAAGTGAAACCCAGCTATGCAACTGATTTTATATTTATAAATTGTGTTGGGCTGACCCTCTCCTTACCTCAGAGCTTTATTTGGTATTTTTAAAAGCCCTGTTGTTTCCCACTGTTTCAGAAGGTTAAAAGTCCAATCTCATTACGAGTGCTGTGCATATGTTGTTGTTTAGTGTTATATCAGTGCATTCCCTAAAACTGCACAGCCAATCAGAACCCTGGATGGGCTGTGTCTCGTGTCATCACCTGGCTGGGATGGAGGCACCGATGCTTTTTAAAGACATGAAATCCCAGTCCCTCTTTGTACTGTCTGAGGATCTTCCTCTTGTCCTTTTGGTATCATCAAGCGTTTTCACTCCTTTCTTGGGAAATACAAAGAAACATTCAGGGCTTGAAATCCCATAATCAGCTTTGGTCATGCTGCTTTTGGGAAAGCAAGGACAGATGACTTTGTCTTGGTGGAATATTCCTCCCTGCAAATGCTTTTGAAGTTCTTTTTCTTAGTATTTCCCTCTTGATTTAAAACCAACCTGCTAGATTTTTTTGTTGCTGTTTTTTTCTTAACTGTGCACCAAGTGGCTCCTTTTCTTGGTTCTTTTTGCCTGAAGAAGATTTTCTTGGCTCCACGTTCTTTACCTACTGAGGTGAGCAGAAACCTGCTTAATACTTGCTCAAAATAAATTTGCTCTGTCACCTGCACCTTTTCCTGATATTGGAGTTCTCAGTTCTGAACCTTTATATCAAAAGGCTTTGCTTGTGTTTGGAATGGACCTGGTCACGTCACGCTTAAGTAACATTTGTTTCTAGGCCAACATGTTCGAAACATCCTGTAAATGGTCCCCAGAAAGAAAGTAAATGATCACTCCTTGATTGTGGGGAGCTTAGTTTAAGCCATAAGGAATGAATGTGCTGCCCTGACCCTGCTGTTGATATTTGGCTATGGGAGATTCAAGTCCAACATGTCTACGCTGGGTGAATCTTACCCCAAAATGTAATGATGGAGGTGGGGCTCTCACATACAGCCTTGGCATCAGTTTTGTCTGTGGTAATAACAGTAATAACATCTCTGTGTTCCTGCTTCACCCACAAGAGCAGCCTTGGCCCAGCAGTGGTTCCCTCTCTTTGTCCACTCTCTGCCGAAACAGATGCTCAGGCTATTTGTTTTTCTTCTTTTTGCTCTAAGCTAGATGAATATAATGTTCTCTGCAGTTGTAAAAGGCTGTTTTTGTATCTCACAGTCACGTTTCAGTATCAGCAAATATTTTAGATATGAGTTAAGAGAGGTACCCCACTGACAGAAGAAGGCTGGCGGAGCTTGTAGTATCACATCGTAAATTCCCTCTTCTGCTATGAAAATGTAATAAAATATGTGGCACGGCAGATTTACAGTGACAATGCTGCTGCTGTGTTAAGGCAACTATGTTATCCCTTTGTTTTAAACCACAGCTTTCACTGCACTACACACAATGAGCCTTTCCTCCTAGAAACAATGCCTGCAAGCCTCACATCAAGTCAAATACGATCTCATGGCGACTCTTCATCAACTCATTACACCATTGTCTCTCCTCTGCTAATAAATTTTAGGAGCAAAAATTTATATTCAAATATTTTATTTCAGCCATGGTTATACTTGGCTTATCGTGGGCCTGGTAGTGCCCCCACCCACTTACATCATCCTTGGAAAAATGTCATTCAATAGGTCTTTTATAGTCTTAGTGCAATGTTATATTCTCAAGCCTGACCACACACATGTGATGGGCTTCCCAGCCACCTCCAGCCTGAGCCTGCAGGTGATGCAGGTGGGCAGGGTCCTGTTTGTCAGGGCAGCTGTAGTTACTCAGGTTGTGTTTTCCTTCTCACTGCTCTTTTTTTCTTTTTTTTTGGGGGGGGGGTCTGACCTGAGAATGGCAGGTTTGGATTGCAAGCTTTTATTAATCAAACTTCAGGCTTCTTCCACCTCGCTCTGTTAGAGATGTCAGAGCTTGTCTGGTGGTGCTGCTCATCCTTGTTCAGCAGAACATTTAAACATGTGCTTCTGTCTCCTGGAGCCCTGTGAGGGTTCATCCTCCAACTGCAGTCAGGAGGGAGAGGAAAGAAGAGAGGTACTGGTGATTGTGCATGTGTAGTTATAGAATCACAAAAGGTTTGGGTTGGAAGGGACCTTAAAAATCATCTCATTCCAAACCCCCTGCCATGGGCAGGGACACCTCCCACCAGCCCAGGGTGCTCCAAGTCCTGTCCAACCTGGCCTTGGACACTT
>JAWWEW010000165.1:60924355-60955919 GCA_035583185.1 Anabacerthia variegaticeps
ACTGCCCTGGGGAGCCTGGTCAGTGCCCACCACCCTCTGGGGGAAGAACCTTTTCCTGAGATCCAACCTAAACCTCCTCTGACACAGCTCCAGGCCATTCCCTGGGTCCTGTCCCAGGGCCCCAGAGCAGAGGTTGGTGTCTGTCCCTCCACTGCCCCTCGTGAAGAAGCTGCAGACCCTGCTGAGATCTCCTCTCAGTGTCCCTCAGATGCAGGTTGACTTTAGAGCTTGTTCTGCCTCTGCTCTTCTTTCCTGGGTCATCAAATGACAGAAAATGTAGAGGAGGAATCTATGCCTTAAATTCAGAGGGAACCAGGACTGGCACAAGCACTGGGGACAGGGAAGGTTGGAGCAAGAAGTCTTCCAAGATTATGCCTAAATAAACAGCATGAGGAAACGGAATAGGACTTACAGAGAGATGAGGACTGATGAGTGAGGGGAAACTGAGAGTGGGTATGAGCAATGAGATAGAGCCAGTTGGCAGGGAAAGGGCAGATAGAGCTAGATCTATCAAGAAAGATAGAGCTTGGAATTGGGTGGGGTAATAAAATCACAATAGTGAAATAGCTAAAGCTATGTATGGGACAGAAACAATTCTCTGTGGCAATAGAGAAGGGGAGGAGGAAGCAGGGACAGAGGACTGTGTGTGGGCAGGGACATTAGTAGGACAAGGAGTGAGGACTCACTGGCCAGGCAAAATAGACAAAGTGTTCTAAAGAGGAGAAGCGTGACAGGGTGTGAGAGTGGGAACTCGAGTGAGGTCACTCAGGAGACCAGCACTGGCAGGGGAGCTCCAGGTGGTTCTCAAACAAGATCAGTTTGAACAGAATCAAACATTGGGACAACAGGGGAGAGATCTGTCTGTCTCTGGGCTGGAATGTGACCTGGAGCCAGGGGCACACCATCCCACCCTATCTGAATTCCTCTTCATCTCTGCTATCCATAAGGAGCATGCCTAAGGCCAGTGGAGAAAAAATAAGAGCTAGGCATAGAAAAAGGGTGTGTTCATCCTTGCCTGCACTTAAGGCACGGGCAGGTTGACCTGCACATTTTCTAATAGTGTGGAATGATTGAATTTTCCACTGTACTAACATCCTTTAAATGTAGTCTTGGGGAATAACACAGAGCAATGTGTTAAGGAGACAGGGAAGGTTTATCCTGTGCAGAAGGCAACAACTTTAACAGATAAGTAATTAGAGATAACAAAGCTGGAGAACACAGGGCTGATAGGTTGTGGCTGAAATATCCATGTCTGTTAGCAAAGCCAAGAGGGAAGGACTGTCTCTTATTTTCTATAATGCAGATGTTTGATAATCCCAAAAGAGGTCAAGGCTCCAGTGCTGGGCACTCAACACTATTACAGGAAGATGGTATTTGCATTAAGGAGCCTACAGTTCAAATAGACAAGGCAGATGCAGAGTGGGAGAGGAGCAGGAGCACTGAGAGGTAAAGCAGGTGGCCATGGTCTGCAGCAAAGCTGGTTCCTGAACTTCTGAGTCCCAGGGCACTGGTGTGTCTGTTAAACTGTGCTGCTCTTTGTGCCTCCGCTGAAGCCAAGAGGACGTCTGAGGAAATGCTCAAGGCTCAAAGCACTGGGGGATTTCTGCCCTAGGAAACAGAATCCAAAATGGGTTAGTTTAATTTTTTAAAAGGCAATTGGATCAGTTCCTCTTCTGAATGGTCCTGCTGCCACCAGAGCACACAGTGGTTGCTCTGTAAGAGAGGAGAAAGCCCATTATGATGGGCCTACAGCCCTCAGCCCTGGTGGGAGATGCAGATGTACTGAAAGATTGGTTGGGAAATACACAGGTTAATAGGAACTTTAGCATTTACACAGGACCCAGAAATGTCCTCGATGCTTTGCACAACAAATAAAGTAAGTCTTGAAGACTTGATTCTTGTCCTGAAGATTTGATTCTAGGATTTTTCTGATCATTTAAAAATAATGGAAGTTCTATAATGACTATAAGTGCTTAGTTGCCTTCCCATGCAGTGGTTGACTGACAGCAATAAGCCCATCAGAATAAGTGAATCTGTGTACTTAAGTCACAACTGAAAAGAATATGACAGCATGTGTTCTAGTTGAGTTTATTTAGGACATCCTGCTGCTAAAATCAGCCCACAGAAGGCTTGAATTTCATAGAGGTAACATTGGTACTATTGGTACTCAATGATATGTTTATTTAAGATTTCCTCTTGGTTTACTGATGTAAATGTATTGTTCATTTTTCACATACCAAGCACTGTTGTTTAGTCTCAAGGGAATTATCGTTACAAATTCAACAACTGTGACATATTAGAAAGCACATTTAAGGAAGAAATTAAGCGTTGAGAGGATGTGATCAAATGTTTCCGTGGTGTTTTGCCAAAATGTCACTTAAATGCCAGGGCAATTTTAGTTGGAGTTGCTCTTTCAGAACTCATCTTGCCCACCAAAAAAGTAAAATAAATCTTGTCCACATCAGTAGCAGGCAGGCTTTCGAGGCACTTGCCAGAAAATAATTTCCTAAGTTTTATTTTCATTTTGGAAGCTACATTTAACTCCTGGGTGATGCACATGTCAGCTCACGCAGCTGATGGGAGAGGAGGAAGTCGATAGCTCAGAGTGGGGAAGCAAAAATGTCCAAATTAGATGCCTCATGTAGGCACCTGCATCCCTAATTAACAACTGGCCCATAATGTCAGGAACTGATTTTCAGGAAGTTCTTTGTTCTTTGAAAGTCAGGCCCCAAAGTGGGCAATGAAAAATTGAAACCTGAAACATCGATAATGACTTTGGGGAAACTCGAGCCTGATGTCAAAGCAAATTGTGAATGTGCATGTGCAAGTCTGGGAAATGCTGTCTGTGCTGGTTTTTCTATAATTCTAATTGCTTTTCTGATGTTACCAAAGTGAGATTGGTGCAAGAAGCTGTTTCTCCTGGATGATTTTCTATGAGCTTTCTGGTGAAAGTCAGAGTAGTGATAAAAGGTATTCCTGGGAGATCCGTTCCCGAAATCAATCTGTGTTTCAAGTTAAGTGTTTTAACCCAGCCCACATTTTCTAGATCACTTTTTCCACCTGTGTGGAAAACGCCACAGCCTAAAAACTCCATATGGGATTTTCTCCACCCTGAAATCTGGTGCTCCACGGAGTTGGATGAACTTCTCCTCACCTCCCTCCAGCCGCCTGCCCCAGGTGTCCCACCTGCTCCGATGCTCTCAGGTCAGTGGCATGAGGAACAGCGTGGGCTGTTTTCTGCTTAGGATGGCTTGAACCTGCAGGCTTAGCTCGGGTTGGGACTGAGGGCCTTGGGCTGAGCTCCTGGGCAGGGGTGTTGGGGGGAACCCAGCTGGGACCGGGAGCGCCCTCGGGGTCCTGACAGTCACAATGCTGATGCAGATCTAAGTGAGCAATTGGAGAAACAATGTGATGTTGTGGACCTCACACTGGTGACTCACCTAGAGATGGTTAAGATAAGGGCAGCACTGGGTGCTCTCCCTTCTCCTGCAGATTCGTTAAATTCTCCTGCAAGGCTGTGGTAGTGTAGGTCCAGGAAAATCTCATTTCTTTCCTTTCTCTCTTGAAACCAATAAATATTTTCGGTTGTATTCTTTTTTTTTTTTAAATTGAAAATTGTAGAAAGAACAGACCTGAGAATTACAACTGCCAGATCCTCCACATTTTTCGGGCTTCTCTCCTGAGAAGAGCCTGATCCTGCCACTTGCTGGAATGTGTTTGTCAAAAGCTGGATGCATATGGATCATTGTGGGGGCACAGAGGACTGGTATGCCTGAGGGAAGGACAGCAAGGTCCTTTGGACAGCTCAAGGGCACCCTTGTGATTTGGATGCACTTATTTAGCCCAGCCTCATTATGGGGACATTACAGCCCAGTGGCTTGGCAGCAGCTGTGACATTAAAATGTATAAGATGTTACCAAAGGAAGCACTTGGCAAAACTTTATTGGCTTCCCCTGACATAAACAACAAATTTTCTCAACAATTGTAGGTTCTGGCTGGGGGTGAGTCACTAATGCCTTTAGAAGGATGTCCTCTCTCTGCACTGAGGAGACCACAACTGGCTAAATTAAGCCAAGGCAGGGTAACCTTTGTGGTTGAGGGGCACAGTGGGGAATTCCCAGGTGGCTCTCTGAAATCTGGATATTATACACCACTGCTGCTCTGCTCTGTGAGAGCTCTGCAGGAGCTCTCTGAACCTGCACAGGACAGATCCTCCAAGGCTAGAAACTGCTGTGGCCCTCTGGTATCTCTGCAGATAATCTGATTTACACCAGCTGAAAGGTCCTCCTTGGGCTCAGATCCTGGTTTCAGATGTTAGTGAGAAGGGAATTCGGATGGGGTCCTGAGCCACCTAATCTAGTGAGTGGCATCCCTGCCTATGAGAGGGGTTGGATTTAAATGATCTTTAAGGTCCCTCCCAACCCAACCCATCCCATTCTGGGATTTGGTAATTTCTGATAATTCTGGCTGTTTGAGCGAGGTACCTGCCATGGAATTCAAAGGGAACTTTGAGCATCCTTTGGTTTTCTGAAGATAAAATTTCTCTTTGTATCTGATAAGCCATTTATGAAACTTTGATCTCTACTTTTGAGCTAACCTAGTGCTCAGGAGCTTTTATATCAAGCCCAAACTGTAGAATAAGTTCTTTATGTTACCCCTTACTTCCAAAAAGAAAGTGTGATGAGGACGTAGCATCACGATGGGCTCAGAACAACCCGCAGCAAAGATCTGCCACTTGGAGAAGTGAACCTTCATTCCTGGGTGATGCAGTAACAGTTGAGCTTGTACAGCCGATTTTACAAAAATATTTATTTCAGGGAAATTAATTCCAGCTCACTCTTAGTTTCTTCTTTTAGTACTTTTCCTTGTTCCTTCATTTGGCTCGTGATGAGGTGAGAGCTGCAGCGATGGCATGTGGGAACTCTTTATTTGCAATAACATCACCCTACCAGTGCAGTGTAACGAGGAGCTCCACGAGGCCACAGACACTGATGCACCAGCGCTGTGATGTCGAAATCCAAGTGGGAACATCTGCCTGGTAATGCAACAAAGCAATATTAACATTTTCATAAAATGTTCTGAAGTCAGTTTGGCTTGGCTGGCCGTGCAGGCACTCGAGCCAAGGAGACTGTCCTGAGCGTGGTGTCAGCAGAGAGGCAACACAGAGTAGTAAGTGAGGTTGCAGGATCTGAAGAGACATTTTAATTAGGCAGTTAAAGTGGCAGGGCTTTGAAAAATCCCTTGTTTTCCTGCCCGTGCCTACATGCTTGAAAGAGATGTGAGAAAGATGTGAGAAACCCCTGCACACGCAGCACTGTAGAGTGTATGGACATCCTGATGTTCTCACCCTTATGCTCCCTAAGAAATTCATAGGAAGTTCAACCTTAATTTGACATTTTTCCTGAAATTCACCTCAGCTCTCCAACGTTTAGAGAAAGGTGCTGGTTGACTACTGTCAACCCTGTGAGTGTTGAAAGAGGAGGTGAAGAGTGTGCTTGACTGCAGCGTGTCCATCACTAAAAGGTATCAGAGTGATTTTTACTCCAGCACTGAAAGAAATAACATGAACTGATAGGTGAGAACCTGAGGATGATAATTTCTAACTGTGAAATCTAAGCAAACAGCAACACTGAGTAATTAAGCATAGCTACATTTTACTAAGGGATATCTTGAATGCTTCCTCATTGAAACCCTTAATATCTGTGCAGGGAGGAGACTCTAATTCAGCCGCAGTTTAGTGGAGTCAGTGTAGGAATTAGAGGTTAAAATCTCATTGTTTTGGGCACAGAAGTTTAATTAGAGTGGCTATAACAATCCCTTCAACTCTGATACTTTTTACTCCAGCTGCTTGCCAGACTGAATCTGTTGGTGTCCTTGATAACTCTGTGTATGCCTGGACAGATTTTTATTTGCATGCCAGTTTGGGAATTGGTTGTCCTTTGTATGTGTACTTGCATTTACATGTGAACAAGAATATTTGTTCTTCATCAGCCTTTGTTCTCCTATTTTTAAAAGGCTTACTCATCCCCTCAAAGATTAGAATCAGCTCCATCTGATTTAGGTGACAGTTCTCACCCCATGAGCAGCAAGAAATTGAAATGAACTGTTTCTGGAATGAGCCATTGTTGATCCAAGCTGTCCAGCAAGCACTTGAATAACAAATATCTCTTACCAAATCAATGTTGGTTCATGAACAGAGAAAAAGAATGAAGTTCACTGCATTGCTTGTTTGCAAAACACAGTTCAGCCCTTTCTTTGCCAAAGTCGAGCTGTCAGGAACTAGATCCTTAACTGCTATAAACCAACTCGACTCAATGACTTCGGTGCAGGTGACAATTTACATTAAGTGACCATCCAGCCTCAAAGTGTAGCAGCACAGCAGTGTAAAAAAACCAAAACAAACAGGTGGGGAACGGCAGAAAAACACAGGAGAGATTTCTGGGATAAATTACAGATACGGTCTGGGGTTTTTTTGCAAAGATAAGTTTGGGGTTTTTGTGTTTTGGTTTGGTTTGGGTTTTTTTTGTCTCGGCTTCTGTTTTGCTCAGTGCTTGCAAAGATTAAATCTAAAGCTAAATTTATAAAGAGGGATAATGTTAGCACAGGTGTTGCAGGTGATGTTGGTGGGGGAATGGAAAACTTTGGGAACAAAAGCTCTTCCTCTTGACAAGGCTCTTCCCCCAGAGGGTGGTGGGCACTGAACAGGCTCCCCAGGGCAGTGGGCACAGCCCCAAGGCTGCCAGAGCTCCAGGAGAATTTGGACAAGGCACATTTTGGGATTGTTGGGGTTGTCCTGTGCAAGAGCCAGGAGTTGGACTCAGTGATCCATGTGGGTCCCTTCCAACTCAGGATATTCTATGATTAATTTTTGCCCTTCTTTTACCATTTGGTTCAGCAAAGATTCTCATTTGCAGCCTGAAAAATCGCTGTGCTCATGTTGTGGGTCATCCCCATTACAGGAACCCCGTCTGACCAGGCACATCACATTTTCCACTGATGTTGTGTTTATGGGCTTGGCTGGGCAACTGGCTCGAGTATAAATATCCCAGCGATTTCAAATGTTAGAAATTAAATCATTTGCTTGATCTTCTCTTCTGTGGTTTGGTCATGAGACAGTTTTATAAGGAGGTGTCATGCCCAGGTTGCAGGAACGCTGTGAAACAGTAAATTCTTCAGAGGAGGGAGCACTGAGTAGTATTTTGCACCTGTAATGTTTGTCATGTTTCTCTGGATAAGCTTTGTGGGGAAATTTGTTCTCCTTGAGCTCAAAACACATTAAAATGAGCAAAGCTCAGGGGCTTGGCTGCTGGGTGTCCTGAGGGGTGTAGGGTTAGTGTGAATTCAAGCAACTGTATAAGGAATATTCAGTCACCTAAAAGAGAGAATCACAGAATCATTTAGGTTGGAAAAGATCTTTAAGATCATCGAGTCCAACCATGAATGAAACAAACCCGAGGAATAAAGAGACTAAAATGTCCTTGCCTTACATTGAAAATGAGTCTCTGGGTGTGTGAAGGTGTGAGGATCTAAAAAGTGAATGGGTGAGCTGTGGATTCAATTGGGCTGGAGAGGAATCTTAATGGAGAAGTTCCCCTCCTGCCAGAAGGGCAAAAAACAGCCTTCAGCACTAACAACTTTCCATTAACATTTTTAAAGCTAATTTGCTATCATTTAGCCCCTTATATTCATAGCACTTGGAAACAGGAATTAAATAAGACCCATAATTAAGGGTTATTAGCATTATTTACTACCAGTGTTGTAGTGTTTAGAGGCACTTCTCGGGTTGCTTTTTGGTAGCTTTTCAAATACATAAGAAGCAGCAGTTCTCCAAAATATTTCCATTTAAGAACACTGTTGGAATTAACAGAAACACCCCCCAAAAAGTAGAGCAAGATCTCCTTTTCATTGCACAGATAATATCAGCTGTGCCAGCGACTGCACTTTTTGCTCACTTGCGACTCATGTTTCATGGGTGAAAAAAAATGCTGGTATGAAATTTCTAAATTACTTCTGCAGCAAGTGATGCCAGTGGAAATGTTTTGAAAGAATTAATCTGTGAAATTGTGTCATTGCCAGGGCAGATATTGCATACTTTAATAGTTAGAGGGTTGGTGAATCCTGTAGCTCTTCACTTGTCCCTACTACAGGAGGCATTTCTAACAAAATTCTGTGGATAGGAAAAAATCTGCAATTTAGCCACAGAGTTTTCAAACCATCTTAAACCAAGAATATGAGTGAATAACTTCTCTGGCATCCTGTGAAATTTCAGGAGCCTGTAATTGGGAATAACCTGCCCTGCTCCAATCGAGCCACAGCAGCTGAAGATTTGGCCCACGGAGATGCACCCAAAATACTGCAAATTCCTACAAAAAGGAATTCTTTGTCTCCATTAGCATTTCAACACACACTCACTCCAGAGACCTCACTGGGGGTAAAGCATTAAAACCCTTTCAGAAGTGGTTTAGTTGGCTAATTAGACAATAAGCACAAACCTGATGCATCCAGCTGTACAAATAAAACGTGACTTTAAAGTTTAATGTCCTGAGCTCGGAGTAGTCGTGAACTTGGAGCCAAGAGGGGCTGGGAGGAAGGTGGCTGCTTTACAGCTCGGTAGTGGCCTGTCTGAAGGCTGAAACCTTTGGAGAACTCAAACAGAGTTTATTTTAAGTGTAACTAAAAGGAACTAAGTACCAGTTACCACAAATAGGGTGATCTTTATCTTCCTTTGTTGGCTTGCGCGCAGGGGAAAAGAATCTTAAAAGACTTCGCTCAGCCGCAGGCTTCACAAAGAGATCTCCCTCGCATTGCTGACATGTCTCTCATTTTTTGGGTGCTACTTTACCTCCGAAGGAAATTAACAGGTCATTTTAATGCCCCCTGACGCCCTTGGCTCCTGGGTATGTGTGATCAAGTAGCCAAACACTTACATAATTGACATTTCTGCCCTCCGTCCTAATGCATCCATCCCTGGGCTGCCCAAGGAAAACTGGGCTCCAAAGTGGAGCGGCTCCCCCTTTGGCTCTCTCGGAGCGGCACCTGTAAGCGCTCACTTTGAGAGATGGTTAATGTGCTAATTACCCAGGACCCAAAAATGCGGGCTGTAAACAAATGAGGACGGTATTTATAATCAATCAATTTTATGACCTTCTGATGGTGATGATATCAGTGGAGTTTACATTGAGAGCCCTTGTACTCCTCCAGGGCAGCTGTGCCCTTATGTTTTAGTTACAGCTCGAAGAAGATTTTGCTAATTTACTTTATGGTAGGAAAAATATTACCTTCCCTAAACAGCTGAGCCCGTTACCAAGTCTCATTTTTAAATAATGAAAACACATGGACTGTCAGTACCTTCGGGGTGTATTGTCAGGTGACGAGCTGTTTTCAAAACTTCCATGGCAGAAAGTGATGACTTCAGAGCAAAATATTGTTCTCATTGGTATAAGTTGCTGTGAGACAAATCCCACACCCTCTGATGTCAATGGAAAGACTCCATTTGACTTCAAAGAAGGCTGGATCAGGCCCTAAAAGAAATGTTGCCATCATAAAACACCGAAAATGCTTTATGGTTCATACATTTTAAAGCTGCTCTGCTCGCTGGTGATCTTCCGTGCAGTTTACCTGGCTACGTGCAACTTGTGCTTTCTGTGTTTGCTTTGCAATGGATTTATGATAGAAGAATGTCCATAAAGCCTGATTTGTGAAGTGTTAAAATGATGTCCTGGAAAGCCACACAATGCCAAGGTATACAAGATGCCCTGTAATACCTCAGCCCCAGGAAGGCTCTCCAACTTTCCTGATGTTACTAAGTTCTCACAAAGAAAAACAATGTTGTTTAACTGTAGACAGATGTGTTAAAAATAGCTTGAATTTGTGCCCTGGTTCTTTTATTGGAATCACTAGGGTTTTAATCTGAATTCAGGTAAGATCTCGAGGACAGAACTGCTTCCTGCATTTCCCAAGGCTTTGGGTGGTTGCTGGTTTGAGCAACCTTCAGAAATGGGGCAGGATGGGGGTACATTGTGTCCCCTCAGGCTGGAAGGGCAGAGATAAGCTCCAAACCAGCAGCAGATGCAAGTTATTCAGCATAATCCTTTCTCTCAACATTGTGTCCTGATCTAAGCGTGGGTTATAAAAGAAATTTGTTCCTTAGGGTTGTGAAGGATGTGGCTCTGCAGAGGGGATCAGCGTTCCATTATTTTTTCCTGAGAGGACTCTGCTGGAGCCCTGATAATAGAATCAGAGAATCATGGAATGGTTTGGGTTGGAAGGGACCTCGAGTCTCATCCCGTTCTGCCCCCTGCCATGGGCAGGGAAACCTTCCACCAGCCCAGGTTGCTCCAAGCCCTGTCCAACCTGACCTTGGACACTTCTAGGGACCCAGGGGCAGCCACAGCTTCTCTGGGCAACCTGTGCCAGGGCCTCAACACCCTCACAGCCAAGAATTTCTCCTTAGTATCTAGTCTAAATCTCTCCTTTTTTGGTTTAAAACTCTCCCCCATGTCACCAGCCCTATCACTGTTGGCCATTTCCTAGTCCTGTCATTATCTGCCTGTACAAGAAGTCACTCTCCCTTCTTTTTCATACACCTCCTTAAGTACTGGATGGCCTGGTGCTGGATGCTCAATGAAATTAGTCACCCAAAAATTGCTCTGGATCTCTTCTGAGCTTCTGTGAATTAGTGCTTTGGTTATGCTATAGAGCTTGTACATGCCTGTGATCTCTGCCAGGTGGGGACGAGCTACTCCTGCCCATGGACTAGCATTCCCAACTGGAGGGACGGGGCCATGGTGATCTCTGGGGACATCCCATTTCTGGGCTGTGCAGGGAGCCCCAGGGGAGAGGGCTGCCCTCCTGTGTGACAGCTGAGCTCTGGCAGCCCTGGTGCAGGGCAGGCAGCCGGCCAGACAGCTGGATTGCCATGGCAAAGACAGCGTCTGGCCTTTTGAAAGGAGCGACTTGCTGGATTTATGTGTGGGGATGGCTGCAGTCCTCCTGGAGCTGCCTCGCTCTAATGAATGGGATGGGGAGGAAAATACTTTAGACTTGCTATCAGGGGTTAACGACTCCTGCCCTCTCGGTTTTCCCCTGCTCATGTTTTCCCTCTCTCCCCCTCCTGCACTCCCAGTCCCCCGCTGTGTCTGTGTTTCCCAAGCAGTGGCACCACCTGGTTTGTTTTCTGTGTCAGGTATATTACAGGCTGTCTGTCAGAGGTTAACTGCTTCAGCCAGCTCGGCCTTTTCTCTTCTTGTACCTGGGCTAAACTCCCTCCCTGCCTGGGTGCCTCTGCTTGGGTTTCCCAGGATGTAATGGCACCTGGAGAAAGCAGCTTTTTGGGCTGTTTTTAGTTTCTCAGTAGTTAACAGGATGGTATCTCTGCTGGCCCATGGTCTTGGGAACCCACTCAGGGTGCCTGCATCACTCTCAGTGTCCTAGAGGCCTTACAGCACAGAAAGGCACTGAAGTTACACATCAGAGACTATTTTTGCCTTTTCTGCTCTTGAAAAAACTCCTGATGTGGATTTTCCTCTGTTGATGCCGACTCTGGCTGTGTCCCCAGCCCATATCAAAGAGGTCAACAACCCTTCCCAGCTGCCTTCATGGAAGGAAAACCTCAGCCTGCGGCTCACATGGGAGGTCTGAGATGGTTGTACAGGTGCTTGGCCTTAACCCTGAAAGAATCAGGGCCCTGTTCTGGGCCAAGAGCATATCTGGGCTTTGGAGAATGGACAGAAAGTCCTGGCTTCTTTCAGGGTTGAGGCCAAGTGAAGGGGAGGTTTAACACAAGGGCAGCTATGAAGATGATGGGATCAAACTCTTCTTGGTAGAGGGGCAGTGGCCATGGATTGCAGTGTGGAAGGTTCACGTTAGACATGAAGGAAACCTTTTTTCCTGGCAAATGCAAGACTGAAACAGGCTGCTAGTAAAGGGGGAAAGGAGGGAACTCTTCATCCCTGGAAAGGACTCAGCTAGAAATGGATCATCTCACACATAGCTTTTCCTCAATGGGCACTGGCACCATTTGAATGGTCCCAAAATGAAGGAGTTGCCATGCTGCCTGGGAAAACGGGGCCTCTGTGTCCCTAGGTGGGACCTTCCATCCCTTAACTGGGCATTTCCTGGGGGTCACTGTTTGCTGCTCACCCTCTGTGTCCCTAGGTGGGACCATCCATCCCTAAACTGGACATTTCCTGGGGGTCACTGTTTGCTGCTCACCCTCTCTCCCTGACTTATGATCCTACAAATCTGACACGAAGTGCACAGGACCAGCAGCAGCCACATTGTGCAACAAGAGCAGGATTTTGGGTGCATAAAGTAGTATGTAATGCTAAGTGCCATGAATAATCGTGCCCAGGGCATATCAAATTGGGCTCTGAAAATGAATGGGCACTTCTGACCTCTTGTCTGTGCCTCAGCTCCCTGCCTCTAAAATGGGAAGTGGACTACTTTCCCATTTTGCAGGGTGAGTGGGAATTGATTACTAGTGGGCAAGCACTCACATATTCCTTGAAATGCTCTTTAGGAAAACCTAAGGAGGAATTATTAATTTCATACCTTCAGATCAGGATTTGGGTTGCAAAAGAAGGTATAGAGACAGTGTGCAGTGAGAGAGCAGCAAAATATTGAGTAGCTGTTCAATCAGTCAACACTGCTCTCTGTGTGAATAGGCTCTGTAAAAATGGTCTGAAATTAAAGACCCCATCATGAGACACAACTCAAAAGAGCTGTAGTGGGATACCTGCTTTCCTTAATTGGCAGTGCTTGAGTTTAAAATTTCATTTTAAATATGGTTCCTCAGCACAGAAAGCTTATGTTCAAACGAAGGTCTTTAACTTGATTAGCCAGGAATTTTATTCCTTTTTGCTTCTCAGTCTTTTAAATGAATGAGTTCATAGAATCATAGAACATCCTGAGTTGGAAGGGACCACAAGGGTCACTTTTTAGAAGACTGTGCCCAGAAATGGAATGCTTAACAATACATGTACTAATGTGACTTCAGAGAAGGAATCAAATTGTAGGAGTTTTGGAAAGAGCTGCCTTCTTTTATAGCTTGAGTCACTGCACAAGAAACAGCAACTCCATCAGGTGTCTCAAAGTTCACAGTAAATACAAATACTTGGATGTACAGATACAGGAATCAGCTAAAATCAAACCATAATTCAAGTGTATTTATGCAGTACTCTGGAAAATTTCAGCAAACACCGAAATCTGAGTGCAAGGTATTGAGATTTTGTTTCTTTCCACATGATTCCAGAGGAATAGAGGATCCCACATACAATGGGTTGTGATATACTAGAGTTAAGTTTCCTCACAAGAGGATGGAGATTTGTGATACAGAACAGTGCAGATAAAATATGAATCAGAACCAGTTCTCAGCTTAAAAGTACCAGCAGGACTATAGTTGGTAATAATAAACAATACTGCTGTTGACAGGCATTTTAAAAAGGCTAGGGTTGATCTTCGTGGCCAGACATATTTTTCCTTGGCCTTGCATTTGCTGCACTTTTTCCAAGTTTTTACATTGCCTATTAGCCTGTGGAACACCAGAGCATCTCCAGCATCACTGAGTGTCCCTTTGCCAAGTTCCTGGAATAGAAGAACAGCTACCAAGAAAGCTCATTTCGCCGGTATTCCAACTCGCACAGTGAAATGCAAAGCATTTGAAAAATAAGTCTGGGAACTTGGCTGGTGCTCCTTGGGGATTACCCATCCATTACCCATTCCCTGTTTCACAGACCAAATGGCAGAACTGAAAGGAGAAGCTTCCATGAGAAGAACAAGTTCCCTGGCTGGCTTCATACTTCTCTGTGGAAGAGTAAGGTCTCATTGAAACGTGCTTGATACCAGATTATCTCGTGCCATCTCCCTCCCAGGCATCTGGCTGACAGATCCCAACACAGACACATGGAGAGGAGGCTGTTTCCCATCCCCTGGTGTTGTGGTGCTGTCAGCCCCCAAAGAGCAAAGCAAGGCCCGGTGGGGCTCCTGAGCTGCTGCTGCCTCAGCCATGCTGGACTGGGAAGGGCAAAACATGAGACCACCTTTCAGGTCTTGTTACCCAGAGATCAAGATGTGCAGTCCTATATTTGCTGCTGTACCAGCTGTTGGCAGGAGTGACAGCAGTTCCTGGGGTGGGATAATTTTCCCCTGTATTTTACTGCAGTTTAGGAGGGGAGGAGTTGTACCCCTTACAATAAGTTCAGATCCTTTCTGCCTTTCTTTTGAGAGCTTGGTGGGGTGGAAGCTTCAAGTTTGCCTTGACTACCAAGTTTATAAATTTGACTTTATCACCGTGATGTAAACCCAGTGCCAGGCTGGGCAAAGATGAGGGCCCAGGGGGTGGGTGAGCTCTAGCTGGTTTTTCTCTGCTTTGCTTAGACTCCTGTGGATGGATTTGGATTATTCTCTGGGTCATGGGTTATGCAGAGGTGCCTCCAGCCTGGATGGGAAGACAACAAGGGGGGAAAACAAATGGATGAGCTGAAGACAGTCAGCTCAAAGCACTGTTCTCTGTGTTTCCAGAGGCATCTCTGGGGCATTCAGTGTGCACAATATTGGCAGGAAAAAATCCCTTTTCCATACTTTTTCTTGCTAACTTGTTCCAGAATCCTCCCAGGGAAAGACTCTGATTTAACTCAGTGGTCCTGCTGCCCTTTCCACTTGAGTAACACCACAGGCTTTTCCAGGCACCCTTAAATAACGTGAAGGTGACCCCTGAACTGAAGTGATAAACATACCCAGCCCTGCCTGAAAGATCAGACTTCACAGCCTCAGCTTCACCATCACTTCTGGTTACTCCAGGTACTCAGAATCAGGCTCCAAAATTCTTCTCCCTTTCTGTTATTTATTTTTCTGCTACACTTAACCAGCCTCTCATTAGTCTTCATTTAGATATTAATTTTTCATGGGAGCTAATTTTTTTCACCCACACAAGCAATTAATGGTTATTCTTAGAGCTTGAGTGTAATGTCTTGCATGCAGCTGCCTTTGATTACCACGTTTCTGAGGCCCCCTTCCTATTTTGTCTCCTCAGTAAAGTCTTATATGATGTTACAGTCACAGATAGCACAGCAGAAACTTTGAAAGTCTGAAAGAACAGAGGGAAAATAATTGTCAGGAGCTGGAGTTCCCATTCCTGTGGCATCCTCACTGCTTGCTGGTCCCTGACTCCTGTAAGAGCAGGAACTGGAGTCCAGTGACAGTGAAGTGGTTCAGCATTTCTCCTGAGTGTAAATCATTCACCTTCTCCTCTTTCCCCAGTAACCAGATGGTTAAGTGGGGTTGTGGGTCTAACCCCTCATGCCAAGAGGCTGGAGAAGGGCAGAGCTCACCAGGGTGGGTTTGATGCCTGTGAGATCGGAGCAAGAATCTGGGCTTCCTTCTGCAGAAGCCTGGAGGATCCTTGTTGACTTGCAAGGCTGTCCTGAAACTAATTTGCTTGAATTTTTCTCTTTCAGTTTGTTCATTAATTTTTCCTTAAAGCCCCTTGTCTTTGGCAAACCCTTCCATCCAACAAGGAGTAACCAGGACTTTGCTTGAGCCTAAGGTGGTGGTGTTAAAACATCCTAAACTCTATTCTTGAAGTGAAGAAACAGAAATAAGGAGAATGGCCCTGCTTTTCTTGGGGTGAATGAAGGAGCAGCAAACGCTGCCTGGGGCGATGTCTGGCTCGGGTCAAGTGGTGCTCAGCTACAGATGGTGCGTAGCATTCCCAGTAATCCCACAGCTGCTTCCTTTGCTATATAAAGCAACTTACTGAGAACTTAAAATAAGTCCATTTCATCACTAAAGCAAGGTTTTGAAGTTTGCTTCAGATATGTCACATAGAGTTTTTTTCTAAGTCCAGAATTTCAGACCTTGTTCTGCAGAGAGGGTTTGCTTTGTCAGTTGTGTTAAAATAAGCAAGAACTCAACTCTTTGCAGGATTGATGCTCTCCGAAGAGCTGGACAGATAATCTTCTGCTGCAACAGTTCTCAAATGTTTCAATGGCTGCCAAAACACAACAAAAGCAGTTCAAGAAAAGACAGTTTTTCATTTTAAAACAAAAAGTAGGAAAGTGTTAAGGAAAAGGGTTTTTATTTTTAATTTTCCTATGAATTTTTCATGGGAAAACAAAGAATTTCCTGAGTAGCTCTAAAGTAGCTTTAAATAGTTCCTTTAAGTGTCTTGTTTGTTGAGAGTAGAGCAAGCTGAAGTCTTTGGTTTGTTTTTCTTTTTTCAAGCAGACCCGTGTTGACAGATACTAACTTTGGATGGAGATGTGGACAGAGATACTCTGATACAGGTTTGGCAGGTACAGGCTCCCTGCCCATGGCAGTGGGGTTGGAACCAGGAGGTCCTTAAGGTGCCTTCCAACCCAAACCATTCTGGGATTCTATGATCCTACACCACTTTAGCCACCAAGGAGCTTAAAACTCCAAAGTAGCTTTGTCAACTATAGAAAGCCCAAATGTGTTTTTTAAACCCCAGATATCTGAAGTGTAAATAAGCCAACACACAGCTGTTGGTTTTAACTTCATGGTTGTATCCCAGAGTTTAAACTGGCTGTGGCAGAGTCCCCACTCTGTGAGTAGTAACACACAGGAGTAGCTTTGCATGTTGCAGTTCTTTGGTAGTATCTACTCAGTGCTGAGAGCAGAACCAAAGGTTGTTTGGCTCCTGCTTTCCACCCATGTGGCTGCACACGTGGGGCACATCCCAGAGGGAGCAGGAGGGCCACCTGCAGTGTGTTCCTCTCAGATGAGCCTTCTGCAAATACTTGCGTGTTTTGAAGTCACCCTGCCCAGGGAGTTGAATATTTTCACTCTACTATACCATATTTTATGTGTTTCAGGACAGGGGCAGTTTCCTCCCCTGCAGCAGGCTCAGAATCACAGATTTCAGCAGGGCCTCTCAGTGCTACCAAACTGCAGATATTAAGAACAGTTTGCAGGCCTGGGCACCAAAGTTTGTTACAACACTTATTTATTACCAGTCTCATATAACTCACTCATGGTAAACAATGCAGGTTTTATTATGTGTAAGTAATAGGAGACCTTTGCTTTTTCCACTAACAAACATGCCATGGGTAATTATTGCTGTATTAAAACGACATGTGGACATATTTGCGACATGCAACAGTTCCATGGCTTTGAAGAGAAGTATTATTCCAAGCAAGGTTAGCCACCATTTATTTTGGGGGGTTCTTGCCTCTCTGCGTTGGAAGCGCTTTGTGGCTTTCCTTGTCTATTTGATAATCATTAACATGTTCCATCGTTAACCTTCAAGCAGCTCTGCTTGAAACTTTATATGCAGCTTCCCCAACATTTGCCTTGCATTGCAGACTGTGGTTTGCTGGGGCTGTTTTTATGATCGCTCGTGGTAAAATCAGGAAGATGAAAAATGGGTGTGTATTGAAGAGCGGCGTATCCAGCATTCTGGGTCTTAAATTAGAGTGATGAGCATAAACACTGCAAACAGAGCTTTTTCAACTCGATTGCAATTATATTTGAAATTACCTACAATTACCAGTAACCGTCTCAAAGCTAGAAATTAACTTTGTAGGCTTTGCTCCAGATGGATCAGCTGTTAAACGTGCCGTCTCGTGCAGCTGAATGGAGGGCAGGAAGGAGGATCAGGAGGCGTCGGGATGGCAACTGTGCTGTCTCCCAGCTGAAGCAGAGCTTGTGCAGGCTTTCACTTTGAAATAAACCCATATGCCACTCTTTGGGACGCACTTTGGGAAGCTGTGGCTTTGCTGACCCTTTGCTTGGGTCTAGCAGAGAGTCCTCCCTTCCTACGTGGAGCTTGGTGGGCTGTGCCGGCGGAGAGCAGGCTGTCCATGTCTTCTTCCCTGGGTCAAGTCATGAGCAAAAGGTTACGTTTATGGCAGATCCACTTACTGCCTGACAGGCTAGAAAATAATATTTTCTAATTCCTGCTCTGCCTGACGATTTCCTGCTGTTATTTCTTAAAGTGATCTTCATAACTCATTTGGATAACTCTATTCCAGTTTCTTCCATGGCCACCATGGCCGTAGAAGTTCAGACTCTTCTCCCTCTTCTTCCAGGACCAATCCATGCACGGGGATGTTGCCGTGGCTCTGTAGCCACAGCAAACTTCACTGATTTTTGGCTGGTGGAGCTGAGGGAGGTATTTTGCCCAAAGCATCTCAGAAATGCGTGTGATTTCAGTTTCCAACACGACTCTGAGCTGGGGAATGAGAACGTGCCAGGAGTGTCATTGACAGCTTTAGAAATGGATTGTTTGCACAAACTTGAAAACAGTACAAGCATAAATGTATTTCCTTTGTTTAACTTTTCACTCTTGTTTACTCGTCTCTGCTTCTAAAAGGCTTTGCAAGTAAACTCTGCAAATCTTTAAGTTTCTCAGGCATTAATGGGGGGCTGGGAGTTGTGGGATGGCCCCTTGGCCCTGCTGCCTGGGAGCTGAGGTGCAGGGCAGGGACACAGAGCTCTCATCCAGAAGTCATCAGACCCAGCAGGATGATTTTTACTAAGCTGGCCTTGGGAGCTTCTGTGCTGGGAAGTGATGTCTGATAAGTTCTGTGGGTCTCAGCCCCCTCTCCATGTGCTCCAGAGGTGTGTGGGCAATGCAGAAAGTGACCTGGAAAATCAGGCAGGGTCAGGATTGCCCCAGAGCAGCTGAGGAAATGAGAGGCTCCTGTGGACTGCAGTGTTCTTTGCTAGGGAAAAACTACTTAGGCTGTGAGTTTTTGAGGGAAACAACTGGTTGTTAGTCCTGTGTTTTACAGCACCAGTGCAGTGGAGGAGTCTGGAGCAAAAGTCTGATGGGGAGCAGCTGGGAGGGCTCAGCCTGGAGAAGAGGAGGCTCAGGGGGGACCTTCTCCCTCTCTACAACTCCCTGACAGGAGAGGGGGGCCAGGTGGGGGTCGGGCTCTGCTCCCAGGGAACAAGGGACAGGAGGAGAGGAAACAGCCTCACGTTGTACCAGGGGAGGTTTAAGTTGAGTATTAGGGAAAATATATTCCCAAAAAGGGTTGTCCAGGCCTGGCAGAGCTGCCCAGGGCAGTGATGGATTCTCCATCCCTGGAGGGATTTAAAAGCCATGTGGATGTGGCACTTGGGGACATGGGTCACTGGTGGCCTTGGTAGTGCTGGGGTTGGACTTGATGGTCTTAGAGGGCTTTTCCAACCTAAATGATTCCATGGATGAAAGTGCTGTTGGATGACATTTTACTGGCTACTAAAACTACCAAATTTCTCCTTGCCTCTTACAATAGCTATAGAGCACTACACACCCTTCATCTTCATCCTGCAAGGACAGGGAAGACCAGGACACCTTGCCAGTCTCTGGCTTTGGAGCTCCCAGTTAGACTGGGAAGGGCTGACATCCCCATCCCATAGTTTGGTCCTGGGGAATTTATTCCCTGGGATTGCTGTGGGAGGAAGGCTCAGAGATCAATTCAGGCAGAGTGTGTGGTACGTTGAGCAGCCTCCATGTCTCTCTCATGGCTTTCAAACCCAGGGCAGGGCAGGGGCAGCTGGAAACGGGCTCTGGAGCACAGAGAACTGTGCTTTGTAGCTGGTGGCTCTTTTGGGACTCACAGACTGCTCCTGAGGGGTCTCTAAAAGTTAACAAGGAAAATGGTCAGAAGGCTCAGACTGGCTCTGCAGGGGTCCATGCTGGCCCTGGAATGTTCAGAGGATTTCTGCTGGCTGTGGCTGGCTCAGGAAAAAAAGATCTGCTCTTGCAGTTCAGGCTCTGAACCTTTTTGTGAACATAAAGAGCTGGGGTTTTTTAGGTGCAGATCAATGGAGTCTGGCGTGGACTTTGCTGCAGTCAAGTCCTCCAGACACAGCCACATGTCAGATGTGTCACAGAGTCTTGTGTTACATGAGAGAGAGGCTGCAATGTGACAAATCTGCATTTTTGGGCATCATTTTTAGCCTGATTTTCTAAAGGGCGAGAAAGACTTACGCAGTCGTGCTCTGTATGGCTCTGTAGGTCTGTGGGGCCCTGATTTTTGCCCCCATCACTCTCTGTCCACAGCCCCATTTCACCCAAATCTGAAAGAATCTCAAAAACGTTCACTTTTAGCAATTTTTAATCAAATACATGGCCAGGGCATTGGAGAGAGACCTAATTCCTTCTCCCAGCACAGAAAAAGCTAAGCTCAACCCTTACTAGACTTCAGAAGATAGAAGAGAGCAGGAAAGCAGGAAAAGGTTAGAACATGATGTAATCTAAGTGGATACCTGGAAATCCACCCTTCAATTAGAGATAATTTTATGTGGCTTCTCTAGTGTTTACTATGATGCACACAGTGGGTGATGATTTATCAAAATAAGCCCTGCCCTCTTCTGACTGACCCAGATTTCACTTGATACCACACACTTTATGAAACAATATATCATCATTGCTTTTCCTTTCTGTTTTAAAGGTTGCAGGGGTACCAACAGTCCCTTTTCCAGACACAGTCCTTGGAGCAGAATTAGCTCAGTGCCTTCACCAAGCAAGGAGGACTTTACATGGCTGTAATGTATGTGGTCACCCTTGATCTTTTCCTTGTCTCCTACACTGTGTAGCTGGGGTAGGTGAGATGCTGAGCAATATTCAGACTTTGGTGAGCCTCTAACCTTGTCAGACATGGATTAACACTGTCAGGTGCATAAAGTTATTTGGTGTAACAGTGTGGTTGTTGTAGCTTTGCCTAAATCTGCCTCCTTTCCCCTTCTGTACATCAGTGCCACCATCTGCTCTGTAAGCTTGGCCCCTGTAACACAGGGCTCCAGGCTGGATCATCCAGGGGTCATGTGGGACAGCCTAAGAAGCAAGGAAAACCCTCCTTGCTCTCCAGGATTGCTGTCTTATCTGCTAGATTCCAGCTGCAAAGGGAAGAGCTGATGCTAAGCTCAGATTGTGTCTGTAGTGGCAAGAAGTAAGTTGCTATCAGTGCTCATGCAGGATGAATAATGTGAAGGTACTTTTCTTGAGCTGCCTGGTGGGTCCACATTTAGGCTTTGTTCAGTAAAGCACTTAAGCATGTGCTTAAAATTAAGTGTGCTGCTGACTGCAGGGCTTGGACAATAAATATGCTACTGGAAAAGTCTCTGGACCATACATTTATTAGTCTGTCTAAAAGCCCTGTTATTTCTTCTTCAGTTCTGGAGTAAATCATGTCTTTCAAAAGCCACAGTTGTGGGTGAATGTCTGATTTTGATAGGCCTTGCATATTGCAGCTATTGCTGATTTTAAATAAACGTAGAGATGCTCAGTACAGCAAATGAGACCCAGCTTGGCTCCTCTCAGTGGTTTGGTGTTTTTTTGGGAAATCTCTCTTTGAACTACCCATCTGCAGGCTTTTTCTTTTTACTGTCTGTGTGGCCATCCTGCAATTACCTGTGGGTTTATGATCCTTCTCTAGAGAACAAGTTGGTTGGACGATAAAGATGGGGGTGATAAAATGGGGCAGGGTATGATATCAGTTACACGTGAGTGTCCCTCCAGATTTTCACTGCTGCAGCTTCCCTCTGGATCTGGCTCCCAGGGTTTGCCATAAATAGCCATTTCAATAATTTTGGGGTTCAGTCTGTTGAATGAAAATGTACCATCGAGGCTTGAGGGCTTTATGACTTGAGTGAAGGCAGGCTGGAAAGAGCAACTCACTGGCAAAGTAAACGTAAGGTAAATCTGTGGGAGTGGGAGGAAGAAACTAAACCATGTTTTTAAAAGGGTTTATGGCTGGCAATTTATTTCCTTAACCCCTGGTTCAGTGCTGGGCAGCAGTAAACAACAGTGAAATTTAGGGTCATAGTTGCCTCTGAAATGAATTGACTGTGCAAAGAAAGGTTGTAACTCATCAAAACTGCAACAGATTTTGGGATCTGCTTGAAATGCTCTGAAAGGGTTGGGCAAGTTCAGGTGAGGGCTGAAGCCATCTTGGAAAACTGGATTTCTGTGCAGTGGAGGGAGAGCAGTCCTCCAAATCATTGTTTGGTTGTTCATAAACCCCATCTCTGGTTATTCCCGTGTGAGGTGAAATGTTCAGTTCAGTGACAACCCTGGAAAATAAACAAGTAGAGATGAATGCAGGGGCTGAAGTGAGCACGGGCAAGTCAACCTGAATCCATGGCACTGCTCAAATCTAAAGTCAGTGCAGAGCTGGGGCTTAAATCAGCTATTTTTGGCAGTCAGCAGTGCAGGAGCACAATCAGTCTATATTTACATCAGATAATATTTGTGTTTAGTGTGTAATTACCATCGACCCTCTTTACACATATAATTAACAGTTTGCCATCGCATCCCGCTGGGTTGACATCTGTAGGATTCAAAAAGGGCTCAGGATCTCCAAAGAGTGTTTTTGTTTCAGGTTAGACGTGGTCTGATTGTCTAAATTAAAGACATGTCAAACCACATGAAAAGTTCAGGACAGAAGGTAACCACACAGGACGTGGCATGTGGGCCAGGTAATCATAGTGGTGGAAAGAACGGCCACACTTGTGAGGAGCTTATCCTCTACAGGCTTTGGAAAAACAACAACAACAAGAAAAAAAAACAAAAACAAAAAAAAGAAAAAGCTCCTTTTTCTGTTTTTAGTAGGAAATAAAAATTAGTAAATGCAACCCCTGGCTGCAAGGAAGCCCAAATAAAGCAAACCAGATGTTCATTAGCTAATCACTTGCAATTTTTTCCCCCCTCTTGTTCTTCGTGGAGGAAAAGAAAATTGAGCATGTGGGAACTTGCCTGTTGAGAAAACATTTGGATCTTCAGTCATTTATCTGTTTCACCTCTGACTCGGTTCAGGCCTGTGTTAAAAGGCAGGGGGGTGCTATCAGAAGGAAAGGTCAGCGGGGATCACCGCCAATGCTTTTCAGCTGGGGCGACCCTCGAGGCCATCCCGGCTTTTGTGGGCGCGGAGAGGTGGCTCAAAACAAACCAGCAAACCCAGCGCAGGCCCGGCGAGCGCGGCGGGGCTTTGAACTCCATCGCTGCTCTTTGCCTTGTTCCTCAATTGCAGGGTCGTTCCTGTACAGCGCTCCTTGCAATCACGGCCATCCATCAGGGAGTGTGTTTATGACGCTGAACGCCAACGAATCCCGAGTGGAGAGCTGCTCCTTTCCCACTGTTATCAAGGGAAAGGAACACAACCTTTACTCCCTTGGGACTGATGGCGTTTTATTTTCCTCCCCGCTTAAGAGGAGACAAAAATAAGCGCAAGATTGTGCTGCAGTGGGTGGATTTTATCAATAATAAAATATTAGTATATAAAGGCATTTTCCTGCATAAGAATCATAAAGGTTGGAAAAGCCCTCTGAGATCACCAAGTCCAGCTGTCAACCCAAGCCAACAGCACCATCTTTGCCACTAAACCATGTTCTCAAACCACAGGGCTCTTTGGAGCGGTGTCGTTCCATTAGGCAAAGTCACAGGAACTCAGCCAACACCTCTTTCATTAGTGATACTTGCTTCATGTTTTATTAACATAAATTTAATAAGTTTAGTGTTCATTTTAATGCACGATGGCCTAATGGTTCCCAGGAACCTGACACTGCACAATAAGTCAGGCAGGTGTAAGACCTCATCTACCAGCAAGCTGAACTGTCCTCATTGTGTCTTAGTTAGTCATATGAAAACTTGCTCACTACAGAATCAGAGAATCCTGGAATGGTTTGGGTTGGAAGGGCTCTTAAAGACCATCTCATTCCATAGGCAGGGACACCTTCCACCACCCCAGGTTGCTCAGGGCCCCTTTGAGCTGGCTTGGGAGAGTTCAGAAAGTCTTTATTTGTAAGGATGAGGCTTTATTTGGGTTTTATTTTCTTTTCATGCTGGTAAAACTGAGGTTCATGGTCACTCTGCTCCTATGGGAAAGGAGCTCCAGAGCCATGGGCCACCTGGAAGAGGGAATTACAGGGGGTTCTCTGTTGAGACCAGCAGACCTGTGGTTCCTGAGGGAAGCAGATGTCAAGAGAAGTCACAGACAGAAGAGTGAGGTGGCATCCTAAATAATTTGTATGAGTTCAGGGAGAAGTTAGACTAAACTAGGCAGTTCTTGGGTTAGATAGCTGGGATTTCTAGGCAAGAGGAATGAGGTGGGTTTTATCTAGCTGGACCTCAGTAAACTAGAATATCCTGAGTTGGAAGGAGATCCACAAGGATCATTGAGTCCAACTCCTGGCCCTGCACAGGACATCCCAACAATCCCACCGTATTCCTGAGGGCATTGTCCAAGCACTCCTGGAGCTCTGGCAGCCTTGGGGCTGTGCCCACTGCCCTGGGGAGCCTGGTCAGTGCCCACCACCCTCTGGGGGAGGATTCTTCCCCTGATGATTTGATGTTGAGCTGTTTGCATGTTTAACACACAAATTGGAGATTGAACAAGCACTTCTCAGATGAACCCTCCGAGTGACAACGAGTAGCATTAAAAGGGAAAGTGTCTGGCTGGGTAAGAGTGGAGCTCTACAAGGATTTTTCTTGGGGATGGATCTTGTTTAATATTTTTATGAATGACCTTGGCACAAAACATAGCACGTTGCTAAAGTCTGCTGATGACACAGAGTTGGGAGACGTGCCATACGGAGAGAACTGGATGACCTTGAAGGCTGGAGTAATAGCAGTGAGATGAAATCCAGTACTGCAAAATGCAAAGTCATGAGTTTAGGGGCTAATAAGGATTTTGACTATAAAGCCTCATCAGCTGTAGATGACAACGGAGAAGAAACATGTGTGGACAGCTTGGTTTTCAGATGGGCTCTGAAAAGGGTGTGCACACCTTCAGATATACCCTGGGAGGAGATTCTTTCAGGAGAATGAAGAAATGCCATTTCTCAGGACCTGGTGAAGCCTCACGTGGCATCCTCTGGCACTTCTGGTCCTCATATTCCTGAGGCATGCTTTTCACATGGGCTGCACACAGAAAAGGGTGGTGGAGATCCTGGGAGGATGAAGAGCTCTGTACTATGAGAGAAGAAGGAAAGAGCCAAGTTTTTAACCTGGACAGATGGAAGCTGAGAAGAAGGATGGTGTCTGTACCTCTACATCAGGATGGTAAACATCAGAGAAGCAAATAAGATATGTAAGCTAAAAACACAAGGCTGAATGGGTACAAATTTTAAATTGGATGTCATGAGAAATTTCTTCTCAGAAAGAGTGGTCAGGCATTGGAACAGGCTGACTGGGCAGGGGTGGAGTCCCCATCCCTGGAGGGATTTAAAAGTCATGTGGATATGGCACTTGGGGACACGGGTCAGTGGTGGCCTTGGCAGTGCTGGGGGAACAGTTGGACTTGATGATCTTGGAGGGCTTTTCCAACCCAAATGATTCTGTTCTGTGATTCTATTGGTCTGAGTACACTGGGTGCAAATCAGAGGAAGGTTTGTGACTCTGCAGAGCAGGGAGGCTCTGGAACAGCCTTCCAGGAGGAGCTGGGGACAAATAACACCTTGTTATAAGAACAAGCTTGACATGTTTGTGGAAAGGGTTATAACACTTGGGCTTAGAGAATATGGACTTTGGAGGTGGTTTCATGGGGAGTGGCCATATCAGAAGTCCTTTTGTGGCTATAATTTCCATACCTGGACATGACCTTGTTTCCAAGGGGCTGACAGCATGTTTGGTAGGGGCAGGAGGCCCATCATGTCTCAGGGTGCCTTAGTATTTACTTGGGTTTGTATAGTTAGAGGTTGGTGGGAATCAGATGTTTTATGTTTGGCCTCCCTCAGTGTGTATGTGATTAATCTGGTTCAGTTAATGGACACTGCACTCCATCCTGTGGTTTCTGTGTGTTGATTCTGAGTGTGGTGTGTATCTTTTGGGTGTTTGAGTTGGTTTATGTTCCTGGGTGTCTGCATGACCTGATTAATACTCCCAGGTTAATGCAAATGCAAACAGAGACCACAAAGGAAAGCCTGGCCAAAAATTGCATATTGCACAGCATATGACTGGCTATCAGTTCATCAGATAAATAGGAAATGGAATATATTAACCCACTGTTGTTAATCTTGTCATTGGTGGTTAAAAATTAAGTATTTAGGCCTGGAGCATCAGTAATGCATAAATAACAGTATTGTTATTTCCAACTCTTATGCAAAAACCAATCCTTGTCTTTCTTGTGTCCCTTGTGTCCCCTGAACAAGCTTTCTATGGGGCTCAGAGGCACCTTCCATCCTTGTTTTACATGTAGCCATTCCTGCTCCAGGGCTGAGAAAATCCTGCTTAAACAAACCCATCCACCCTCGAAACTGAATTTCCCAAGATGAGTCAACCCCCTCTCCATTTTACCGTTCAAAAAACAAACTGGAAGAGAAGCAGAGAGATGTCAGTGAAATCCAGGCTCTGGAAGAGCCAGCAGGAATGTCTCCAGCCACTCCAACAGGGGTGAATTTCACAGGTGGTTTTGAAAAGTTGGCTGTTGACTTCAAAAGAGAGGAAAATAAATGAGAAGTTAGAAATGGTTTCAGAGCAGGAGATTTCTGTCCCTGCAGGGAGCCTGATGCACTGACCCCACGCAGCCTGAGCAGGTGCTGGAAACACAAACCTCTGGCTGGGCTCATTTCTGGGCTGTGACTCCATCAGACAAAGCCCCACTCAAACCTCTCCAAGATGTGGGAGACACGAGGGTGCTGCTGGTTCCATTGATTCCAGTGGCTCCTTCAGGGTTAAAGTTAAGCGTGTGCTTAAGGGCACTGCTGGATCAGAGCCAGCCTAATCTGCCTTGCTAGATGCTGGCCCAAAGCAATTCCCAAAAATTCTTTGCTTCCCCTCAGCCAAGCCCTTGATTTGCAAACTGGCAACTCCCTGGAGCTGCTTGGGCTGTATGTTATTGTCTGGTACCTGCAACACTGTGATGGGGAACTCATGGAAATTCAGTTCCAATATTTCCCTTTTGGAGTCTTCCCCTGAGCACTGATCTCACCTGAGCACTTCTCATAACCCTTGGGAGGGCACTTCTGTTTAACACTCCAGTCTCTCTTCCTTTGCTTCGCTAACCAAAGTGTTCAGCTCCACGAAAAGATCTGAAGGGGATGGTTGATGCAAAAAGCAAAATCTGGGTAATGGGAAGTGAGGAAGAAGCCGAAGAGAAGATAAAAAAGGCTTTTTAGCCTGCAGCTTTCCTCTAGCTACACCTGACCTAAAGGACAATGAGTGTTTAGCATCGCTGGAGGGTGACAAACACTTTCTTCTGTCAGGTGACAATTGCCATGGTTTAAGGGGCACTCTACACCACGTAGCTGACAATTAACGATAAACCTGAACTTTCCAGTCATCTCCCTCACAAGGAAGTGAGCCCAACCTGCCTGTGAGTGGAGAGTCAGAATTTTTCAACCCTTCCCCTACAATCTTTCAGGAGCGAAGCTCCTACATCATCTTTAGGTGCTCCAGGAGCTGCCATTTGAAAAATGGGGCTAATTAAGGAGGGGACTGTGGGTTGAACTGAGGGAGGGCTCATGGGGTCCTGTTGGGTCCACAGATTCAGCTCCTTATGGAGGTGGGGCAGATTTAGTCTTCATTGCTGAGAGGTCACCACTTCCCTTCAAGAGATCCAGCTGAGGATACAGAGGGGAAGCCCTGGCTGAAGAAATACATGTTCTCTTGCCTTCTGGGAGGCTTTTGCTGTGCTAAAGAGACCAGAATTTACTGGGCAGCAGAGAGGGGCAGTGTATCTCCTGTTCCCTTTGCCCTGGGCATATTGGCTTTTCGTACAGGTTTTGATTGCACCCTTCATTAAAAGAGCTATTCCTCCCTCCAAATTAGGTGGAATCCAGCACTGAAAGAATCCAGCCCAAGTCCCAGTTTATTTCTCCATAAAACATCTGCATTGTTCTTCCAGGATGGCTCTGCCAAATGAGTCCTCAATAAACCCAAAACCTGGCAACAGACAAAACACTAAAAAGCGCCTTTTTAATATGGAAAAGTATCCTGCAGTGTCGCAGTCTTCCAGTGGAGACCACCCCCTGCCCCTGAGAAATGCAGAGTAGCACCAGGCCCACAATTTGCCTGGGGTAAAGCAACAGAGCTGGGTCTGTGCTGATTGACTCCAGCCAGAAGATCTGCCCTATAGTTTCTTGGAGTTTTTTTTCCTTCTGTTTTTTTTCCTGAAGTTCCTTAACTTATTTTTCCTCCTTTTTTTTTTCTTTTTTTTTTTTTCCCTTTCTTTTTTTTTTTTTTTCCTGTGGATAGAAGCTTTGCAAGTTCCTTCTTTTATTGTTAGCTCATTTGGCAGGAGCGGCCAAGCAACAAAAGTGTTTTATTTGGAAATAGTTGAGGGGGGAAGTCTGCAATGTCCGAGCTCTATTCTGATTGCGTGAGCTCTGGGAGGTTTTCACCTCTGCTTCCAGGCTGCACCAGGCTGGGATTATCTCATTTGATTTCATTGGATCTGTGTGCTGCTAAGAAGTGGGGAAAATTAAAGGTTAGTGAAGTTTGCCTTTGTGTCACACTAGAAGCTTCCAGTTATTCAAGTGCAAAGTGCTCACTCTGCCCTTCTCTGTGGACTGAGATATCATGCAATGTTCTACTGAGCTGATTTGAAAGCAAAGTATGACTTTGTATACCCAGAGTATACATCCCATTGCAGAAGAGATCCTGAGAAGGAAGCACTGGGGAGATGCCTATACTGGCTAAAGTGGGAAAACTGTAGTGTGTGAAAGGCACTGAGAGCTGAATCTCCTCCATCTGAGCGTCGCACTCAGAAATGCTCTCTCTTTTATGGCCAGCTGTAATACCTGCTATGAGTTTGGTCTGTGATGTTGCCTATGTCCATTGATTCCTTTCCAAATCTTCCCCTCCCCAAAACCTCCACTCAGCAGAGATGAAAGGCTGCACTGAACAAAGACTCAGAACAAGCCAGGAACAGTCCATTAATGTGGGCAGATCTTTCCTCTTATTTTCCATGATGCTCCCGTGGATCGGTTGGGATCTGCCCCCTCTTGTGCAGCGTTAAATGAGCTGAGGTTTGTCAGTCCTGCTCTGCTGTGCAGGGCCAATCCAAAATAGCTCAGGGCCAGATTTCTAAGAATTCAGCACCCAGGGCCAAGTTAGGAAGTCAAGAGTGATCTTAATGTCATGAGTAGGACACGGCTTGTGGTGTGGGGAGGAGCTGCGTAGCCGTGTGTGTTTATGTGGGTGTTAAGTGATTCACCCAAGGCCAAAGAGGCCCTCGGTGTCTGCACCAAGAGTACCCTTTTGTGGCCTGGGAGCAGATTTTCAGCCCCTCATTTTCCACCAGGACAGTTGTGGTGGGGTTGTCAGAGGTGGTGCACATGGGCACGTGGAGCTCTTCGGAAATCCCGGCTGCTTTTTGTGGTGTGCCAGTGGGTAATGGGGTTACTGGGGGAGCTCTTCCTCTGCCAAAGTGTTAAAAAGCCAGCCCTGACCCTGATAGCCCCACTGGCCTGGGGTTGGGATATGGAGTCTCTCTGCACCTTCACAGCTTCCCCAGCCTAGAAGAACATTTCATACTTCACTGGCGAGTTACAGCTAATTAATTGATGCTCCTAAGTCAATGTGATGATAGAAAATGCTGTTTGCCAGATAAATATTGCTAGTTCCCTGTGGGTATTTGCAATTCAAATGTGCTGTTCCCTGCAGGGACTGACTCATGTCATCCCCAGAGAGCTGATTAGAGCTGCCACATGCTTTCCACCACCACCAAACCAATACTTGCTATCAGGCAGTGCACTTTCCCAATCACTTGTAGGGTTCTCTATAGCCTGTCACTCCCCAGATCACAGGTCAGGCCCCCAGAATTGAAAAAAATCTTGTAAAAATCATGAGATGGTTTTATTCCATGAATGCTCCTTTTACCCTTTAGCATGTGTTCAGAAAAGTGTTTTCTTTAAGACCATAAAAACCACAGATTTTTTTAAATTTTTTTTTTCTTAAAGTGAAAATGCTGGATGGAGAGGCACATCAGGAGCTCAGGTTTCATGTAACATCAGGGAAGATTTGCAGTAAAATCACAAGAGTTGGCAACAGAGGGGTTTTCTCTCTGAAAGGGCCGGCATAGCTTGATGTTCCAGAGAGCAGCTCCTTGGCTGGTGCAGCTCCAGCTCTATGGATTCCAGGGGCAGGATGCAAATTGATGGTTGCTGAGGATCTGCCACCCTTGGTGCTGGTTGCTGTCTTGAGGATCACAGAGAAGTGCTGGTTGGTGTGGTGCCTTGCTAGAGATGTGCCAGGCTGTGAACACAGCATTTAATCGTGTCCCCAGAGAGCTCTGTGATGGAGAGGAGGGAAAGCTGAACCCCCTTTCTTCCTGCTCTTCACTTCAGGGGTGGCTGGTGCACAAAGGGAAGTCCCATGGTGTCTGTTCAACACCTCACTCTAAAAAGTGGAGGGCAAGGTTTCACCAGGGAAAGCTGTGCCTTTTGCACCAGCTTTTGCCTCCAAACAAGCACAGCCAGTTCCTGCTCCGCGGCATCAAGCTTTGAGGGCATCTGGAAAAGAAGGGTAGATTTGGAGACAAAGATCAAGGTTTGATTTTAGGAGGTGCCCTTGAGAGCCTGGGCTTGGGGGATTCCATATTTTGGGACAGGATGGGTGCTGTGCTGCAGGGACTGCCCTCTGCCCTTGCCCTGCCGAAATGCCCCCTCTCAGCAGGGTCAGCCCCCCAAGCGCCCGCCCGGCCGGCACGCACAAAGTGCAGCTTTTGGAAAAGCGAATATAATTTTAAAGTTGGCCTGAGAAGCCTCCATCTAGTTTTCAGGGTTCCAGAATGTTGTTTTATTAGGATTACAGTCTTGTTCTTCTTAGGTTTCAGCAGGCGTTTATGACTGTTACAACAGGAATGAAAAGCTGGGGCTGGAATCGGCGCGGCGTTCTCCTGCCAGGCTCAGGGTTCACGCTGGAGGCCAGACATATGTCTTTCTCCCACAGATGCTACTTTTTCTTTTTTTTTTTTTTTTCATTCTGGATGGGGAGGTGAGCTCTGTCCTCTCCCTGGAAGAGAGGGCTGGCAGCAGCTCTGAGCGCAGACGTGGGGGCTGCACGGGGGGCCCATCTGCTGGAGGTAATTGCCCTGTTGCTTCACATCATTCCCCTCTGCCCTTTGGGATGGAGAGAGACCAGGCTTGCAGGGAAAGTTGTGTTTGTGTAGGACGCTGTGTTGTTCCCATTTCCATTCTCCCATGCCCCACGGACACATTACCTTGAAGGCTCTGAGGTGAGCAGAGGGGATTGGTGAGGGGGAGAGCACTTCAGGGCTGAAACCATCTTTTTTTTTTTTTTTAACCTGCTTATTCCAGACCCAATACCATTCATTTATCCATATCTCTCTCTGTGTGGGTCAAAATATCTCTTCAAGGGCTTCTGAGCCAGGGAGGAGTTCTTGTCTCTGCAGAGCCCACACTGTCCACATGTGAGAGGCACGGGCAGGAAGGTGGAGGTAAAAGCAGCCCCCACCACAAATCCCCTTCTATCACAGAATCACAGGATGGTTTGGGTTGGAAGGCACCGTAAAGAGCATCTCATTCCCACCCCCTGCCATGGGCAGGGACACCTTCCACCAGCCCAGGGTGCTCCAAGTCCCGTCCAACCTGGCCTTGGACATTTCCAGGGATCCAGGGGCAGCCCCAGCTTCTCTGGGCACCCTGTGCCAGGGCC
>JAWWEW010000165.1:60956306-60974534 GCA_035583185.1 Anabacerthia variegaticeps
CCCGCTGTAAATAGCAGATGTAGGTTGGTAGAAGGCCTACAGCTCATTACTTTATACTGAGGCAATTTGATGAGTTTTATTGCAAAGGCATTAGGGCAGCTCATGACAGCACTAGAGCTGGGGAGAAAAGAGAAGGCTTTGTACCTGGCAGGTACTGATCATCCACCAGCACACTCCTTCACGAGCTGGACCGTATCCAAGAGGCAATATGGGAATTTCTGTATGTAGTTAAAGTTTATGAGACTGCCTGCCTGAATGCAGGTGTGGGTGAGTGCCTGTGTGGAGTGGAACGAGGATCTCCAGCACAATACTTAGTAAAAATCCAGTTTCACCAGTGGGATAAGAGAGATCAAGCATCAACCAAATATAATGCTGAGGATCTGCCCCTACAGCTCAGCCGTTGTGTTTATGGCATGCACAGCAACTGCTCACACACCTGGTTTATGATTTACTCTGAAGCTCTGAATCTGACCTGGATTTTCCAAATCAGAACCTTGTTTTAAATCTAAAGATAACAATGCCCAGTAATTCATAAGTCTGTGGATCTCTGGGGCAGTTCTAGTTCAATGCTGGCTTCTTTGTAGGGGTTGGAAATCCTGTCTAACATGCAGTGCCTTTTGCATCTTATGGCTCCTCTGAAATGTGGGCTCACTCAAGGTGTTTAGAAAACAGGCAGTAGAGTTTGAGCCACAACTTTATCAGCAGAGAGCACGGCTACTCAGCTCTAAGTGCTTGCTAAGTCCATTCCTTCTTCCAGCACTCTCCTCCTCCTGCTGAGTAACCCACATTTAGTGCTGTTTTTATCAGGTTTTGGAGATTAAGGCTCTCTCCCTTTTGCTCGCTGAGCTTCCCATAAATGAGAGCAAGCAGCCTCATTTTAAATCTGTTTTTAACATAATGAGGGTGTGGCTTCAGACTTTTGGGGCTCCTCTCGGGATCCTTGTTCGTGAACCTGACTACCACGATCCTTAGAAATCTTCCCCTCCTTATTCCTGGCCACACTTGCGAGTATTGACCTTTCACTTACTCCATCCCTCTACTGTTATGATGTCTCCTGGATCCTGACCAGCCTTTGCACCTGTTTTCCACTCTTATCCCACTTTGAATTAATCCGTTTCAAACACAAACGAGCAGAGAATTCTTCAGGGAGAATCCCCAGTGCCCCACACAGCAGCAATGACCGTGGTAGGATGTTGTATTAGTCCCTGAGTCATCTTGTGGTTTGTAGATCATTTCCTCAGGTATGATATTCTGATCTTCCTGGTACTGATGATGGCTTTTAACTCTGTGCCTCAGGCCGTTTGGTTAGAAATAATTCCACATTTAGCAGCAGCATGGTTGAGGCAGTGTTAAATGCAGCCATCCCACGGCTGATACTGAGAATTCCTCCAGGAACCTCCCTTCAGTTCACTTGTTCTGTCAGTACAACCTGCTATCATCTCCACTTCAGACAATTTATTATCCTCCTTACACTTGTCTTATCCCAGTCTTTCCCAGTTTCACTAGAAATGTTGTGGCAACGTATCAAGGCTTTACCTAATATTTGGATAGAGCAGCCTGGTACAAAAGCCTGACACTGTTATACCCAGACCGAAGTTTGTTCCCTCTGTCATGTTCTGTCACAGCTCTCTTTATTCTTTACCCAAGGTTTCTTCTGCATCTTTTTAAGATATATTGATAATGGAGTTATGAGCGATCAAGTTGGTTTTTTCCTCATTAAATAAAGGCACTGCATTTGCTTTTCTTTAAGGTATCAGTTTCAGTGTAATAAATCTTATCAGCAGATCTGCAGTTCCATGTGTTGCCTCTTCCAGCATTGATATTGTTCCCTCCCCACTCAAGCAGATTCAGCATTGAAGTTCTACTTGCATTAGCAACATGAATATTTCTCCTTGAGGGATCATTGCAGGCTCTGTATTCTGGGTGTTGGTCTCTTCTCCCAGGTAACAGCAACAGGACAAGAGGAAATGGAGAGATTTAAAATCCATGTGGATGTGGCACTTGGGGACATGGGTCAGTGGTGGCCTTGGCAGTGCTGGGGGAATGGTTGGACTCGATAGTCTTAGAAGGCTTTTCCAGCCTCAATGATTCTGTGATTCTGAGTACCAATGCAGCTAAAAAGATGAATTTTTAACTTTATCCACACACAGCATTCAATATCTATCATGACTGCACAGGCATGTCTTAAATGTGGGGTTTCCACAGTCAGGAAGCATCTCTGCAGCTTGTCTGCTGTCACTGAGCTCCTTTGACAGGAGTGTGGAGTTCCTGCTGGAAGAGGCTCAGGGATACACAAAATGGGCTTAGAATCACAGAATGGTTTGGGTTGGAAGGGACCTTAAAGCTCATCCAGTCCCACCCCCTGCCATGGGCAGGGACACCTTCCACCAGCCCAGGGTGCTCCAAGCCCTGTCCAACCTGGCCTTGGACACTCCCAGGGATGGGACAGCAACAGCTTCTCTGGGCACCCTGTGCCAGGGCCTGCCCACCCTCCCAGCCACCAATTTCTTCTCTCCATCTCACCTGGATTTTCCCTGTTGTTGGTTTAGCTCTTTTCAGCAGCTCAAGGAGCTGGATCTGGAAGAAGCAGCCTTCTCAGCTGAAGGAGAGATGATTTTCCAGAAGGAATGAAAATTTTCTGAACTTTTGTCACTTCATTGGCATTTTCCAAGCTCATTTCACCCGGAAGAGTGGCCAGCTCTGAGTTTTTCACCAGAGTTTGGAGTCTCACATGATAATTGAAGATAGAGGCACCACATGAACCCCTCACCTCTGCCAGCAGTGACCTGAACTACCCAACCCAGTGTGTCCCCAGCTTTTCTGGGTGCTTTCTGTGAGGATGAGGCTTTTCTCACTAATTTTTCCCCCAGACAATACTGAAAAAGGGGAATTCTCTAAGCATGGACTATAGGTTCAGACTGGAAGAGAAATTCGTATTTTATTATCAGCTTTCTGAGCTGCCTCTCCATTCAGTTGGTGAATAAGTGCAAACAGCATTTTACAAACACATGACAAGTGAAAGGTCTCCTCTTTACCCAGAGATTCCCTTGGTAGGAATTTTCAAGCCCTTCCTGCAAAGAATTAGGACACCAGAACATTTGAAACCGCAGGGCACAGGGATTGTTTGAGAAACCCCTGGAGCAGTGTTTGTTCCCCTCTGAAACAGGTGAGTCATTCTGGGAGATATTAAAAATATATTCAAAAATCCTCCCCACACACAAAGCAAGCCTGAGGCCCACGAGCAGCGTGAGGTATTTCCATTGTGTGGCTGGAGAAGGGCAACATTTTAAGCAAATAAACCCATATTTTTGCAACAGGAAGTATTTAATAATTTTACAACGGGCAGTAGTGCTACCTCTACCTTTAACAAAAGTTTTGTTCTGCAAAAGCTTCTTCCCAGCCTGTGTTTTGAGAATATATTTAAGTGTTGGCAGGGCCAGTGACCCGTGGAACTGTAATGCAGTGGATTGCTATAAAACAGGGGAGAGAAATCCAAGGTTTGATTCTGGCAGCCTTAGCAGAGGTGAAAGGAGGGAGTCTGAGAGCTGGAGCTCTGGGGATTTGGTAGGAAAAAAAATCCCCCCTTATAATTTTCCCATTAGGAAATTTGCTGTAAAAAAAAAGTAATTTTTAAAAGAGCTGGAGGAAACCCTTATTTTCCCCCAATTTATTAAGGTTTTCCCTGCTTGATTTAAAAAGAGCAAAAATGAGTTATTTCATGTATTTCTTTTAAACTTTTTTTTTTTTGCCCTGGAAAATATTTAAAAACTAAAGCATTGCTTGTGTTATTTTCTTAAGAGGAGGGTTAAAAAGTGAAAGTTTGAGATTTAAATGTGAAAAGGAAAACTTTTAAAAGCAAGGTTGAAGAAATTTAAGAAGTTTAAGGCTTTTAAAAAGCAAAGTTCTCTCTCACATATGTATCTTTAAACAGCACTCACTCTTGGGGAGGAGCAACTTTAAAAAGAGAAAAGGAAATATTTCTAACCTTTCTCACATTAAGGTGCTTGAAAATTTATTTTTTTACTGTAAAGTCTTTCGTTTTGAATTTAAAAATCCCGTTTAGCTTAAAAAATGACTTTCAGATAAAAGTTGCCTTTGATAAATCCCAGATTTCAATTAAGAAACTTCAAAGTTTGCTGAGTTTAAGCTTTCAAGGTATAAAATACAGAGCAGTGAACTGGAGGGTGGCAAATTTGACCTCAAAAATTTGCTAGAACCTCTGGACTTCTCCTTCCAGACTTTTTAAATACAGTGCTAAAAATAAGAAAGCAGAAGGGTTTTTCTCAGAGAAATGTGAGTGAGATGGGAATGGTGACAGGCAGTGATGTTACAGGAGGGGCTGAACCTGCTTAATTGTCTTTTATGCAGATTTTAACAGGTTTCATGAGGCTTTATTGATGTTGTTTCAAAAGCCAACGAGTGAGACTGAGAGGGAGGTGGCCTCGGTGAGGAGGAGGCAGATGTTTGCTTATCAAAGAGATGATTTTGCAAGGCTCTGCTTTTATCTAGCCCAATATCTCTCTGATATCTCTCCATCACCACGAGCCAGAGCGATGGGAGTTGCATCCCAGAGCCTCCCAGGGAAAGGTGAATGTCCCCTTTGCATATCCCATTTGTGTGCTAAATGCTATCTTAAATACCACTACGGTGGCAATTAAAATAATGAGATACATAAAAGACACCTGCTTTAAATAAATACAGTAATCTGCCCAAAGCTCCCTGAGTGGGCTGGGATTCAGTGAGAGCCCTGAACCTGCACACAAACCCACCCTTAACAACATAATCATTAAAGAACAGAAACCTGCCCTTCTAATCCCCCTCACACAGGACAACATGTGGATGTTAGCATATTTGGACTGCTTTGCATTCCTTCTTGCCTGCTTTTGAGAACATACTACATTTTAAAACTTGTTGGGTTCTTTCATGTTTTATTTGACCCTATGTAATTGCATTCCTGAAGGAATAACAGGCTCCCACAGTGATTTATACCCTGTATTAAATGTCAGTTTTGAAGAGACACAGTTAGCAGTTTGGTTTAACCTCCTGCCTTCCTATGGAAGTTCAAAACTGAAGTGGAGCTCAGGATCCAAAGGGGGAAAATAAAACGAAAAAAAAGGAAAAAAAGGAAAAAAAAAAAAAAAAGAAAGAAAATGGGTTTAGAGGCAGCGTGGAATGAGATGTCTGCGTTCCTGGCCCTGCACCTTTGGAAGCCACCGGAATGAGAGTCCCTAAAGCCATCTCTATTTTTAACTGTAATTTGTGTACTCTGAGGCTGCCCTTGACCACTCGGGAAGGCTGTAAATTAGCCCTGAGAAAGGCTCTGCTCTCTCCAGGCACACAAACTGCAGCCTCTCCAGCAACGGGGCCGGGACGTTTTCCCTGCAAAATCAACCAAATGCACCACCAAACCAACCCCCATGTGGGCTTGGCATGTGTCCCAAAGAGAAGGTCAGTGAAATAAATTGTCCTTGTAATTAAGAGTTGCTCCTTTGTTTTTATGTGTTTAACTGGGCATAAATAGCCAGGCAGGATAGGTATGTTATTACTGTTTTAAATATTTCATTCCCTTTGTGGATTCCCTTATGACACAGTAACCAACTGCTTTATCAGACGTTATGACCTAATTATGGGGGATTCAGTTGAATAAATCTTGATGTAACAGTATATTCTTGATGCAATGGCTGCATTTTTGTGCATGTGGGCATTTAAATGTAAAAGAAAACGCAACCCACGTTAGGATCTGACATGTGACTTAAATGATCATCATTTTCAGAATCACTGGTGGAACAAGTTACAAGGAGACTTGTTTTCAGCAAGAATATTTGACATAAACCCTTATTTCCTATGCCCTGGAGCTGAATATCCTGGTGAACACCATCTGTAACTTACAATGTTAAATGTGAGGTTTCATTTCCCATCGAGGAGATTGAGCTGGAGCTGCTCCATGGAGGATTCTGTTTTCACACTGAAAGCAAGAGATTTGATCCATCAAAGCTTTCCTCAGGTTAGTTTCCCCTAAAATATCTTTGACAAAGGCATGTAGATTTTGTAGGATCAGGCCAAGGGAACATGGGTAGTTGTTCTGACACAGGTAAATGACTGTAGTTTTCGGCTGAAGCAATTCAGGGGACTTCCATTGCCTTCTCCAGAGCCTCACTCATCCATGGGATGAATGATGAGTCCAGATCTGATCTGCTGTTTGCCAGGTGGAAAGGCTGACAGTGGTCTTTTATTGTGAAGTGAAAAAAACAACGTAGGTGATAACGCTTTCTTAGGGTTGGATTTATCTTGCTAAAGACAGGTGTCTTGAAGTCATGGAATAAGTTGCCCTCTGGAAATGCATATCTCTGCTGAGTCTTCAGGGAGCTAAAATGACTGGCTGGGACCTGACTCTTCCCTCTCAGGTGGATAGAGTTAGGTAAGATGAATCCTACATGTGATGTATACAAGGTATTGTGTATCAGCTCCCCGACTTCTAGATGTGCTGCCAGATCACTGGAAATGTCTGTGCCTTCATGGGGAGACTCTGGGATGGGCCCCTCACCAGCTAAATCTGGCTGGAAAACAAGAATTTGGTGTTAATCCGAGGGAACAAGCCCATGGGATGCAATTAGTACCTGAGGAATGTAAGATGGGGTTTGCCTTCCATAGATTTAGATGGAAGAATGAGAGGTGTCAATCCCAGCTCTAGGAATCCCAGACTGGTTTGGGTTGGAAGGGACCTTAAAGCCCATCTCATTCCACCCCCTGCCATGGGCAGGGACACCTTCCACCAGTTCAGATTGCTCCAAACCCCATCCAACCTGGCCTTGGACACTTCCAGGAATGGCATTTGTCACATTTTTGGCATCGGTGGAGGGAAGCAGTCCTGCCTAATGGGATTATTCCTGGCAATTTTATCAGCCCAAAGTTAAAGGGTCAAGTCTCAAACATGAATTCCTGTGCTTCATGGTTATGGTGTGACTTGGGTGGGGAGGACATGGGTTATACCCTGGGTGTAAATCTGTTACCCTCCCTGGTGAGTTGATTCAGGCAGGAGGTTAATCAATACGAGAAATAGAATCAGTGTGAGTAGAGAAAATCAATTCCTAATCAGCATCAATATAGCAACATGATCTTACTTAACACCACCCCACCCTACAGCCAACACTCGGTCTCAGTAGCGATAATTAGGAATTAGAGAACTGAGTGAGGACCATCTCCTGAATTTCTCAAATCTTTTTGAAAATATTAGGATTTTTCAGACATTTGAGACACTAAAAGCTGAGACACCAGCAGATGGAGACAAACCCTGTTATCACACTGGCCCAGTGGAGCAGGACCTGGAGGAGTCACAGCTTTTTGACAGGAAGCTGAGCTGGAAACCTGAAGGAAGCACACCCTTTGTGAAATGTTGTGTGCCATCGATGTCTGCACGTGTTTAATGGCAAGAATTTAGGGAGAAAGGAAGTTCTCTTTAAAAAAAACCTAATCTCTTGGTGCCATATGAAATGTTTGATTGGCCTGAAATAAAAAGTTCCACTTAATTTTGGTGGGTTGCACAAACATGGGGACGTGTGTCTGCATAAATGCAGTTCTGCTAAATGACTTCAAAAATTCATTTCAGATGAAAAGTCAGCATATTTTAAAAAGATTCATACAAATATTCTTGCCTTTTCTGATTCTTTTTTTCCTTTTTATGGAGAGCAAATTGTCATTGGACTTGGCACAAGGGCTTGACCTCTCTAAAACTGTATTTTCTGGTGTTTGAGATAGTTATTTGAAACATTTTAATCAGACCAAACTGTGATGGTTGTCCTTGAGTGAAAAAGCAACTCAGACTTCCACAGGTAAGTTAATTTCAATGCCATTTGAAAATAAAATGAAATAAAATGAAGAAAGGGCATCACAAAAGCTTTATTTAGGTGTAAATGGCAGAAGATGCTGTGCCTCGGGTTGGCTAATTTTGCTCTGCCCATGACACAAAAAAAGTCAGAGGTGGATTCAGAACCATTTTGCTTCCATAAAGTTCAGTGCCTAAAGAAAATGTTTCCCTGCTGTCCAGAGCAGGTCACCCTGTTTTGGACAGAGTGGAAATGGGGGGAAGATGGAAAAAAAAGATCTGAAAATTAATTACTGTCTTCTGCTTTGCAGCCTGATGTTTCACCTTCCCATGTTCTGTTAGGCTATGGAGCAATCCTGGCTTGCTTGAGGCTGTAAGAGGGAGATTTCCTTCACCACTGAATGATTATATTTCTATTTTCTTCCCTGGACAGAGAGGTTGGTTTTTCCACTCCATTGTCCTTTGCACTGGGGGTGAAGTGGAGGGGTTGACACAACTGGTACACAAAACCCAGACCCAACCCATGCTCTGGGGTTGAGTTTCCCACCTCAGGAGAGAAACCCTGCCAAGGTTACCCATCAGTGCCTGCCCCCTGAACGTTCCAAGTCCATATGATTTCTGGAAAACACTCCTTTTGAGCAGGGAGTGGGGTGTGACAGGTACAGTTGTGGCTGTGAGCCCCAAGGAGCTGAGCTGGAGGAACCTCCTGCAGTCAGATGATGTTCTCACTGGCCGGGTCCAGCTAGGACAGGATTTACTTGTCTGGGAGTCCTGCATCTCTCACCTGGAGGAAAACTTTTGAACAAGGTGCTGACATATAATTTCATAGCATGAGCCATGAGAGAAAACATGTGCAGGGGGGTGGATCTGTAAAAACAGTCCTTTAGTTAATTGCTTAAATAGAAATTAATGGGGGTGCCTTCAAATGCACTGTAGCTCTAGATAAAACCAGCAGTAAAAACCTCTGGGAGGGTTCAAGAAAGACTTTCCTTTCTGTGGAACAAAGGTACTTTTGATCATTTTGACTGGTATAAATCCAGACTAGTAGGAAAAGGGGCAGAGGGGACCTGCAGAGATGATCTATCCCTCTACCCCGAGGCAAGATTTGCCAGGTCTGAGCCATTCCTGGTGACAGGAGAGTCTGTAGCTCCTTGACTAATTTACTCCAGTTCTCACCTGTCCTTCCTCTTAGGAAATGTGTCTAATGTTTGACCTATATCCTCCTCGCTGCAATTTAAACCCATTATTTCTTGTCTTATACCCAGTGGACATGGAGAACAATTTATTACCTTCCTATCTGCAACAACCTTTTACATAGTTGAAGGCTGTTATCATGTCTCCCCCTCAATCTTTTCTTCTCTAGACTAAACAAACCCAATTCTTTCAATCTTTCCTCATAGGTCATGTTTTCTAGACCCCTGATCATTTTTGTTATGGAAATAAACATCCTTTAAATCAAGTTCTGTGAATCAATCTTGTGTGGAAAGGAAGGGAAACAGAGAGGTTAGAGTCAGCATTGGGAACAGGAATCTGGTGGTGAAAGAAGTGAATTTGCTGAGGTCTACTGAGAGTACAGCCTTCCATTCTTCTTGGAGTTTAGGAAGTGCATGGAACACAATTTTCTTCTCCCAGCTTTCCTGGGAAACTCTTTTACATGTTTGCTACCAGAAGGAAGACAGGATTTCATTTCCACAGGCTGTAGGCAAAGTGGTCTCTGGGAAAGCACTGGGAGGATACCAGCGAGGTAATTTTTAGTCATGTGGCGTGGCCTTCGTGCAGACTTTCTAAAATCAGCTTTGCAGCAGTGATATCAACCCTTGCTCTCCAACAAGTGATGTAGGTCATCCCCAAAAAGCAGTTTAAAAGTGGATCATAACTCTTGGACATTTCGTGCAGCCAGAGACTTGGCACAGAAGATGCTGACAAATATTTACCTTCTCTTTTGGTTGCAATATTCTCTTTTATTACATGGGCTCCTCAGAAAACATTGGCAAAACCAGAGCAACTGTTTCAGCTGCAAACACCACCCAAGGGTGTAGCTGATCTGAAAATGTATCTTGTAGAAGAGCTTGCTCTAAGGATTGCCACCATTTTTCTGTAAAAGGGTGGGTTTTTTGACAAGGAGGAGAAGACTCTGGCTGCTCTTTTGTTCAGCCACCCCTTAGGGCAGGAATCTGCTACAAGTCTAGCCCTTGTCCCCTTCATCAGCTCTGTAGAGTTTTGGGCTCTGGGTAACATCCCACTCGTTACCAAATGCCTTAGACCAGGTCCTCTTCAAAGCTTAGTTCCCATATCATCTTGCCTGGATTGGGTCATGAAACTGAGGGAAGAGGGAAGAGCTCTCAGAGTGAGGATTCACAGATATGTTGGACCAAGGTATTGATCCAGCAGGCCCCAGGCTGCAGTAATTCTGTAATCAGGACATTATATTTGGGCAGTAGCTGGTTCAGGAGAGTGGCTGGAAATGGATTATTGTTGGATGGACATCCTGGGGCTTTTTGCTTTGGATCTATTATTTTGTGGTCGAGAGAAGGTGGATCTGCTGCCTCTTATGAAAGTTTGGTCTCTTCTGTGGTGTCACTAAGAGCTGGATTTTGGCACTGAAAAGTCAAGGAGTTACTGGGGCTGCAGAAGGATCCGAGAGAAGTTCCCTGTGTTTATCCTCCTTTCCATCCTGAAAACATCCTGGGCTGGGCTGAGGTTATTTTAGGTGTTTCTCTGGACCCTGGGTTGTGGAGGACTCTGCTGCTGGTGCTTCTAGGCAAGCACAGCCTGCAGCAGCCTTTTGTGCTTGGTGGTTTGGGTGGTCGATGCATCCACTCACAACTTCCCCGTTCCTCAGAGGTAAGCGTGAAGCTGTGGTAAATCTAGTTTCAGATCAAAGACACTGCAGCCAGATGATGTAAAGCATTCAAATCATCACTTTTCTTTCAAAAACATATTCTTCTGAAGGCTTGATGCTGGGTTCAGATACCACCTGTCTTCCCACAGGCTGTATAAACAGCAAAGCACCAGGCTGCGTGCTTTGGCTGAGCTGAGGGAAATGTGGTGGGCTAACATCTGATCCAGAGCCCTCGCTAATGGACATGGAAACATGGCCTCATTCTTCAGCCTGCAGAACAATGGACCTATAAACATGGGACAGCATAAAATTTTATAGAGAGAGCTGAAGGGCTGAGGGCATCTGAATTGGAGTGCACTGATGCACCTCAAAAAGGAGTCTGGGAAGACACATTAAAAGAGATGGCGTGTAGGAGCCACAGAAAGACAAGTTTCAGTCCTTGAAGAGGAGATGCTGGAAAGGTGAGAGGTTTCCTGTTAGCTGGCATGTGTTTTGTGAAGAAACCTCCCAAATGTCCTCTCACCAGAGGCAACACTGATTTGACCTGTCAGACATTAAATTCAGGCTCTGTCTGTGATCAAGACAGCTCAAAGTTCTGACACTTTAGCAGAGGTCCAAAATAAACATGGTGTGGTGAAGAAAAATGCTTTTTGTTCTGTGCAGACTGCTGGGAACGCTCTTCCATTTGCTATCTGACCCAAAGGTAAAGGCTCACTTACCTTCCAAGAGCCAGACTCCAGAGGTCCTTCCTCTAAGCAGAGTGAAGGAGGCCAGGGACAATACCTTGGCTGAAGGGAGGCACTTCTGCTCTTGGTGTACCACTGAGCACATCCATTCCAAAAAGCAGCTTTCCTTTGCTAAGTTAGCTCATCCTGATGGGATGGTGCTGTAGGAATAGCCAAGAAAATGTTCTGGTTTTCGATACTCTTGTTTTTTACCAGGATCTAAGAAACTCTATTGCCCTCAACTAGCTGTAAATGGTGCTGTAACAGAATCAGCCTTAAAACCATTAAAGACAGGCTTTCAGCATCAGACACGATACTAAAAGTTGCACTTCTGAGATGGTGTCCATGTAATTTCTCCCATATGGACCCTAAAAGCCCAGATGCTCTAAGATGAGATCTGTGTGAGACACAGGGCCATTAGTAATTAGCAAAGACCCCAAGCACGTGTTTAACTTTAAGCATGTGCTTTTCTTCCCCAGGACTCCATAGAATTAAGGCCTTTAAGTGAATTGGTTTGGGGATATGCTTAAAGCTAAGCACGTGTTTAGTTGCTTTCTTGTGCTCTGGTTTTATTTGTTTTTACAGGAATAAGAGAAATGAAAGATCTTATTACAGATCAAACACAAATAAATGTCCAAAACACAGCAGGGAGGCTTTACATCTTGGTTCAGAGCCCAATGAAGTCAATGGAAAAACACCCCAACACCTCAGTGGACCTTGGAGCAAAGTCCTCAGAGAACTGACGATGAACCCACTGCAGAAACCTGTTGAATACCTCATGTTTCTCTGCAAGGTTCCCTTATCTTGTATCCAGATGTTGCTAACAAGGGTTTTTATTAGCTGCTGAGAAGTACGAGAGCAGCAGTTTTTCAAGTCTTAAAATCATGCACATACAGATGAAGTAGAAGCAGTTTTCTCTGCAGTAACAATTGTGGCCTGTGGAGCTGGGAGTGCATTTCAAAAGATCCCCAGTTCTTATCACAGAATCCCAGAGTGGTTTGGGTTGGGAGGGACCTTAAAGACCATCCAGCTCCACCCCCTGCCATGGGCAGGGACACCTTCCAATAACCCAGGTTGCTCCAAGCCCCGTCCAGCCTGGGCTTGGACACTTCCAGGGATCCAGGGGCAGCCCCAGCTTCTCTGGGCAACCTCTGCCAGGGCCTTTCGACCCTCACAGCCATGAATTTCTTCCTAATCTCCAATCTAACCCTGCCCTCTGATAGTTTAAAACCATCCCCCCTTGTCCTGTCACTCCAGGCCCTTGTAAAAAAACCTTTCTTGGTCCCACTGCTCTCAAAGTGTTTGCTCTGTCTGTCACACAGGACAGCGAGGCAAGTGTTGTCACACAGTTGCTCGGCTAAATGTTGCCTCTTTGTAGAGGGAAAGGTTTACACAACAGGAACAGCAGGTTCCTTTGAATAGCATTTATCTTTGCTGCCTTTAGATCTCCCCAGTCTCTACAGCAACACCTGACTTACTCATTTGGATTCTCTCTTTAGGTGTGCAGGGAAATAGCCACTGCTCGAGAGCAATCTGATCTATTTTTGATGTGTGTTTCAGGACGAGACGATGCTGGAGAAAACTCTGTTTGATGGGCTGAATTCCCACCCACACACCCGGATTTTGATCCTCTGGGTCAGGCTGAAGCTTTCCTGACTTCTTCAGAGACTGCCCTAACCAAGGTCAGCAGAACTGCCTGAGCCATCAGCCAGCAGGGAAAATGATCATGTGGCATCTCGTCAGGCTTGTCATGAAGGTAGGTGTCATTAGAAGGTGTTTGTGCCTCCTCCTCCTCCTCCTTGGGAGTCATTTGGGTCACAATAGCAGAGCCATGGGACAAGCTTTGTCCAAGCTGGGGAGCAGAGTGCCCACAGGAGTCCCTGGAGAACTGGTAAGCTGGTAATGCTTCCTAGGCTTCTGTTGCTTCCTCTTCTGTTATTGCTTGTGTTTACCAGGTCAGATTGACATTGGTGTGCAAGGATGTGCTGTGGCCACATCAGAACACCCATCCAGAGTCTCTGGGAGATGGATTAGCTGTCAGTACGCGCTGATGTCACTGCACTGCCTGTTACTGCTGGGTCAGAGTGACACTGATCTTCAAGGATGAGTGATGGTCACACCTTCATTTTGCTCTGCCACTCCAGCCCTTACTTTACCATCAATGAAAAACTTCTGGTGGTGTCCATTGGCAGCAGCTCTGGGATTTGGTATGCTGGGAAAGGGTCCTGTTCTGACTGCCAGCACGAGGGAGTTGCACCATTCTGAGTTTGATAGAGTGAAAGAGAATAAAGTGATATAATTTGCAGTTTCGGTGCTCACTGGGTGAGCCCCACAAAATTCTTTTGATGTTTTATTCGCCTTTGGTATCTTGGTCTTTAGCTGATTTTAAAGCCAGTATTCACTAAATTCTAAAATGCAGAACCAAATTGTTGGACCTGCTCTTTTTATTCTTTCATGGTCCAAAGATTGCAGGGCAAAGGATTTAGAGCATTTTCTTTCAGTAACACCAAAACAGAGCCTGGCTTTTAAATATGTATTTCTGTTGAGTGCCAAGAGCTGTCCTTTTCTTTCCAGCCATTTCACAGAACTGGAAGACACAAATCAGTAGGTAAATGTGCAGTACTAGTGCCCTAATTATTATTTCTACTTTTCTCATACTTATGCGATATTTCTTACTTGTTCCCTGGAAGAATTATAGCTTCTACCTAGTGCCTGTCTTAAATTTTTGTAGCCCCCTGAACATAATCTGCAGTCCTTAGCAGCATGAAAAAACACCCCAAACAACCCATTGACTTGAAAGGAAAATGTTAATTTCTTCAACGAGGGCAAAAATACTTCTGTTGCTCAAAAGTAGGTAATTAGACTGAGGACTTTCTCCAAAGTAAACCCTGACAATCAAACAATCATCTTTGGCTTCTGCACTGCATGGAGTTTCTCTTACATTGTTAAATGCATTCCATGTTTCAGTAAATGACACCAGGCTCACCAGCAGTGACTGAGTGATTAGTTTATCATCCTCTTAGTGCAGCCATCTAGATCTTTAACTCTTTAAGCAGTGGCATTTAAGTCTTGAGAACACCCAGGATCATGCCTGAGGCTTTGGACATTCTCAATTCAAGCAAATCTTGGATATCGAGTGAAAATGAAGAAAAGAAAGTAAGTGGTTGCATTCTGAGAACACTTTAAACAAGTCAGGTAAGTTAAATTGCAAATAAACACCTTTTTTTTTTTTTTCCCCAAAAGGAAGCCAATTCCTCTTTTCTGGGACCACTTAGGTCTTTGGGTATGTGAGCAGCCTAAAATTACACAGAGAAAATCTAACAGCATACAGAGAGACTGAAAGGGGACAAATCTATATTTCCTAAGACCCAGGGATAGGGGGGCAGGTTTTTTTTGGCTGGGTTTACAATTCATCTCTCCTGGGCCAGTAAAGGAACAGTTTGACAACGGAATTGATTATAAAAAACTCATGTGAGCTGAAACATACCGTGTCAATGCCCCTGTGCTAAAATCTTGCTCGGGCAGGGATGTGTAAGTACATAAACCTTCGTAGCAACAAACAAAAGCCCTTGGAGAATGAAGGGCCTCTACTTACTTTGGAAAAGAAAGGTGCAGGAGGATTTTCAGGCAGAAGGAAAAGACTTTGACCTGAGAGCTGCTGCTGCTCAGCATCGTGGATCTTCATCTATCATCTGATCCTGCTCAGTAACACGAGCCAGATCCCTGTGTGTGCCCTCTGCCATGGCAGACATGGAGCTGCTCACCCCGTGGAGACAAAGTGCTTTGGGGGCTCTGCTGTGGGAAGAGTCTGGAAGGGACAAGCAGAGCATTGACATGCCTTGAGCAACAGAACAGAGCCCAGCCTCTATTCAGTTTTTATTTTAAAAATGCCTTTTATCCACTGGCTCTGGGTTTGGGGTTTGTTTGCGTTGGGTTGTTTTTTTCAGACTGGACTTTGAGTTTTGCTGGTTTGGGTGAAAGGAGCTTTTGCCCAGCAGGGGTGGTCCTGTGTGGAGAGGGGAGGGATGATGCTGGGTGAGATAAATTCTGTGTTCTGGAAAGGGTTGAGAGTGGACTGGGAGCTACCCCTGGACAGCAGAGCCGTGCATCTCCTGTAGATACAGACACACTGGTTAGGTCTTCAGATTTCTGATGACTCTTGTTTAGCCCCCAGATCGTAGCCATTCTCAACCCTGTAAGTATAGTCAGACACCTGCTTCCAGCACCAATCCCACAGCAGAAAACATGATGGAAGGGATCCAGTTGTGCCACCCATTTCAAGGAACCTCCTGTGTGGTGGAATTCTCATGAGCTCTTGGTGAGTTACCAGCTGAGGAACCTGTGAAAAAGGAATGGGGGCTGTTCTGGTTGCTGCCAGTAGTTCCAGCAGAGGGAAATGAACCACATGGCAATTTCAGGCAGCCCTCAGAATTCCAGAATGGTTTGGGTTGGAAGGGACCTTAAAGAGCATCTCATTCCACCCCATGCCATGGGCAGGGACACCTCCCACTAGCCCAGGTTGCTCCAAGCCCCGTCCAACCTGGCCTTGGACCACTTCCAGCGATCCAGGGGCAGCCACAGCTTCTCTGGGCAACCTGTGCCAGGGCCTGCCCACCCTCACAGCTAAGAATTTCTTCCTAATATCTAATCTAAATTTATCTTCCTTTGGCTTAAAGCCATCCCATTCTTGTCCTATCACTTCATGCCCTTGAAAAATGGCACCTTTCATGGCACCACACAGAGTCTGTCAAGCTCACCTTGCTTGGCTGCTATTTTGTGCTTTGGATCTGGGGTTTGTCTCCACTATCCCTCACTCAAGTCAATATCCATGGCCTCCAAGTCCCCTTTGACCTTCTCCTTTTTTCCTCCACTCCTCAAATATCTGCCTTAATCCACTTCATTGTTATCCTGTAGTCCCTCAAGGCCCAACCCTGCTCACCTTCTGCCTCCACCCTTTCTATGCTCAGCCTGATCTGGAGTGGATGGACAGCAGGATTTCCTACCCCACTTTGCCTCTGCACCCAAGTGTTACGTAGAGAAGGAGTAATGGGATATGAAGTGACTTGCTGAGGGTCTCTGGAGGCAGGACAGGTGACTTTTTGGCAGCCATGGGGTTCCCTCAGTGTTGAGGAACTTTGTGAGGCACATTTGTAAGCTGATGCCAATTTTATAAATGACGTTGCACATTTGCTTTTTGCAATATTTCTTCGAATTGGGGTGTGGTGGTGCACACAATACCTGGTTCTGAGGCTTGTTGCTCTATCAGGTATGTGTACAGAGGGTGGGAAAAGGCAGCAGAGTCAGCAGGACAGAGGTGGAACAAGCAGGAATGCAGGGTGCAACCAGGGGAACAAACAGGTCCTCAGGGAAATTGCTCTACCTCAATTCTGCTTTCCCTGACTCAAAGTGTGACACCAGTGTGTGACTCCAGTGTGCCCAGAGGGCTGGGACTGGGAGATACCAGTGCTGTGCTAAGCCCAGATCCTGCTCAAGTAGGAGCTGCTGGTTTAGACCCTCCATCCTGAGCCTTCTGTTTAAGGCTGTTTCTCTCCATGGCTGGGGGGTGCTGTGCACCTGCCAGGTGTGCCATTCTGGGCTGTCACTGCAGACCAGTGTGAGCCTGTCATGACACCTTCGTGCCTCTGGCTTAGGGCCTGTTTTCTAGAATTGCACTTGGCCTTGCCTTGGCCCTTTGCCCAGACCGAATTTGCCTTCTTGGTTTTCACTTCTTTCCCATATCAGTTTTCTCTCCTGTTCTGTCTTCCTGCTGATCCTCAGGGGTCTGTAAACCCTCTGCCCAGGTGGACCTTTGTGGGGGTGAGCACCCCCTCACTTCCAAGGTCCCTTTATGTGTAAGAGACAATGAGATATGAGGTGTCTCCAGATTCACTCCCTTTTTGCCATTTCATTTTCTTTCCCCTCTTCAGACTCACTTCTAGATAGTCCTTTCCTAAAAGTCTCTCCTCTCCCCCCCCCTTTTTTTTTTTAACGAGCCAGTTCCTCAGTTTTATCCCTCCATAAGCTATTTGAGATTTTAAGAGAGAAAAGCAGTGGATCCTGAAAATGCCCTTCAATAGAAAGCCTGCTTTGCCTGTGGGATCAGACCCGCACGGAGCACACGTACGGCGCTGGTTTGCCCACATCGTTGGGATAAGGTATCAGGGAGGACAGACTGTCTTTGCATTGAAACCTGCAGGTCAAGAAATTGGCCTCCCTTCAGTTCACGGGCTGCCAGCCAGTAATCTAAAGCCCTGCTGGCTATTTCTGGAAAATGCTGGAAACCCACCTCTGACTACGATGTGTTGAATCTCTAGTTTCCAGGCATATTCAGTTTTGCTTCTTCCCTTCTTCTTCTGCCATAGGTAGGAGGTGAATCCCCAGGTGTCTCTCCATGATGGACAGGGCAGTGCAACCTTTGTTCCAGGTGCTGTAAAGGAGAGATCATGTGGAGTCTCCATGGCATGTTACTCTTCCAGTATGTTCCCAGGGGCTGGAGTTCTACTGAAATGGTTTGAAAGCCTTTTGTTTGTTAGGTTGGAATTTGAGGACCTCTTTAGAACCAATGTTCATTTTTTATTAATTTATGAGAATGGTGCAAAATGTTCTTCCAGAATGGAGGCTCTGACATGCCTTTAATTCTAATTACGTCCATGGTTTTTAATTACTCCTCACTGTTTAGTATGTGCTTAGCCAGTTGGATAAAGTAGGTTCCTGGTGATTCAGGCACTGTCACAGAAGCACAAAGCTGAACTGAGACCTTCTGAAGCACAAAGCTGAACTGAGACCTTCTGAAGTCCAAATTAACTCCTTCATCATTAGGCCAACCTTCCTTTAGGCAC
>JAWWEW010000165.1:60974634-60996796 GCA_035583185.1 Anabacerthia variegaticeps
GAAGCACAAAGCTGAACTGAGACCTTCTGAAGTCCAAATTAACTCCTTCATCATTAGGCCAACCTTCCTTTAGGCACCCCAGTACTTGCAGCACTGCACCAAATCTATTGCCTTTGAACTTCCCAGGTAGCTGAAGTCCCCCTTTGGCTGCTGAGTCAGTGTCTGTGTATGATGGAAAACAAATAATTGTTTATTTAGAAAAGAGGCAGAAATTAAATCAGGTTTGGCTGCTGTTGACACAAACTGTGTCTCTGCTCAGGTGCTTTTAGGTTGTAGCTGTTTGGGAGAGGAGGTGGGCTTTGATTCTGCTTGCAAGTGGTTTTCTTTGTCCCAGAAGGAAGCAGAGCAGGGAACAGTAAGTAAGATTGTCTCTACCTTGAAAACAAACCCAGCTAACACCTCACTCGTTAGCTTGCTTTATCAATTATAGAACAGAGAGCCTTGACGTGCTGTCGTTAAGTAGGTCCTGCTAAAAGGTTTGCCAGGAAGGACTGGAGCTGTGTCAGGGGAGGTTTAGGCTGGGTTTTAGGAAAAGGTTCTTGACCCAAGGATGGTCAGACACTGGAACAGGCTCCTCAGGGCAGTGGTCATGGTCCCAACCCTGCCAGAACTCAATGAGCATTTGGACAAGGTTCTCAGGGACAGGGTGGGATTGCTGGGGTGTCTGTGCAGAGCCAGGAGCTGGGCTGGATGATCCTTGTGGGTCCCTTCCAACTCATCGTGTTCTGTGATTATATGAGCAGGACTCTTTCCCTCAGAAACCATCTTTTTTTGTGTCACATGTCTGTGCTAGGTTCATGCTCTGCTCATCCACACCCACTGTGTAAGTTTAATCAGTGAGCACTTTCTAAGAATGATGATTAATTGTGAGCATGCACCTTTGTCACCAGGCAACTGGTACAAACAAGCCCCACCAGTTTGTTATTGCTGGAGATGAAGGCCACAGGGCATATCCATGTTTCCCAAACAGGAATCCCTGGCAGGATCATTCCTCTCTGCTTTCAGGTAAGGGTGTTCACATTAACAAACTCAAAATTCATCCATGTGCTGACATTTCCCAGCCCTTGCAATAACACCTGCCAGTAGAGTCCTTTGCTATTGCTGAAAATCTAATAGAGCTGCTGGGAACTGTTCCTGCAGCAGATGTCCTGCTTTGCTTATTTACACCTTGTAGTGGTGTTGCAGATCATTAAAGCTTCTGCTGATAGCAGATCTCGAGCTACAATTAAAGGACAAAGACAGATGTTGGCACCCCAGAGGTGCGACATGGCTGTGTGTGTGTGGAAATGTCAGAGTCAGAGCTGAACTCACTCAAAGCCACACTTCAGTCCTAGAGACACACTGGAGTGGTTTGCAAGGCCAGGGAGCTGCCAGCACTTGTGGTATCCTCCAAAAGTATTCATGACTCATCAGGTCCAAAATGAATCTGCTTATCTCCGATAGCCATATGGCCGGATGGCGCTCGTTAGAGGAACGATGGTCTTTATTAGTACCAGCTACAGTTTCAGAGCAGGAGGAATGAGTTCTTCGCCTTCTGGAGGTCCTCCTTGCTTCTCAGGGATGAGGCTTCCATGGAGTGGGGAGTAGTAGAGTGAATGTGAGCTAAAGGCAATGGCTCGTTCCAAAACCTGCATGAGATCAGTGCATATTGTTCTTGTAACAGCGATCGAGGAAACCAATCGATGTGTAGACGGTTTTATTACAGATGTGTTTCTAACACAGTTCAGGAGAGTTTGAACAACTACCTTTATTTCATGGCTCATGTTGCTGAAGCACTTCCCTAACCACAGAATCACAGAATCATTAAGGCTGGAAAAGACCTCCAATATCATCAGGTCCACCTTTTGACCCATCACCACCTTGTCAGCTACACCAGAGCACCAGGTCATTTCTTGAACACCTCCATCATCTCCCTGGGCAGCCCATTTCATTGCCAAACTACCCTTTACCTGAAGGAATTCTTCCTGATGTCCAACCTGACAAACATCTGGTCTGAAAGACCCAGAGCTCCTAGTTTTGAGGCACCAGCATCTCTAAAGGACCAATATTTGTCAGCAGAGATCTCACAGTCTCACAGCAGAAGACAAACACTGTCTGTATGAACATTTCCAGCCTTGCTCAGTCTTGGGGATCTTTGAATAGTGACAAAGTGAACAAGTCAAGCAACAGCAACTTAAGATTCTCCCCGTGTGGGACAGTCAACCTTTTAATAGCATTCTCAAACCAGTAAAAATCATCCTTGAAAACTTTAAAATAGACAATCCTACTGTTTCGGCTGCCTTGTATCTCATTACCAAAGACTGCCTTTTTAGAACTGCATTATTTTAGTGTTCCCACAGTGTTTTTGTAGGGATTTGTGAAAAAGAAAGGCTGTTTGGAATAAAACAGCAATGCTGAACCTGATTCTCCTCTTAGCTCAAGAGTGGTTCTAGACGTGGTCCTGACACCTCGGCAGAGACACTTTAATGTAAAGCAGGAATAGAGTCCAAGCTGGGCCCAGTCCTGTGTTTTAGAAGTATGAATTTATTTATTCAAGAGGAGGTAGAAAATTCTGGTAGAACAGGCCAGCTCTGAAGCACTCAGAGAAATCATGAAAATCTCAGAGTGGTTGTAAAAAATGTTCCTTTCACCATTCAAGCAGCTGCACTTGTTTTTGCCGGCCGGAGCCCGGCCCTTTAGTGAAGAGCTACTTTGGAAAATGTAATCCCTTGGAGTTGTTTGCTCAGTTCCCGTTGTTTTAATTGACAAGCTCAGGCAGTTGAAAGGAAGGGGTAGGAGGGAATTGATCTGAGCACACTTATGGGCATCTCCTCCTGTAATTCATGCCATTAAAACGTCTCTGCCATATGCCTTTATTTATTTGTTTATGGTTTTAGGCTTCTTTCTGCTCAAGCACAAATCTGGTGCGACAAGTTCTTTTATTTTTTTTTTTTTTTTTCCTCAAGGCGGGTTGTTTGCAAACTTTAGAGCCCAAAAAGGTGCAGCTGCTCTAAAAATAACATAGGATGCAAGAACTGGTTTGGGAAGGTCCGAGTCCAGAGGCATCTCCTGAAATGCTGCCATTAGAGGAGAAGTTTGCCTTGTAAACAGAGCTGGCCTAATTTCCAGAGGTGCTGAACGTCGACCTGCAGTGCTTGTTGGTAGGTCCTGAGCACACAAAACCTGGAAATGGGTCAGGTGTGAGTGGCTGGGATTTTATCAGGGACACGTCTGGGCGAATCCACAATTACTGTATTGAAACAGAAGTGAGCAAATAATTGCCCCTCAGCTGGTGACTTCCATGAGCAGGGCTGGGTGCTGGGGCTCCAGGAGACCTGCCAGCTCCCGGGCTTCTTGCTGCCATAAAGTCTTCTGTCACAGCCAAGGCCTGCACATGATGAATCACCTCCTTGTCTGGCCATTCTCTGCAGGGTGAGTCCCCAGTGACCTGGTTCTTTGCTTGCAGAGGACACCAATGGTCTTGCTGGTCCAGATGCTGGTCCAGGTGCAGAGACTCCCTGAAGGTTTTTCACAGAGGACAGAGAGGAAAAAAACTGGCAGCAGAACCCTGAGTAGGGCTGGGACTGTGTCCCAGGCAAGAACCCCACCAATCCCCCCCTGACCCATGTAACTGGGGAGAGGTGAGCCTTGTGTTGAGAACAGACACAACGTTCTCTATTTTTGACGTGCTGGATCTTTAAAGTTGCATCTACCACTGAATTAAGCAGTGTTTGCTTTTCAAACCTTCCACATTTGTATTTTTAGCTCCATTTTGGCATCACTTTTTTGGTTGGAATATATAACACACTGGGTTGTTTAGTGTGCCTGGACTGAGTTCAGCTGATGTGTAACTCCACGGGCTGGAGCAGAAGCTTCGTTCAAGGTGAATTACACTCTATGGGGCTGAGGAAACGCAGCTTCTGTAGAAAGACAGCTCAGCTCCCTCAGTAAATGCTACACTATTTCCATCCATGGTCATTCCTTTGTGGTTTGGGTTATGTATTTACATTTTACGGAATAAATACTACAGCTTTCCCCATGACTAACACTTCTTAGTAACCAGGGAGCTACTCAAATACGCTCTGGCCTCCTACGAGAGCCCAAACCACAGTGCTCTGCCCTGGCTCTCTGGCCCCAGCTGGCCACCTCCTCACAGGGCACGGTTAACCAGCGTTACATCAGCAATTTTGGGGATCTCTGTTTAACGGGATGGCTTAGGAAGAAGGAGCAGGCACGGGATGCCGTGGGACTGAATCCCTCAGGGACAAATGTTTCCAGCACGGCTGCTCTCTGATCCCAACAAAATCAGAGCGAGGTCTTTAGACAAAGAGCCCAACTGCTTTTCCCAATCCAGAGGTCTGTTTTAAGAGCAGAGCTATACAGGCCCTCGTGTAAACTTTGTTTATAGACTGGAGTATTTTCAATGAAAATGTTATTTAACTTTAAAAAGTTGCACAGCAGCTACTCCCCAAATTGTTTTCCCTTGTTAAGAATAACACACAGTGTGATACATTTGAAATGGCGATAGCAATATTTCACAAATTTTGATGGATTCATAGTCCAAATACCTTGCTAACAGATGTTTCTTTTAAACTCAGAGTGGTATAGGAATAACTCAGAGATATTACAGTGTCAGCACTGCCTTTTATCTGTGCGTGTCCTTTCGGTGACATCCCTGGGCTTTTCTAATGCATGGGTCAGGTCTGAGCTAAAAAAAAAAAGAAAGTGAAATATGAAAAGAAGGCATCTGTGCTGGTGTGTGAGCTCTGGGGCAGCACTGGAAGGACACTGAGGCGCTGGTGTGGGCTTGCTGCACGCTTGGGCACGGCAGCCTGGTGGTTTGTGGCCGTGTGGCTGGTTCGCAGTCATCGTCTCTGAGCTGGTTTTTTGGTTGTGGTTAATTGATGAGCTTAGGGGCTCCCATGGCCACTCCACGACCACATCTTTTGGTCTCATAAATTAACCAACTGTTCTCACCGTGGGTGAGAGCTTGCCCAACACAAAGGGATAACCCAGCAGGGCAAAGGGGCAATATTTTAATGCCCTGGTAGAGCTGGCTTTAGTTATCGTGGGGTTGTCCAGTCTACTCTGTGTCTTCAAAGTATGTGGCATCCATCACCCTTCATTAGGGGGTCTTTCCCTGGAGCTGCCTTCTCCACACCTTGTGCATCAACCCCAGTGTGTCCAGTTGATGTGTGCTAGTTGGGAGACCAGTCTGTCCCCAAACTCCCCCTGGGAACAGCCTCAAGCCTTGGGATGTCTGGCTCTTAGCCTCAGCCCCAGAGCTGGCCCAGGGCAACACTGAGGTTGAACTGTGGGGCAGGGGAGCGTCCTTTCTCCCGGAGATCCCAGTCTGTGCCCCTCTGGAGCAGCCAGCTGTGGTCATACACAGCCCGTGTGGGCTTGCAAAGGTGCCTGCTGCACATCCAGGTGGGGGTCCGGGAACCTGGGCTGGTGGGAAGTAGGAAAGAACCATGCAGGCAGCCAGGGAGGGAAGGGGCAGGAGAAGCATGGGATACGCTGGGGGACTGGAGGGAAGGCAGGGCAGGGATACCCCGGGGGAGCGGGAGGGAAGGCAAGGCAGGGATACCCCGGGGGAGCGGGAGGGAAGGCAGGGCAGGGATACCCCGGGGGACTGGAGGGAAGGCAGGGCAGGGATACCCCGGGGGAGCGGGGGGGAAGGCAGGGCAGAGATAACCCCCGCCCCGGCAGCGGGCTCCCAGCTCGGGGAGCGCACCCTCGGGGCTGGCGTGTGCTGGGAGCGCTGGAGGAGCCCGTCCCTGTCCCCGGGGAGGGGGCACCGCCGCAGCCCGAGCCCCGGGGAGGCTCCTGCGGGGGATGCACCTGAGCGGCGCGGGGGTCCCGGCATCGCCGGGTCCGGCGGGGCAGGGCAGGGCAGGGCAGGGCAGGGCAGCGCCGTCCCCCGCGGGGCCGGGCCGGGCCGGGGGCGGGCCGGGGGCGGCGGGCCGGGCCGGGCCGGGCCGGGCTGGCGATGAGAGCGGCTCCACGTGACTGCGGGGCCGGCAGAAAACCGGGGCCGGCGGCGGCGGCGGCCGCACAGCGCCGGGCGGGGATCGCGGCGGGCGCTCGGCAGCGCTGCCCCGGGGCTTTCGGAGCGCTGCGTCCGGCCGGCTCTCCAGAATCATGGACTGTGCTGATATGCCTTGCTTGCTGTCAGTGAGTACAGCCCCTCTTCTTCCTCTGCGCATCGCTCCTCGCTTGGGGTTTTCAGCGCGGGGCTTTAGTTTGCTCTTTTTAAAACTTTTTTTCTTTTTTTAAAAAAAAAAAAAAAATAAGAACTTTATGTCGTTCTTATGCCGGTTTCCCCCTCCCGGTGTCCGGCGATGGGATTCGAACCAGGGGTCCCGCATCGCGCCGAGCCGCGCGTCCCTTCGGTCCCCGCCGGGAGCCGCCGCCGCTTCCCCCGCTTCCCAAAGGGGCTGCGGGACCGGGATGCGCCGGGGTCCTGCCTGGGACCCCCCTCCCAAAGGGGCTGCGGGACCGGGATGCGCCGGGGACCTGCCAGGGACCCGCTTCCCGATGGGGATGCTCTTGGGACCCGCTTCCCGACGGGGCTGCGGGCAGCCCGGAGCCGGCGACTGGTCCCCTGCCCGCCAGCAGCCGCTCCCTGTGTCGTTTTGCCATTTATTATTATTATTGCTGTTATTTAAAAGTTTATTCGGAAGAGAAGGGGGGATTTTTTTGCTTCTCATCCTGACTTCTTCTTGTTTGTTGTGGCGTTTTTTTCACACCGCAGAGACACCATGATTCCTGGTAACCGAATGCTGATGGTCATCCTACTATGCCAAGTCCTTCTAGGAGGTACTAACCATGCTAGCCTGATCCCCGAGACCGGCAGGAAGAAAGTGGCAGAGCTTCAGGGACAAGCCGGATCCGGACGCCGCTCTGCCCAAAGCCATGAACTCTTGCGGGGTTTCGAAACAACTCTGCTGCAGATGTTTGGGCTGCGAAGGCGGCCTCAGCCCAGCAAGTCAGCCGTCATTCCTAGTTACATGCTGGATCTCTATCGGCTCCAGTCTGGAGAAGAGGAGGAAAGCCTCCAGGAAATTAGCCTGCAGTACCCTGAGCGATCGACCAGCCGGGCAAACACCGTGAGGAGTTTCCACCATGAAGGTCAGTGATGGGACGCGGTAAATTCCCAGCCCCGGTAGCGATCGGGATTTCCTTGCGTTTGGAAGCTCACAAATGCCTTTAGAAGCAGGACGTGCCCGGCCCTAAATTTATGGGAGGAAAACCACCCCCCAGCCTGCCGTGTGTGGGTGACAGGCGTGCTGTGCTGTGTTTTTTCCAGCATCCTGTGCTTAACCCGGGCTTGACCATATTTTGAAGTGCTTTTGCTTCTGTTGACAACAGCGAGTTTCCTTCGGTGCCTCTGCCTCGGGGTCACTCCCTGGGCTCGCGTGGATTTAATGGCTCTGGATCGGATGCGGGAGTAAAGCGAGGGCGGGATCTCGCCCCTGGAGTGTTTCTTTTGAACTATCAAAGCGATTGCTGCCTGCTTTTACTCTTTTAAAAAAAAAAAAAAAAGAGAAAAAAATTTCCCCCAAACCCCGACTCGAATTTAATACTTACAGCTGTGTGTTTATAAGGTTTATTCAATAGACCCTTGTAATCTGATCCAAATGTTTCCTAGCGGATGTTTCTTTTCCAAAGTAAATCTGAATTATTAATCCAGCCGCATCATTACTGCGTTGGAATTCGCTTCTCTTTCTCCCCCTGCCCCCTGTAACAAGGCACCTCTGTGCTCCGCGGCGCCGCATCTCGCCGGGGGGATGATTTCGGGAAATCAAAAGGGGAAAAGCGAGGCGGGGAGGGTGGAAAAAGCCTCAGTAAAAGAGGGAAGCGAGATGGGAAGGGGTGTCCCGGTCGGGGCGCGGACGAGCGAGCGGTGCCGGGGCAGGCTCTGCTGCGGGCGCAGCCGGGAGGGATGCGCAGGTGAGGCGTGGGTGTGAGCTGTGGCCGTGCCTGGGTGCCCCGAGGCTGATGTGCTCTTTTTGCTTCTCTTACCGCTCCCCCCCCCACCTTCCCCGCTCCCCTCCAGAGCACCTGGAGAGCGTCCCGGGTCCCAGCGAGGCTCCCCGGATCCGCTTCGTCTTCAACCTCAGCAGCGTGCCGGAAAACGAGGTGATCTCCTCGGCGGAGCTGCGGCTGTACCGGGAGCAGGTGGAGGAGCCGAGCGCGGCGTGGGAGGGGGGCTTGCACCGGATAAACATTTACGAAGTGATGAAGCCGCTGTCGGAGCGCGCCCAGGCCATTACGCGCCTGCTGGACACGCGTCTGGTGCACCACAACGTGACGCGCTGGGAGACCTTTGATGTGAGCCCGGCCGTGATCCGGTGGACCAAGGACAAGCAGCCGAACCACGGGCTGGTGATCGAGGTGACCCACCTCCACCACGCACAGACTCATCAGGGCAAACACGTCAGGATTAGCCGATCTTTACCTCAAGGGCGCGGGGACTGGGCTCAGCTCAGGCCGCTCCTGGTCACTTTTGGGCACGACGGGCGAGGCCATGCGCTGACCCGCAGAGCCCGGCGGAGCCCCAAGCACCAGCGTTCCCGCAAGAACAAAAAAAACTGCCGCCGCCACGCCCTCTATGTGGATTTCAGCGACGTGGGCTGGAACGACTGGATCGTGGCACCCCCGGGGTACCAGGCGTTTTACTGCCACGGGGACTGCCCCTTCCCTCTGGCCGACCACCTCAACTCCACGAACCACGCCATCGTGCAGACGCTGGTGAACTCCGTGAACTCCAGCATCCCCAAGGCCTGCTGCGTGCCCACGGAGCTCAGCGCCATCTCCATGCTCTACCTGGATGAGTATGACAAGGTGGTCCTGAAAAACTACCAGGAGATGGTGGTGGAGGGGTGCGGGTGCCGCTGACCCCCTTCCCCGCCGCCCTCTCCTCCCCTTCTCTCCCCCTCCCGTCCCACCCCAGAACTGCTTGCTATAGCTGGACTCTTCTCTAAACTAAACGTTCACCTTGACCTTATTTATGACTTTATGTGCAAATGTTTTTGACAATAATGATCATATATTTTGACAAAATATATTTATAACTACATATTAAAAGAAAAAAATAAAATGAGTCATTATTTTAAAGGTAAACGCATTTTGTGTCTCGCCTCTCAGGGTGCTGCTGAGGCTGTGCTGGCTGGGAGTGCAGCAGGGAATTTATCTTTCTCTCCTTATCTTCTTCTCCCCCACCTCCTCCACCCCTTTTCCCCCCTCCCCCCCTACTCCTTTTCCACTTAAAGGCTTTGCAAATTTTAGTCTTTCTATTTCTCGCCGAGGTTCCTTCCGTGGATCCCCCAGTGCTGGGGCTGCGCCACGTGGGAGATGAGGGTCCCTGGAGATTTAAGAGCCGCTGGGAATAGAGCCGACCTTGCTAACCTGGCCCAAGCCTTTGCAAAGCAACCCACCAAAAATGCATTTGAAAAGAAGGTGAAGATTTACCTGAGGGCTTTATGCTAAACCCCACTGGGTTTTATACCCTTTCTCCCGACTTCAGGATTCCCCAGGTTTTAAAACTATTAACATTTCCCCCCCCCTCCTCCTCCCCTCCCCACTGGAGATGGGGAAGCTTCAAAGGTTTCCACGGGTCCTTTGAAGATCAAATCACTCCATTACAATGCCAAAAAAAAGAAGATATCTGGAGCAGTTAAATATGTGTTAGCTAATAGCTACCTGTGCTGTGTCCTTTCTAAATTGCTTCCGAGCAGGAAGGTGATTGGAGCCGAGCAGGTACAGTTGGAGGTACTGAGGGCCTTGAAAACTCTGGCTCAAATGGAAAGGGTGTGTTTGGCTTGGAAAACAGAGAGCTGTGCCTGGACTGGGTGGCGTGGGGCTCGTGTGTCACCCTTCGTGGGAGTGGGAAGGGGCAGCAGCAAGAGGGTGATGATGCCTTTTTGATTTTTTTTTTCTCTCTTTTCCTTTAATGATTGAAGCTTTCCAACCCTCCGAAAGGGGCAGCTCAGTTGAAACCAATAAAAACTGGAGTGGAGAGCTTGCCAAAAGCCTTGGCTCCCTGAGGAGTGCAGGTGGAGAGAGGAGATGGGAGCTGTGGGGGGAGGCGAGCGTGGCCCTGTGTGTTTCTCTTGGAAGCAAAAAAACCCAGCCCTCAACCTCCTGTGTGCCAGGAAGGCTTTTCCACCCTTCCATCCCGCTGGTGTGCAGGCTACAGAGTCCCCTTTGCTGCTGGGGGAGCCTTTGGGTGTCTCTGGGTGCTGGGGGGTCCTCAAATCCTTCCAGCACCCCAGGGGGCAGGAATGGGTGGCTCTGGGGAGGCCCCCTCGCCCCGAGCTGACACTCTCATTCCTGCTTTTAGAAGGGAAATGCGTGGCCTGGGGCATCGGCGACCTGCTGCCTCGCCTTTGATGCCTGCATATCAGACATAGCCATGCCAAAGAAAGAATTTCATTTTGAAGTGGCATCAGCTAAAGGCGAGCGCCTTTCAGCTGCCTGACAGGGCAATTACACACATCTCCATCGATAACCCCGGCTGCTGCAGGGTCGGGGTCGCACCGGGAGGGGAGAGGGGCTCTCCAAGCCCCCACCCCCCTGGATGTGGGGCAGCCGCTGCAAGGAGGGTGCCTTGGAGGGGAAAAAAAGGGATCACTGTGGCTTTATTGCAAAGGAAGAGTCTTCTCCCAGGTTGGCTCCCCTGTTGGGCGCATCCCGGGCCGAGGGTGTTGTGGAGCTGAGCAGCATCTGCACAAAATGCCTCTTGGATTTAGGTCATTCCCGTTGGAGAAGTCTCCAACTGCTGCACTGCGTTCCTGCTGCTTTATGGAGCTGTTTATTTTGGTGCTTCTTTTTGCATTGCGTTTCAATGATGAAATCAAAGCTCTGGCCCCGTGGAGGCCAGAGGCACTTGCTTTTCCGTGGGTGCTGCTGCTGTCCCGTTGCTTACGTGGCCTCTTGGGATCCTGTGTGGGGTGTTCTGCTCAGAAACTGTAGGGAAAAAAGTTAACTGTTTGTTAAAAAAAAAAAAAATTGAAGTATTTTAATGATGTAAATTTTATAGGAATCGAAGCTGTGCCTATAAACCTGCTGATGGTAAAAGTGATCTGTGTGACAAAATACTCATGGATGCATTAAGGAATTTATCTAAACTTGTGTATTTTTCACAGTGCACAGAGGCTGAGGGTTTGCTCTGTGTGTGTGTGTGTCCCTGTCACGTGTGGGTGTCAAACTGCTGCACGGCCTTGTGAGATCAGGGAGGCACTTAGCAAAATTCTCCATCTGATAAATTGTTTAAAAAAATAGGAAAAGACAACAAAATTGTGGACAGACCAGACTTAGTCCCTTTCTAGTTTCCGGCTGACGACCAGTGGTGTCTTTTCCCCACTGCTTTAATTTAGGCTGGGTTTTACTGGTGTGAATCCAAACTCTTCACCACCCTGCAAGGAGGGGAGGGGGGGTTGCTTTTGGGAAGAACCAGTGGAGGGAGACCCTGGAATTCCACGCAGCATTTCTGGCCATTGTTTTGTGCATTTCTTGCAGCAGTTGTGGGGTTTAATCCTGGGTGCAGAATTAACGTGGTGACCGATCCTGTGCTCTTTGCCATAGGCGTGCCAGTGTGGTTTCAGCAGAGCAGAGCTGGAGTGGTGGTTTAATCTCAGGCAGCCAGTGTTTATCTTTGCTTAAAAATATAACAAATTTATCTGCTTCCCAAGTGCCATCATCCCTCTGACCGTGGATGGTGTTATTTTGCAAATGTTACTTATTTCAGAGCGAGCGCTTTGTTTGTGTCACCTGGTGCAGAAATCCCTGGAAGGTCTGAGATAAGGGATATCAGTTTAATCCCCCCCTCCCCTTACTCAATCCAAGCTGTGAATGAAAGGGGAGCAGGTTGAAGGTGGGTGTGCAGCCACTTCCCACCATCTGGTGTCCTCCTGGCACCCCAAGAAGCGTGAGCTGGATGGGGGATGCTCTGCAGATCACCATGAGGGGACTTCTTCCTCGTGCCTTCCACGGGGAGTCTGTGGCTTTGGGCACCTAAAAAGTGCTGTCTGTGTGGGTTATGAATACAGGAAATGAGGAGAAGATCTCAGTGAGCTTCACTCACCTGCCGTGGCTCCACCTGGGTTGGTCCAGGTGGTTTTGGTGAGGGCCACTGGGTGCTGTGCAGTGACATTATCGCTGAGCACAGGTGAGGGTGTGGGGTAAAGGTGGCTGGAAAATGGATCCTGGGCTCTGCCATGTGTCAGGAGCTCCCCCCGGAGACCTCTGGTTACATTGGTCCCATCCCCAAACCCTCCCCTCTTCCTTCGTAGGATCCCGAGAGTCTTCTGGCAGGATTTCCTTCTCCCAGGTAAAAATCCACCCCCCTCAAAGTCAAATCTGGCATCATCACGTTGAGAAAAGGCTGGAGATGCTGCGGCTGAGGAGGCTGCGCAGCCAGCCAGGCTTTCCTTGTAGCCACAGGGGCTGAGGCTTTGCAAATCAGTTTCTAAAAGTGCAGATGGGTTTGGAGGAGGAACACTGAGGTTTGCACTTTGCTATTCTGGGAGGAACACGAGGCTTTGCTGCAGAGCCAGCAGAGAAAGACGGGGGCCCTTCTCTGCAGTGCTCAGACACCTCTGGCAAACTTCTCACTGATCAACCATTAGCACAGTCAGGCTGTGATGGCTTGAAAAATGGTTGAATCTTGGCATCAACAGAGTCTTTGTTCCCTTTATTCTGGGGTTTTGTAGCATAGTAGCAGGTCTGAAGGTCCTCTACTGTGCACAGTCCCTACCTGAAGTCACAGGACCTAAACAGGTAAGAGGAGATGTTACTGCCCTCCTGGAGATAAGGATCTTGGGCACAGTCATGTGGAGAGAACAGGCAGAGCCAGAGGAAGGATCTGAGCACCTCAGTACCTGTCTTGTGGTGTAAGCACAAAACTGTTCTCTGGTCTTGAGTCTTCCCTTCTGAAGATTCACAGCTTAACCTCAAAGCACTGGTGGACTCCTGTATAATATAATACAATGAAGCTACACAGTCCATGTTGTTCTCTAGACAGTGATAATGTCAGAAAGCATCAGAAATGATCCAGACATTAGTTTTCCCTTCATGGATCCTACCTGCTACTTTGCAAGTGTAAAATAGGATTTTCAATACTTTGTTTTCACTTGGCTCCTGAAAGAGGTGCCTCAAACTTGCTCCTTAATTGACAGCAGAGCATCCACCTAGACACAAGCAGTGAGGGGAAAAATCCATCAGCCCCTTGCACTTCAGCAGAGCCCAAGAAGGTCCAAAGCCATGGGGAGTTCTGGCTCTCTTGGACTAGCCATGAGTCATTTATTCCACTCAGCAGATGAGCACATGTGCTGGGACTTTGGTTCTGAATGGTACATCCAGAATTTGCCCCAGCAAAAAAAAACCCAGCTTGGAGCTGTTTTTCACACTGACAGCATTTTTCATGCACTGCCCCCTGCTCATGCCTGGATTGTGTATTTTACCCAAGAATATCAGGATCCCTTTGACCCCTTGTGTTCTCCCAGAACTCTGGTCTGGCTTTGCTGAGCAGTGGAGCTCATGGGAGAGTGCTCAGCGTGTCCATGAGAGGCATCATGAAATCACAGACCACTTTGTGATGGAAGGGAGCTTTAAAGGGCATTATAGTGCAACCCCCGTGCCGTGGGCAGGGACATAAAATCACAGCATCCTAGAATAGCTGGGGTTGGAAGGGACCTTGTAGAATCATCTTGTTCCAACCCCCTGCCATGGGCAGGGACACCTTCCACTATCCCAGATTGCTCCAAGCCCCGTCCAACCTGGCCTTGGACACTTCCAGGGATGGGGCATCACTCCCAGCCCCAGGTGTGCTACAGGCCACAAGACCTACCTGGACCTTTTGCTCAACCAAAACCCATCACCAGTAGGATTCCACCCTGAAAAGGACCTGTGATAAGCTGCCCCTTCCATAATACCAGGGAGCCAAGGAAAGCTTTATCCAAACCCAGGCCTATGCTTTGCATCTGTCCATATTCTGCAGGTGTGGCTGCACCTCGAGATGCTCACCTGCCTTTGGGGCTTTGTAGTTGGCTGGTTGTATTTACATCATCGACATTTATGCCAGTCGTCTCTTCATTCAGGTGCTGGCACAGGATGTGTTTATAAATGCAGATTTTTCCTTTCCACTTTTGGTCTGATTCACCCTTTTCCTGGAGATCGCAGATGTGCAAATCCAGGGAGACCACACAGTTCCCAGAGGAGAAGTTGGCTCCCAGTGCCAGCAGACTATGGATGGAAAATGTTGAAGTTATTCTATATTCACAGGAAAAAAAAAAAAAAGAGGCAAAAAGTCAGTGCTAATTCTCTCCCAAGGTCCCCCTGGTGCAGTAGGAGAAGGCAGGAGCACAGCAAGCCTGTAACAAATCTTTTCCCAGAGCACCCATCAGCCTCCAGCTATTTACAGGACAGACCTTCCGAAGCCAAAATCAGGTCACTGTATTTAATAGGCCAGTGTGGATTTTACTTCCAGAAATTTATAGGATTACTTCATAAATCTCATAATTATTTTTTTTCAGATTAGTGTAATCCTGTGCAAGTGATTTCCACATTTTGCCTATCCCTTCTTTTTGAACTGCTGCCTCCTTTTGGTTTTGAAACCATCACCCAGGAGTTCATCCTCATGCCCCACACTTCTTGTATTTTTGGGCACAGGGAGCCCCTGTTTCCTATTTCCTACCTCTGCTCTGCTAAATCTGCCACCTTTGTGCTCTGCTCTGCCCTAACCAAGCTGAAGGGACCTGCAGGTCTTCCTGTGTGGGAGCTGATCCTTGCTGGTGCTCACCCTTTTCAGGGCAATTTCCAGCAGTGCCACCCCCAGCAGTCTGGGCAATAACGGTGGAGGATGGAAGCCACGGGTAAGATCCCTTAGTGAGTTAATCAACGTGCTGAAAATGGAAAAATGTGCTCGTAAAGCACTTTTTTGGGGGCTGCAAAAAGTGATGCATCACTTTGCATCCTAAATGTGGTGATGGCAACTCGTGGTGTTTGTGTGTACCTGGAGGTCCTTTGTGGTGTGGCTGAGAGCTTTGATCCCCTTTTCCTCTTCAAGCAGAGGTGCTGCTTGGATCTCTGCTGCTCAGAGCCCTGGGCAGGGTGGGCAGCTGCCTCCCAGCTCTGTCCCCAGCCACTTTGGGATGGGGCAGGGAGTCCTTTCCTCTCCAGCCAGCTCTGGAACGTGGAGAGGATGCTCTTGGGGGGGTTCTGGCAGGAGCAGGACTTTCTGCACTGCCCTCGGGTAATTACCTTTGTGTTGCATTTTTGGGAGGGATTTAAAACCCTTCTGAGCTCCTGCAGCCTGGTCTAGTGGAAGGTGTCCCTGCCCATGGCAGGGGGTTGGCACTAGTTTGTTCCTTAAGGCCCCTTCTGACCCAAACCATTCTGTGATTCTCTGTCTTCGCTCTGCCCACTCCTGACCAGATCATCTCACACCTCATGAACATCTTCTGGTAACACAAATTGCTTCTTTCAGACTCGAATGGAGGCTCCTTGCTGCAGAAAACCAAAAGCTTGACTCAGACTGGAGTCCCACAGGCAAAGAGGAATCAGTTTTCTACCTGTTCCTCACCTTTCTCTTCAGAAATATGAGATTATGTGTTATGAAGTAATTGCCTGATATGGACTGTGCTGTTTTATGTGTCCAAATCTGTGAAAGATGGTGACACTCTGTGTTGCTTTTACTGGCTTTGCATGTTTTGTCTGTGCTGTAATGTACTGAAACTGGTGAAATCCTTCATGCCAAGATTGGCTAAGGAAGGCTAAATTTATGATACACCTCACTGGGGGAGCCCTGGGCAGGATGTTTGTGTTGAAGAGCATTTAATAGAGAATTAGCTAAATAGAAGGAAACACTCTGTTTGAATGCCACCCTGAGCTGTTATGTCCAGAGGAGGAGGACTGAATAGCTCAGTGAAGAGCCACCCACATCCTTTTTCCCTGTCATTTGGAATTTATGTCTTAAAACTCCTTCAATCCTGAGTATGTATCAGCATGACAGTGCTGTATGTGATATGTGTAATATACATATACAATATAGATGTGCTGCTCAAGTTCCAAGTGCTTTGAGTGGCGCAGAGAACTCTTCCTGCTGGTCACTGGGGTGATGGAGCTGGGGTAGAGGATTGTGTCTTTGCTGTGAGTGTCCTCACAGCTGCTGGCCCTGCCCAGCACAGCCAGGGCAGCCACACAGAGCCCACCAACCACAACACCACTGCCCACTGCAGTTCTGAGCTTGACTGTGCTGCTGGACCCATTGCTTTCAGTCTGAGGGACCTGTGAAGAGACCTCATGATGTATAAAAGGCAAGAAAAGGTTGCCCAGAGAAGCTGGGGCTGCCCCTGGATCCCTGGAAGTGCCCAAGGCCAGGTTGGACGGGGCTTGGAGCAACCTGGGCTAGTGGAAGGTGTCCCTACCCGTGGCAGGGTGTGGAACTGGGTGGACTTTCCAACCCAAACCATTCTGTGATTCTATAAAAATGCTTCCCAGGGCTGGAAAAAGCTCTTGGGGGAGAAGGAGGTGGGTGGCTGAAGCTGTGGGTTGTATGTGGGGCTGGTGGAAGCAGCACAGCCCCAGTGGTTGGGTCTTGGGGCTTGTGCTCTGGAAATGCTGTGAGGGGAACCCATCCTGCTGGGTTGGTCCTGAAGGAGCCTTTCTTGCTGTTGGTTTGTGTCCAAAAGTTAAAACAGGGCTGTAGGATTTGCCCTTATTCCACTGGCGAGATGGGAGTTGGCTCCTACCTGGATGTGTGAGCAGAAGGGCTCCAATCCCACATGGCACTGTGCTCCTGTTCCTCACCACAGAAACCTTTACCCAAGGGCTTGGAAGGCAGGAACGTGCCTGGAAGAGGCAGCGAGCAAGACATCCTGTGGAACATGCTGATCCTTCCTGCTTCTGCACTGGGAGCATCAGAAACAGGTATTTCTAGGTGTCACTTGAGGAGAGTTAATATATACAGCCTGAGTGGTCGCTATTTATTTTGGTGTTTAAAAGTATTAAAAATAATCACTGCAGTGTTCCTTGAAAGGCAGTTTGTACAGTTGGACAGTTTCCCAGTAAGAGGCAGTCCCCAAGGATCGTTTGCAAAGATAATATTTTTAATTTGATTAACCAATGGTAGCACTGAGAGGGACTCACATGTGCCTCAGCAGCAGGATGGAATTTGGGAGCAAGGCTTGATGGTACAAGCAGCAAAGTGTAGTGAGAAGGGTTGCACGGGGAGCTGAGCATTCTCCTCTTGGGCATGGCAGAAAACAAAAACCTGGGGGCTTTGCTGATCAGAAAACAGCTCAAGAGAGTCCAAGTTACAACACCTGGGAGGGATGAAGCGAGGATTTTGCCCTAGAGCTGCCAAAGGCAGGGCTAAATACTGAGTGGGTTTCTGATCCCTGCATTCGTGGTGAGTTGTTTTAGACCTTACTGGACTGGTATCAACATCAAAAGACCTTAAAGAACAACCTGGTCTTTTTTTGCCAGGAACATTGGAGGCTGGAGGGCAAATATGTGTGTGTGTGTTTTGGGGTAAATCCCAAGGAGAGCGAAGGGCTGCTTGTCTCCAAGCAGGAATATTTGGGGAACTGGAAAAAAAAGCCAGTTATCACAAGTGAGATCTCAGACAGACTGTTTCAATGGGGCTGTCCAGGTCAGAAATCTGTCCTTGTTTGGAGGTGACTCCTCTTTCCCACTGGGAAAGATCCTCAGGACAGCGGGGAGCAGCTCTGCTCTCGTGGGTGTCTCTGCAGCGTTGAGTGCAGGATGTCAGGTGAAAACCTTGACCCAAAGTCACTAAGGGAGGATCTACAACCCCAGGGGTCACTGTGGATGTCACCAGCCATGGTGAAAAGAGAAGCAACCCAAGACAAAATTATTTCTCATCATCAGAACGGGGATAGAAATGTCCTTTTCTGCTTTGATGGGTAGTGGGGGGCACATGGAAAGGGGCAGTTTCTGTCACCAGTCAGGCAGAGAGATTTGGAGGTGGCTCGTGAAGGGAGACCAAGGGTGGGGTGCCCTGCCGTGCCTCCCTTGGGTGCTGGAAACAGCATTTTGTACAGCACCCTTCACGGATTGCTTTTCCTGCAGGATGAACAATTGCCCATAATGACAACAGGGCTGGAGTGGCCTTGGGGCAGCACGGCCTCGGGATGGGATCGAGGAGGAGGGCTGGATTTTCTTCCCACCTCCCTCTGTGTGGTCCAGGGTGGGTCAGCAAATGGCCTCATGCCTCAGTTTCCCCCCTTGCAGGCCAGCAATGCACTCATCCCGCTGACAGGCAGGGCCATAAATAATATCTCCCAAGCAGCTGCTATTTAAAAGATCTTTTATTGCTTCCCGTTAAGCTGATGACTGTTAATGAGGAGAATTAAATTCACCGCCCTGTTGCCATTAGACAAATATGTGCTCCATCCCCATCCGAAAACCCCATTGTAAATAGCTGTGGGGGAGTGGAATAAACATCGTCCTTCCCAGGGCAGGGCCGAGCAGCAGGAATGAGCAAACACAGGTGTGGAAGATTTGTAAGCTTTCAGGGAGATTTGGGATATTTGGGAATCAAATCTGGTTTGGGTTAGGAGCATCTTCTGTGGGAAAAGAGTCCCAAACCACCAGCCAGAGACCCCACAGAAGGGGCGATGACGGCTGTCTGCAGCTGGGGCGGTGGCAGCATCCCAACATCCTGGTGACAACCAGGGTGCAGTGGTCCTCACAGCGTTCCCACATCCCATCTTTTTGGCACTGGGCATCCCCCACATCCCTGCTCGATCCGAAACCCTCCTGCACCAGGTCGGCTCCTCCCGGGCTGGGGTGTTCAGGCTGTAATAGGGGCTTTATGTGACAGGTTTTCCTCTCTGTGTGCCCCCTTCCCCTTTTGGAGGTGAAGGTTTTATGTGGCTGAAATGTGTTAATGCTCCCATAAAAGTGAGGCAAACACAAGCGGACGTTTTCATTTTTTGGGCACAGATGTGATTGGTTTGGGCCTGATCCAGAGGCCACGCGAGTGATGATTAGCAGGGCTGAAGGGAAGGGCTGGGAAGTGTTTTCTGCAGGCAAGTGTCATTTGTGGAGCAAAATGGGACATCCAGGAGAGCCAACTGTGTTTTGGGGGCCGGTTCCTGCCCTTGATACCAAGCTCAGGCTACCCAGCAATTAAGGGTACCCAAATGAGACTGCAGGATAGAGAGTTTTTGCATCCTAAAAGAGGTCTGTGGATGCAGGGATGGGACAGTTCACCCAGTGCCTGCCCTGATGAGCTGGGTTTGTCCCTGTCACTTTGCAATGCACAGGACAACAGGATGTTTTGCACGGGGCCCGTGGCATCCTGCCCACATCCGCTGCTCATGGTTCCTTATCTTGTTCTGAACAACTCCTTTCAGACTCAGCAAAACCAGGAGCAGGGATGGGCCGAGTGTTTCCTGACCTTGTTCTTGCATGATGACACAGGACTCTTCCCTTTGCTCCCTGGAAAGGGCACAGCCAGGCAAAGCAGAGCAGGAATATGACACAAAAAGGCTTCTCAATTTTCTTCCATCCCCACCTGGAGGAGCCAGCACTTGGTGGGCAAATTGGCCATGAAAAACTGGTGGGACTGCATCATTCCCCTTTTCCCTGAGGTTGGGTGGTGAAAGGACCACTTTCCCCACCTTCTGGGAACTCACAGTGAGAAGCATCTCCAAATTCTGATCTCTGTGGCATGCACAGAAGAGGGAGGCCAAGGAGAGGATGCCCCACAGGACTCCAGGGAGGCTGATGGCTCCTCAGAGCACTTGTCCCAGCCTCATCCACCTGAGCAGTGAGCCAAGGGCCCTTGGGCAACCAGAATGATGATCACTATTCCTGCAGCTTGGTATGAAGCCAATATTTATGCTGAGATGAAGCAGTGTTGCCTCCTGGTTCCCCATTGCTGCTCTGAATGTCCTTTGGGGTAGAATTAAATAATTTCAGTGGGAAGGGACCTCCAATGATCATCTGATCCAACTGCCAGAACACTTCAGGGCTGACCAAAAGTAAAAGAACATTATTAGGGGCATTGTCCAAATGCCTTTTAAACAGTGATGGGCTTGGGGATGTCTCCCCATCTCCAGGAGGGGCAGAGCAGGTTCTTTGCAACCCCTGAGCTCTTGGTCATCAGAGCACAAATGGGACTTCCTCACCTCTGGGGGTGTTTTGGAGATTGATTAGGCCTTGAAGCACCATTCCATGGAGGGAATGTGACACCTGGTATGCTCTCTAGTATTTTCCATATCCTCCTGAAACATGGGAAAAAGATGACAGTAAAGTGCAGAGTCACTTGAATAACCTTTCCCTTGCACTGAATTAATGCAAAGCTCCAGAATCCCAACAGCAGATGGTTGAGCTGTTGGGATAATTGGGATTATTCGTACAGGTGCCTGTTTTCCAGGCACTGCCATCCTGATCTTCACACATCTCCTCCAAAGGAGGAACTTCATTTGCAGATGTCCCAGCTCTGGGATTCATGAGGGCAGAGCTGTGGCCTCGGCTTTTGCTGGGGAACTGTCCAAATCAGACATTCTGTGTGTGATCTGGGTCCTGTCTCCAGGACTGTGTGTGTGAAACCTGTCCCTTGATACTCCAGCCTCCAAACCACCTGCCCTCCTGGCAAGGGAGGTGTTGCCTCATGGGCAAGAAAGAAGTGGATGGCCTTGTGTCCCCATGATCTCACAAAGCTGCAGTGGTGCCCAAGGCACCAAGCCAGGCTGCCCTGTTTTCATCCTGGAGCTGGACACCTCTCCAAAAGCATCAGCAAGGGTCTCCCCCCCAGCTTCTCCACCTGCAGATGAGAGGCCATGTCCCTTCAGAGCTGGAACAGCTTTGAAAATCCCCACTGTGGCTCCTGGGATCCCTTTGGCTCAGGTGTCCCAAGGAGAGTGTGTCTGGCTGGGGGGAGATGTGGAGTCGCCCAGGTCGGTGGTGGGGCTGCTCTCCATGGTGAACACCTGCACATCTTGGCAAAAAGGGCCCTGCGGCCTGGCAGGACTTTCTGATGAATATTTTGGCAGGATCCGTGGACTTGTGCGGCTTTTGTGGCATGGAAACTGCCTGTAATTTATGCTGAATACAGCCCCATATATTATGTTGACAATTCCAGAACATTATAACATCATTTAAGTGCTTTAAAAATGATTTCAAGCCACAGGGTAATTGTTTAATGATCAGTAGACGAGTCCTGCGTTAAGCCCAAAATTAAGGAAAAGATATCCAGAAGACACCCCCAACCTTCAGCAGCTTGAAAGCCAAGACCTGTCTCACCTGCACCAGTAGCTTGACATTCCAAAGGAAGCAATGGATAATTGGGAAACTGCAGCATGGGGTCCCAGCACCCCAACCCAGGGTGGGTGTGTGGCCAATCCTGTGATGAGGTTGGGTGCAAGCTGAGGAAGATGCATTTAGAGATGAGATTTAGGAGTGAAGAGCCCGGGTGGGTTTAGCTGGATCATTCCCTCCCTTCCCCCTGTGCTGGGAGGAATATCCACATGGCATTCACCTCATCCCTGTGTCCAAAAGTGCTCTTAAATCTCTGCAACTCCAAGGAAAATATTGTCAGTGTAGCAGCAGCCTAAGGGTGCCCCAGGAAGCCAAGAGAGATGCAGCTTTTTCTCTCTGAGCCCTCTAGAATGGCATTTTTTTCCCAAGGGAAGAAGATCCAGTGCTCCAGTGGATCCAGCCCAGCACCACTGAAGTCATTGAAGGCACTGCAGTGATTTACATCTGCTGAGGAATGGTTCAAAATCCTTCCTTTGAATCAACACCTTGTTAAGAGAACAGACATAGAAGAGAACTCTGTATCTCATGAAGGGGGACATCTCAGCCCCTTTGTTTCTTAGATGAGAAATTAGGCAGTTTCCTAAGCAAGTTTCCTATCCATCCAAGCAAGGAGAAGTCCCAGGTGCCTGGATAAGCCAGGGATTTCATGGATATCCATCTGTTTGGGGTGGATAGCTTTATGCTGCTTTGGATCTTCTCCTTGCTACGCCTGGGTTCAGGTTTTGGCCTCTCATGACAAGAAGGACATTGAGGTGCTGAAGTGTGTGCAGAGAAGGGAACAGATCTGGGGAAGGGGCTGGAGCAGCAGGAGGGGCTGAGGGAGCTGGGGGGGCTCAGGCTGGAGAAAAGGAGGCTCAGGGGGGACCTTCTGGCTCTGCAAGTCCCT
>JAWWEW010000165.1:61005309-61038147 GCA_035583185.1 Anabacerthia variegaticeps
TGGGAGTGTCCAAGGCCAGGTTGGACAGGGCTTGGAGCAACCTGGGCTGGTGGAAGGTGTCCCTGCCCATGGCAGGAAGTTGGAACAAGATGGTCTTGAAAAACCATTCTATGATTGAAAAGCTCTGATTAGTACCAGTGGTCTTTTTGCATTCAGCCTGCAAATTTGTGACAGTCAGAAGAGCAAAGCACTCTCTGCTTCTTCCAAACTCCATATCCACCCATGCCATTCCAGTCTGACATAAAAATTAACCCTGCAAAAATTCAGGTGCTTTCCTTGCCCCGTGGCTGTGCCTCCTGCTCTGCCTCAGCCACTCCTGGGGCCAGCCCTGGAACCAGATGGCAGGACCTGTGTGGGACTGGTCAGAGGATGGTGTCACCCAGCACTGAGGAGCATCCATGGGACATATCAGGAGAGCAGGCCTGGAGAAAATATCCTTGAAAGCTTGTGGATATATATACATATATATATATTTGTCTTATGGATTCAGAGTGGCGCTGTGAGTTGTGTTTTCATGAGGGTGTCACTGGGGCATGTTGAGTCCTCCAGTGAAGGGAAAGAGCAAAAGAAAAGCCAGATGACTTAGGTGATAAATTATATAGGTAAAATCATAAATATTGCAATGAGTGCTGGCTGCTGATGAGTGGCAGTCTCCCGGCTGGGATGTGCATACAACCTTTATGAAGAAGAATTGGTAAAAACCCCACTGTTTGCTGTTAATTTTGAGAAAATGAGGGAGGGAAATAAGAGTTCATTTAGTGAACTGCTCACCCAGCTCCAGCAGAGCTGAGAGGTCGGCTGAAGCCAAACAAAATTCGGAAATCTCCGTTCTGAATAAGGCATGTGAGCCTGGCCCAGAAATGGGCTGCTCTCTTCCTTTTATGAATCAGCCTCCAAGATATGCTCACATTCCTGAGGAACAAGCCTGGAATAACATGGCTGGCTTTTGGGTGTAATGCACTGATTATGAGGAAGCAACAGTCTCCCGTGTATGAATAGCTTTTATGTTGCAATAGGTCAGCGCTATAGCATTTGGTGAGAAATGGCTTTTTAATGTGCCTTACGGGCTGTCAGGGCCGAGGGAGGGCAAACCATGGGCCCGGCTTCGCCAGAAGGAGGTTTTATTTTTTGGCTTTATCGCCCAGATGCAATGAATCTCAGATCAATTAGCCCTGCTTTGAAGTTTGCTCTTGATCCAGATCTTCAATAAAAAGGAAGTTTCCAAATCACTGGTCTGTGAACACTGTTTGTGATTAATTACCCTCTTATAATCTGAGGAATTCTGGTCGTCGCTGTATTTTGAATACCTCAGACTGCATGGGGAGTTTTATTTTGGCTGGTATATTTGGAAACTGCTAATAAACACCTACTTCCTGTTTTTCTTGCTACTGTGTATTACAAATTGTTAAAAAACTTGCTTTCCCATTTCAGCCTCTTGCCTATTTGACCAGACCTGAACCATATTCTTGGTTAATCAACATCGTTTATCATTTGCCAGCAAATTTTCTCAGCTGTTAAAAGCAGGACCTCGTCTCTGGCTGCAACAAGAAGTGGGTGACTTGAAGAAAACTCGCACGAAACCTCTGCCAGAGACAAATAATGACTGACCCGGTTTTAAATTCAAGCCCAGGCTTTATGCAAAGCTTCCTGAAATAACAGCCTGTTTTCCTGTTGGTGCCAGGGTTAATTAGAGCGTGGGGATGGTCGTGGACGTGGTGGCTTTGCTTCATCCTGGGAAACGATGCCGAGCCGTGCCCGCAGCGCGAACATCTGCTTGGGCAAAGATTTTTAAGGTTAATATTGTCTGGAGGATGTTTGTTTAGACAGGATGAATGCTTTTTGTGAAATCTAATATTAGGCTCTATCTAGGTATGTCCGCTTGGCGCCGGCTCCCGCATTTTGTGCGCGAACAAACGTTAATTAGCAGGGGAAAGCAAAATAAAATAATAATAATAATAAAAAAAAAATAAAATCCCCCACTTTGTCTCTGAGGTAATGCAGCGTAACAACAGTGGGAATAGATTAGTTCTGGCTGCTGAAAGGCCCTGTGGCTGCTGCCTCGCACAAGTGTTATCAGTGTTTGTGTGCAGCCCGGGGTGTTTGTGTGCTGGTGCCCGCGCGGAGCGGGTGACTCACGGCCAGCTCGCTCCAGAAAGGGCTGTTTTCGGCACGTCGGCTCTATAAGGTCCTTAAATCCATCGCTCCTGAGGTAATAAATGCCTTCAGAAATTTCCCTGAAGTTGTGTGTTCAGGTTGTTTTGAAGCTCGAGCCTTTGTTTTTAGAGCGGGTGCTACTTTTAACCTCCTGTATTTTGAATATTCAGGTGTCTGCTGTTCCTTGACCTCCTTTACCCTCTGGAGTGGCTGGCTCTGGGTGAGCAGAGTCTGGGACAGGCTGGTCTTGGAAGGGTGGAGGGAAGGGGCATGACTTTTTTTAAGGTGATGGTGGCTTTGGTGTGTGTCACCTGCGTGTGGTCATGTCCTGCATTCCCACCACTGTGTGAACCACCAGGTCTCCAGCCTTTGGGATCTCCCTCCTGGTTCCTGCTGATGGGGCTCATCTCCTCTAAGTTCCCATTGCTGCAGGAGGAGGAAACCTCTCCCTGAGCAAACTGTGGTTTGGTCGTCTCTGTCTGACCCTCGTGTGTCCCTGTGGTGGTAGCAGACCTTCAGGCTCACCAAACTATCAAAGCAAAGCACAACCCTGGTGATGCAGGTTGATGGTGTGTTTCAACCTGACTGTAGATCTTGGTTTCTGATGGATTTGATGCTCAAGATCACCACAAACCCAGGCTGCTTCAGCCATGGTGACACTGGGGTGTTGATCAGCTTTAGAGGTACCAGCTGACAGACCATGCACGTGCTGGTGGGGTGGCTGGTTGTGTGTGCCAGCCAGCCTTGTTCTTCCAGTTCCTGATTTTCAAAAATCTTTTGTATTTCCCTTGTCTAAGTATCTGTCAGTCCTTCTGCTTGTTCCCTGATCAGTTGCTTATTTGGAAACATCTTTAATGACAGAATTTGTAAATGATGGAGGCTGAAGAGTCACAGTGGAGTGAAAAAGCTCCAGGTGTATTGAAGGGGAAGAGTCTCCCTTGTCTCCTCAACTCATGGCTGCTTCACCCAGCCAAATAAAAATGACCTGCATTTGCCCAGGGATGGTGCCAGTCTGTTGGCACTGCCACTTTGCCCTCTGCCACTTCTCCTCCCAGCAATACCCACTGTCATGTCCCTGCACAACATCATCTTGTGTGCAGCCACCAAGCCTTTAGAAGCAACAAAAAGGAAAGAGAAAGGGGAGGAGGCAGAAATCTTCAGGAGGGAGGGCTGGAATATCCACCTGTAGCTTTGGACCATCGAGGTGTGATCCTTTGGGTTGAACACCTTCAAACATGACTCAGAGATCACTGTTTGAGTCACCTTGGAATAGGGCAGGATGTGGGAAGTGAAACCAGCAGAGACCACAGAAATCTCTGAGTCAAACAGGCAGCACAGGGGGGGAATTTGGGATAGAGGAGGACTCTGGGGTGCATAAGCTCTCCAAGGGGAGTGTACTGGAGTGGCAGTGGATGCTCCAGGGAAACGGAGCACCCCTTCTTAGCTCAGGTAGCCAGGGGGTACCCAATGGCCCCAGCAACATCAGAAAATGCTGAGCTTTGCCAAAACATCCTTTTGGTTGTGCTGGCAGCATTTTATTCTTGACTCATGGAATATTCAGGGACTCAGGGCAGACTGCAGCTGTGCTGCCACCTCTCCCACATAACCTCCCGAGCCACAGCACACCTGAACAGTCACTGTTTGCTTTCCACCTCCCATGTTTTTGTTATATTTAGAGCTTAATTTTTGGCCGAGCTCCTCCAGAACTGGGGCTGGCCGATGCTCTCTAGTTGGGCTTGGCTCAGGGTTTTATGCCCTGCCCTCAAACAGCAGGTCCTGCCCAGGTGGGTGGAAGGTGGCCAGCTGTGTGAGATTGGATTTTGGCAGTGGGGAGAGAGAGGACAGTGGGTGGAAGTGCCTGTCCTTGCCAGGTTCCCTGTGGCAGCCTGGTGAGCTCAGATCACCCTGGTACCATGGAAAAAGCTGAAGCTCTGAAGCTCCAGGTCTGAAGTGTTTGAGATAAACTCCCATTGGATGGAAATTAAATCCCCCACGGAAGGAGACTTTTCAGATTATTCTGTTGACCCAAGGCATGGGGAGGTTACATGAGCTGCCCACAGTCAAGCAGAGGCTCTGGATCAGGCACCTTGCTGTTGGGCCCAGGTTTCTGTATCACAGCCCCATTCCCATCTCCTTTGCCTCTAAAATTCCATGGGAGCAGTGACAGGTTGGTGGGCACCGTGGAGGACCTTGCAGGCATCACAGCCCCATGTTTTCTTTGTGCTTCTCCAGAAGGATGTGATTCATTCCTCGCTGGAGGAACAAAGCACCTCACTTGAACATGCTCAACTTTCTTAATGCCCACAAAATCATAAAGGAAAAAAAAAAAAAAAAGAGAGGAGGTAATCTGAAGAATGTTTGACCACGGGCCCATTTCTGTTTTGGAATGACACAATGTGTGTGTTTTATGATAGCTGCAACCACTTTGTGTGAAGATAAGAGATTTAACATAATGTTTTTTTTCTTTGCCGTCATTTAGGAAAAAAAAAAAAAGAAGCCAACATACCATTGCTGAAAAACATAAACAAAGTGGCCTTTTATATCTCTTCCTTAAAATTCAGGCGGTTCCAAATGTGTTTTTACTGAATGGCTGGTGGGTTTGGTTTTTTTTTTTAAGTAGCAGAAACATTGGTCAGTTTTAAAACAGTTCCTTACCGCTTCCCAGGTAAATAAATTAGAAGTTAGAGCTGGTTTAGTAGCCACTTCCTGCCATGAAGGCCAAACAGGATTCATTCCCTGTTTTCTCTGTCACGCAAGGACCGAGCAGGGAGCACACAGGTTATGACTAGGAGAGTGTTTCAACCTCCTCTCTATTTAATTAGTCATATAATTAACACTTACTATAAGGAGGTAATTTTTTCCGAGCTCTTGTAAACTCCTGACCACTTCATTGAGCTGTTACTGCTTTCAAAAAGGCTGCTGCAGAAAATGCTGGTGTTTTCCAGCCTCAGACACTTTCCTCCCAACCAGCACATGGGGATCACAGAGCTGTAGACAAAATCTGTACCAAAAAAAAAAGCCAGTTTGGTCACTCTGTCCCTCCTAAGGCTGTGGTTGTCTTATAACAGGTGAAAGGCATATAGTTTCAGTAACAAATAGAAAAAATAGCAGGGTAAAACTGATCTTAAGCTGGCAGGGAGGAAAATATGAGGATTCTGGAAAACTTGATGTGAAAAAATGACTTATTTCTAGTGTTTCTTGTTGGCACACAGGCAAGGGATGTCCCTGCAGCTGTAACTGCATGCCCTTCCCTCCCTTAGTGCTCCTACCCAGGAGCTGGGGGTTTGCCAGGACCAGCCCAAACCCTGCAGAGCCCGAGGGATGATGGAGCAGCCCCTGCTGGGTGGGATGTAAGGAGAGATGTGACCCTTGCTGGGTGAGAAACCACCTGCAGACTGGGACACAAACCACATCCCTGGGGTGATCCAGACCCGTAAGAAGCTCAACACTCCCCCAGCTGAGATTTGTTTTCAACCTGGATCATTTCAACAGGGGAGGTGAAGTGATCTGGGGGGAAAGGGGTCAGCCATGAGCAGGAAGATCCTATTCCCTCTCCCTGGCATTGCTGGTGGACAGAAACCATTAGTAAGCTACATCTGAGCTCAAACCCCACCAAAAGTCCCTAATCCCCAGCACCCTTTCCCCTGTCTCAGGGCTGGAAGCAGGGAGCGATTTCCCCGAGCAGCTCCTGGCATAACCCAAATGCTTTCCCCCACATCCCAAAATTGCTGGTGTGGGACGCAGAGCCGTGTGAGCTTCCTTCCCCTCCCAGCAGAAGGCTGGGGCAGGACGATGGCCCTGTGGAGAGGCCGGACATGCAGCTGGATTTGATCAAAGGCTGGCAGCGCTCGCTGCGCCCGACAGCCCTGTTTACATTATCCGTCGGGAGCGGGCTCGCATGGACTTTGCTAACCTGGATGTTGGTTCCATCTGCCTGGGAAGCATCGCTGCCTCCAGGGAGTGGGGGAGGATGGGGAAGGGCAGCCAGCCCGCTCCCAGAGCTGCTGCATGGAGAGGAGGGATGGGCTCCTTGCATGGGTCCAGCCCCTGTGGAGGGATGGCCACTCTGTGGAGCAGATGTGCTGTCCTGGCAAAGGGGAATGTTCCCATCACAGTGATGGGAAACTCCCTCCCTGCTGAGTTCTTGGCTGTGCTGCTGTCCCAGGCTCCTTCCGAGCATTCGGGTGGTGGAGTCACAATGTGAATGTTGCTGTTCACGAGGCTTTTCCCTTTTTTTTCTTCGTGAAATCATAGAATCATAGAATGGCTAAGGTAAGGAAACTTAAAGACCATCTCATTCCACCCCCTGCCATGGGCAGGGACATCTTCCACCAGCCCAGGGTGCTCCAAGCCCCCTCCAACTTGGTCTTGGACACTTCCAGGGATGGGGCAGCCAAAGCTTCTCTGGGCACCCTGTGCCAGGGCCTCACCACCTTTGTAGAATTCCTTCCCAATATCCCATCTAACCCTGACCTCTGGCAGTGGAAAGGCATTCCCACTAGTCCAGTCCCTCCAGGCCCTTGTTCAAAGTCCCTCTCCAGCTCTCTTGGAGCTCCTTTAGGTACTGAAAGGCCACAAGAAGGTCACTCTGAAGTTTCCTCTTATCCAGACTGAAGAATCTCAATTCTCTCAGCCTTTCCTCATAGCAAAGCTGTTCCTTCCCTCTAACAAGCTTGGTGGGCTCCTCTGGACTCATTTCTTCACTGTGTACAAGAGGTTTGAATGCGGCACTGGGAGTACCAGGAGCTTGGTCCATGCACGTTTGGCATGTTTGCTGAATTTCTGGCCACCACAGCAGCCTGTGGGATATAAATTCCAGCAGCACTATCCCAAAAAACTCACAAGCCTTTATGATGAGAAATAAGCTGCAGTGTTTTATTCTCTGGACGAGAATTTTAGGGAGTTACAGCAAGGCACAGAGGACAAGCTAGATCTGCTGATGGGGGAGAAATTTGGCTTCTTGGAAGTGAAATTAAAATATGAGTCATGTGGGGACTCAGATAATGGTGTGGGATTTGTGTGGGCTTCCAGGTGGTGGGGAAAGAGCCACAAGAGGGGCCTTGGTGCTGCTCTGGTGCAGCTTGAAGGTGCCCAGCAGGTGTTTTGCAGACAGACAGGAGCATCTCTGCCCATGGTTGATGCTTTTTGGCACTACTTTTACTTCTTTTGCTGGAATTTCTTCATGTTATTTTCTGGTTGTAGAAGGACTCCAAGGCTCTGTCAAAGCCCAGGGCCAGTTTGAAAACTCACAGTGTGAAACGGTCCCTTGGTCACTCATCTCAGGGTGAAAACTAAATAATATTATGGGCATAAATTCTCTTCACTTTTAAGGAGGAAAATCCACTGCCTGTAGTTGTGGCTGGTGGGTCCTGTGTCCTGCTGAGGAGGGTCTTGAATTTGCCACGTGTAGTATGAACCCACTCATTAGTGGGTGACAAACTGCACATTTCCAGGGCAGGGCTGAGTGTCCCTGCACATCTCCAGCAGGGTACGTGCCATTACTCATTGCTCCCCAAAACTGTCACCTTCTCTTTGCAGAACATCATCCACCATATTTCCATGTGCTCCTTGGAATGCGCTAAGTAATCAAAAGGAGCAGCTGACAAAATAAATGAGGAAAGTGTGTTTTTTATAGGGACGTCGCCCAAAGGCCATGATGGGCCATTTGGGATGTGCTGCTTCTGCCCTCCATGAGTGTTGATGTTCCTGTTCATGGGGCAGCTGGCAGAAAGGGTCACTCCCATCCTTTGTGCACATGGACATGATCCCTCTGCCCTTGGTTTTGTTTGGTGCTATCTGTCTGCTTTCCTAATTAGCCATAGTCCTGCTACCTCTCCTACCAGACATGATGCAAAATAAATGGCTTAAGAATTCCCCCCAGAACATGGCTCATTAGTGACGGACCAAACATGAGGAAACCCAGGAGAAGGGCTGGTCAGAGCCCATCATGAGGTGAGCTAAATGATCTACCAGCTCCTTTCCCTTCACAGGGTGCAGGGCTGTGGTCTGGGTCGCACCCCAAAGGTTTCCTGGCTCATACCCTGCAGCCACACAGCTCCGAGTGTGGTTGGGCTCTCTCTGAGTCCACACACCCTTCCCAGTTATCCCACAATCCTCATGAACATATGGCTCTGTCAGTTGTCAAAAAATGTTGGACAGAGGCTTTGTGGTCAGCTTGATCTGTCCCATCTGGTCATCTGATCCCTTTGTTCTCTGGACTCCCATCCCTCCACTCACTGTGGAGATAATTTGAGTAATGCTTCCCTTGTTTTTTTCATTTTGCTGCGTCGTTATTTTCCCTGCTAGGAAGTGCAATCTTCTCCTTCTTGGCTTCTGGGATAAAAATGGTATGGCTTGACCCTGGCTGCCTGGAGAGATTTGTTTAGTCTTTCCTGTGTTGTAGAGCACGCAGTGTGTGCAGCTCAGCAAACCTGTCCAAGTTCAGCGGGACGGTTCGCAACAGGGGTACCAGAAGAGATGAGAAACACCATGATCCAACCTGGAGGTTTTGGTTTCCATCAGGGCCAGCTGTGGCAGTAGGTCTGTATCTTGTTTTCTTCACCCCACTCTGAGCTGCGAGCTCTTCATTCTCAATGTGTCCAGCACCTTGCACCGACTGGAGAAGGGATGACAGGGGTCATGTCCATTGCAATTCCTCTCTTCTTTTTATCAGACCTCTCTTCTTCTGGCCCCGGCTTTGGCTGAACCCTGATGAACTTCCCCTCCATCCCCGTGCTCTTCCCCCTTCCCCGCCGGCGCGTTTGCAGCCGTGAACTTCCCGTGCCCGACCCGAGCGTGTCTCCGAGAGGTGTGATCCAAGCCGTGGCAGGAATGGCTGCAGCCGCAGGAAGGACATCGCTGACCCACCCCTGGCTCCCACCCAGCCTTCCTAATCAGGGCAGGAATGTCTCTGGACACGAGTGCTCCCAGCTAAAGGCACTGTGGCCACTTGGCTCCCCTTGGCGAGCGCTTCCTTTGAGAGCCATCTGTGAGGGTCACGCCGGGCAAAGCACGCCCTGTACCCTCGTGGATCAGCACGTTTTGCTGCAGTGGCACCAGCGGGGAAAGAGAGGGCTGGGAGGAAGAGGAGGATGATACACAGAGTGAGGAAGGTCTACAGGGTGAGTCAGTGCCACTGCTGTTCCTTCTGGTAAAGGCAATTCTTCCATCTGTGCTAAGAGTGTTTTGGGATGGTCCATCGTGACATCCAGTGCTCGTTCCTTGGTGTGGATGTGGAGATTTGTGGTCGAATGGCAGCTGTTGCAAGATTGATCAATAAGGAGGCAAGACCAGACCTTGCAAAGAGGGGTGTCTCATGTGAACGTGAGGACACGCTGGACAAGGGAGAATGGCTTGTTGACTGTGAGGGTGGGAGACCCTGGCACAGGTTGGGCAAAGAAATTGTGGCTGCCCCATCCCTGAAGTGTCCAAGGCCAGGCTGGATGGGGCTTGGAGCAACCTGGGCTGGTGGGAGGTGTCCCTGCCCGTGGCAGGGGGTTGGGATGAGATGATCTTTAAGGTCCTTTCCAACCCAAACCATTCTGGGATTCTGTGATCTCCTTTCTCACAGAGATTCCCCCCCCTCCCCTGGCCACAGCTGGTCCCCAGTGGTCACAAACCCAGGCTGGCTGGGGTTCAGCCTCTCGTTGTGGTGGGTCTTGCTGCTGTGCTTGGAGGCTCGGGGCTCTCTGCATCCTGCAAATCCAGGGGCAGACCCCCGCGTCAAAGCCTGCCGCCCTCCCAGAGCCACTGGAGGAGTCAATGGGGCTCCACAGTGGAATAAGGCAAACAGGATTTAACCTTTGCTACGGCGTGTCCCAGCCAAGAGCTATTGTTAACAAACTTGGCCCCCGTCCACTTGGCCTGGGTGGTTATAAGAGCGGAGAGTAAATAATCTGACATTGGAAATAAGTTAATATTTACAAACTCAGGGCCTGCTCCTGCTTCCATTGCTGTTTAGGAAAGGGGTTTTGCCGTGGGCTTCACCTTCGGAGGAGCAGGGCCCTGAGACATAAAGGGTTGCCAAGTGTGGCAGTGCAGCTAAAAATCCTGTAAGCAGATTTTACACCCTGCCCTGCAAATACAATGGCAGGTACTGTTAGAGCAGGGCCTGAAAAAAATCCCCCACTGAAAATATCCCCTTTACACCTTCACACAGGTCTGTGGAATGTGATTTCTTTCTTTGCCTTAGTTTTTTTCCCCTAGTAATTTAAGCTGACACCTCTATGGTGGCATTTTTTAAATGTTAGAAAAGATGGCATTTTTTAAATATTAAAAAAAAAAATTGTTTTAGTAAATTGGCTCTGTATTTTTCCTCTTCCTAAGAGGAGTTTCACCCCCCCTACACTCCCTTTTTATACCATCATCCTTCCAGTGCTTCCACTGCCACAAAGACAGGGGCACGTGCTTGACTGTAAGTATCCTATAATCCTATTCACTCCATGGGTGTTTGAATGCTTCCAGTTCAATATGGATGTGGCCCTGCCAGCCCTGGGGCCTGGGCTCTCAATAACTAACTCCATTGATGGCCCAAGCCAATGCCTAAGGAGAACTCTGAGCTATCACGGAAGTCGGAGCTGGAAAACACCAGTAGGTTCTTCCAGCCTGTCTCGTTGCCAGTGCAGTGCTCTTCATTATTCCTCATCAGAAAGCAGATCCGGTTCCCTGGATATTTGGTTTAGCTTGGACACATCTGCTAAGGTCTGCAGATTTCAGTCCAAAAAAAGAGTTATTTATTCAGTTATATTTTCAAGTGTTTTTGGGAACTTTTTGCCAGAGTGTCCTTTATTTTTTTAAAAAATCCTGTGCTTCCAAGATGCCTATTTAAGCAATTCTGCATGCACCTGTAATGCAGAGCCCTGCCTATTTATTTGAAAGAAAAAGGTGCAGGGGATGAATGTCTCATTAGCACTGCTTTAATCACTTAATTTTGAAGGGGAGCTGCCAAACTCCGAGCTGGAGCATTGTGAGTGAAGTTTTCAGGGGATTTTATTTCTCCTGGAGTTTTCTTGGCAGGGACAGGTTGCAAAAATTGGTAGCTGAGCGGGTAGTGGAGTTATAATCCAAAACTTGTCCTCTGGAATTGCCAGGTAAGCACCTGCACAGATAGCAGAGCTGTTTCCACATGCAGACACAGCACATTTCAGCTCCTCCCATGGGACCTGCTCCTTGCTCTGGTGCTTTCTGTGTTGGGTGCAGGGGCTGGTGTCCTCTGTGCTGCTTCCTGTGGGGTGTGAGATCCCACAAACTGGGTGCAGAGAGAGTGGGAACAGCTCAGCATGGCATAGTGTGGGGCAGCAGAGCCTCTGGTGGAACCTGGGGGAGCTTGGGAAGGAGCTGGGTGCTTCCTGTGCAAAGCTTTCTCTTGCTCCTCAAGAGCCTCAGAGGGGAAGTTTGGGGCAGAGGGAAGGAGTCTTTGCACCCTGCAAGGGGTGGAGGGAGCAGGGCATAGGGCTGGTGTGGACAAGAGAGGGGAGAAACACTAAAACACGCCCAGAGGAGACCAAATAGCTCAGCTGAATGAGGAAGACCAAGTGGTGACTCCTGGGTATTCTGGGAATGCCACACAAAAAGCACCTCCTGCTGAATTGGAGTGTTTTTGCACACAAGAAGGAGGTTGGTTCAAGGGAAACCCAGGAGAGGAGTTTGTGGTGTCAAAAACAGCACCCCTGTGCCAAGACCTATAATGACATATATTACAGATGTTATATAACATATAGTAGATGATATAAAAAATATAACGTATAATAGATAACATACTCTAGATGTAATTATATATCTATAATTACATATCTATAATTACATATATAAACATTGCTTAGAAGTCTTTTTTTACCTTTAATCAATGTTATAGCACAGAGTTGCAGATAACACTAAATTAATACTGCTGCTCAGCCTCTTGGGTGGTGTTAGCAGGGTTAATGGGTGAACTATAACCTTTAAATTAGGTACAGGTGCAAAAGCACGTTTGATAAACACCACCCAGGAGGTGGAAGGTAAAGGTGAAGAGCAAAAATACTAATGCCTTGAATATGTTGCTTTGCCTCTGTCCAAACAGGCAGAGCAGAAGGAACAAAACACTCAGGTAGTTAAAAAGTTACAGATAAAAAATGAGATTTTATATTGTTTTGATATTTGGTCACTGTGACCAACAAAGAAGCATCTGACAGTTTTATGGTGATGATTTGGTGTGAGTTACCATTGAGACCCTGGCACAGGTTGCCCAGAGTTGTGGCTGCCCCATCCCTGGAAATGTCCAAGGCCAGGTTGGACAGGGCTTGCAGCACCCTGGGCTAGTGGAAGGTGTCCCTGCCTGTAACCAAGTCACTGGTTGTTCTTTTGGGGAAAATATAGCTGGTATTTTAGGTAGGCACAAAACAAAGGGGAGAATTTGTAGGCATCTCTGGGAAGAGTAAACACCAAGCTTATTTTTTTGTGCTGGAAAACCTCATGCACTAATTATCAATGATTCTTTGAGTGAGTTGGCAAGCGCAGAATAATTTATGGGACGTGAAATCTGTATTTATTAGCTGTTTAGTCCTAGAAAAAAAGAAATCCCACCCATGCTAGGGGAGAGGAAATGGAGCTGCACACACTTGACCAGAAGAAGTGACATTGCAGTCCATTAGAAAAGAAAGAGCCAGAAGAAATGTAGGAAAGCACTTGCTCAAGGAACCCGTGCTACATCCAGGTTATGTCATGGGTGTTTCCTACAATTAAAAATAGTGGTTGACCCAAGAGCCAGGAAACAGTTTTCCACTTTTCAGTCATTTTTCCGTATATGTATTTTTGTGTGACCATTTCAGAGTGTGGTGTTTCAGCTCTCCTGGATGCTTTATCACTGTCCCTTCTCTCCCGACCTTTCCAGAGCAGGTGTTCCCCAAAAACGCTGTGTGGAATGGTGTGATGACTGTAGATGGTTCTCCTTCTTCCCTTTGGCCAGGACCTGTAAGAAGCTGTGCCTGGGCTTGAAGACTCATTGACCATCAACACTTTCCTTTGATGTTTTTACAGTGACCTTTTGGTAATGCCAATGCCCCTGTGCCATTGTTCCCCTCGCCAGGGAAAAGCACTAATTAGTATTTTTCCTTCCTCAAGACTCTGGTAGAGGGGGCAGAATGATCCACTCACGCCCCAAAACTTCCCTTCCTGCTGCCAACCTGCTCATCATGGACGTGAAAAAGCCACAACAGGAAGATGGTTGGGAGGTTCATTGCAAGAATTGCTGTCTCCCCTTGCCAGATCCCTTCTGAAAACCCCTCCAAGGTAATCTTTTTTTTATTTATTTATCTTTATTTTTATGGCTGCGACACCAAGGGAAATAACAACTCCATGTGCCCTAAGAATGGGACTGTAGCTATGATGATCTGCAGATTGAAAAGAAGCAAAGTTGTAGGAAGAGGTGCTATATTAAAAAAAAAAATAATTATATATCTTTTCAAATAGTTGTAAAAAACCAGCTGAGCTTTGAGAAGACAAACCTTTCCTTGTAATCTCTAAGTGTGATTATGTGCTTTGTCATCCAAATGTGCAAACACCATAACGTTTTTAAATGTAACCAAAATAATTCTAAGCCTTATCTGAGACGGCTGCATTTGAAAGCAGTGAAAATGTTAATGCTAACAACGGGGCTTTTTTGTTCTCTAAATTCCTATCTTTAATTTAATATAATACACTGCTGTTTTAAAGGGATATTAATATTCTTTTCAAAGTGTTTGGGACTTTTACATAATTTAAAAAATATTTGCAGCTGTTTTGAATGTATCTGCAAGTACTGATAGACAAAAGGCATGGATATCCATAAGAACGTTGTCATAATACATTCCATATTAACGTAAGCAAAAAAGAATGTTTGCTCAGGAATACCAAAAAAGGTGATTGGAAGACCCACTTCTGTGGCCTTAACATCTTCCTGCTAAACAAGTTACACTCCTTATTTTTTTCCCCTGCATTCTTAATTGGTTACTTGCATCTGCCTTTTAGAATTAGCAGCTTTTTTGCATTTGAATCATCCATAGAGCTGAGCTTGGGCCATTTGTTTTAGATTTCCAGAAATGATTTATTTGTACTGTAATGGGGTGGAATCATACAGTGTTTCCCATTTGTTTTCAGACTTAGTTCAGAGTATGGTTTAAGCTCTCATAGTATATCTGGGAGTGCTGATTCCACTCTCGTGTCCAAGACCCACAAATCTTTTCTTCCACACTGTTTGCACCTTTCTCTCACCGCATAAAAATTGGGGTCCCAAAGTCAATATTACATTAGGGGAGGAAGGGGGAGAGATTTTCACAGAGGCTGAAAAATTTTGCTCCTGGCTAAATCACTGAAGGATGGAGTGTGTGTGTAAATAACGTGGCAATGAGTAGGGCAAAACACTTCTCAAATAAATTTGGTTTCCCCTCCACGTCTTGCATTATTTCAGAAGTCCTGACAGGGGATGGGATCTTGCTTAGGCTTTGTGTTGGACATAGGCATAGCTGAAGAACCTCTTTGGAGGGGGATATCCACTAAAGTCACTTTATTTTCCTTCTTTTCCAGTCATTGGGATGCTGCATGGATCTAGAAGATAGCAGCTTTTTCCTATAATAACTGACAACTGTGGAAACCTAGAAAAATACAGTGTATGGGATCTCATGGAGCTGTCTTGTCAACTCCTCTTCCCACAGTAGGACTGGCTATAAAAAGAGACTTCTGTTCCTTTGCATCTTCTGTTCTCCCAGTCTTTATGTTAAAAAAACCCCCCAACCACAGCAGCAAACCAACAACAAAAAATATTGGGGGAAAAAAAGGGAAGCAACACTTTTTATGACACACTCAAAGCTACTTATGGCTGTGTTTGGGGGCAATTCTGTGTCCACGGTGCTTTATGGCGATTTTGATGAGTTGTTGCACAGATCTGGGCTTATAATGAATGGACTGTCCCTCTCGCCGTGATAATAGAACATGAGAGTACAAAAACTTTGAAGTGCAGGAGGCAGCTGAAAAGAAAACAATAAACTATGTATATGAGACTAGCTTGTTGCTTGGTGATTAAGAGATGAGGACCCCGTAGGTCAGCTCCCTATAGGTACAAACAGATGTTTGCACTGTTTCACAGCTGCTAAATATGATATAAATCCAAAGAATTTCTCATGTTTTTATAAAGTTAAAAAAAAAATACCCAGACAGCAAATTTTTGGTCATTCAGATACTCTTACCAAATGACATCTGGTTTCTGTACTGCTTATTTAAGCAATCCTTAAAAAAATGTTTGCCAAGGGGAATAACTCAAACCTTTTAGTTCTTCACCATATATAACTGTACAGTTTAGATTACAATGTAGCATGCAGAGTTTATTATAAGCAATGCAGTTCTTCATTTCTTAGCTAGCAAGTATTACTTTAAAGAAAATAGGATAAATATTATGTAATTAGTTCAGGGAAATTCATGTATAGTTACATTTCAGAGTACCCGGCTTTCAGATCCAAATGATGACAAAGAAAATGAATTGTTTCCATATGTTAGGAGATAGCCCGACAGTTATGAGTTAAGGCATAAAAATGCAATGGGGCTCCCATTAAATGGGAAGAAACAACTGCAGTAAGTGGAGGATTGGGATGGGAAGGTGCTCTGGAGGCACCATCCCTGCCGTCGGGGCCAAAGGAGAAGGAGAAAGGGGTGGTTTCACCAGCAGGAGATCAACAAGTCTTGTGTTTTGATGTGAATTTCAACTCAAGCTGTTGATTCATACGTCCCTATTTGAGCATTCACGAGGTCCTTCTGGATTCTCTGAGGTCTAAGGAGGGGTGGTGTCTCCTCTGGTGACATTCCTTCGAGGCATGTGCTAATGAGTCTGCCACTCCTACCTGGCCACCTACTATCACAAAGCATATGGGAACTTAATACCCTCAAGCCCTCTTTCCCGTGCCAAAATTGGTTGAAATTGGCTAACGGGCTCAAAAGTTATTTTCTTTGGGACTGAGAGGGGACAGACGGACTCGCTCTTAGGGAACATAATTGCCTGCATCTCGTGTCTGTTGGAAGCCAAGCTAAAAGTCTCGGTATTAAGCTTATCATATAAATTATATATGCATGTATTTTACAGAGGAAGATTTATTGCCTTCAAAATCTAGGCATTTTATGCTTTTGAAGTAATGCATACTTTGATCCAACAAATACTTGCCCTTTCAAGTCTCCCAGTGTACTGGGGGTTCAGTAAGGCTGCTTTTTTTGAGAAAGATAAATCCCCAAGAACTGAAGAACCAGAGCTAGCCCATGATCTATGTGGGTTTTTTGTGGCCTTCTCTGCCACAAGAAGTGTGAGAGAAGAGAGAACTTTATTATTTCAAAGGCTAGAAAGGGTGTATTGCCCATTAGGACCTTTGAGTGCTGGTTGTTGACCTATTCAATGGTCTCAGCTGCTGTGACTCAGTGACTTCCACCCTTCTTGAATTGGTGGACGCACAACTTTTTCCAGTTGTTCTGGATCTAATGAGTATGCTTTGCTTGATTTCTTTTCACAGGCCTGTCTATTAGTCTGCAGGCACAAATTTGCACGTCCACAGTGACCATAACGTTAAATTTATCTGTATCTGTGGTCTTTCTCGAGGTGCCTGGTAATCAACAGCTTTCTTCTCTCTCTTTGTTGAGCACTTCCAGTGTAACAATTATCATGAATCATCCATTTTGTATATATCTCAATGACTGGTTGGGCGTATTTTCACATGAATACACACATCCCATAGCACTGCCTGGTAGCTTGAAGCAAAATGTGGTCATATGTTGTGCAGAAATGACATGAGTGCATTTTTGTCTGTACTTTTTTGCTCTTCTTGATTTGGGCTGTCACCACCATTGTGGGATGCACTGGACTAATTGCCCATCAGATGACAGGAAAACGTGTAAGTCCTCGAAAGTGGCAGCTTGGCTTATATGGGTGAGAATGGAACAAGCAGTGAATTTATTCCCCTTTGTAAGATGTGTTATAAACCTTCTTTTTGGGGTTGGGGCTGTTAATTTTGTTCCACATTTGAGTAGCACATTGGGATCCTCCTCCAGGGCAGAAAAGCCAAACCCTGCTGCAGTGCAAATATTGCTGCAGTCGTAATTAGTGGCAATAACAACTGTTGTGGCAGCAATCTTAAGAAATATTAATAGTGGGACTGGTTTAATTACAGCAGTCCTCATGCCTGTGGTGGCTTCACCCTTCCCTTTTCTGAAGCTCCTGCAACTTGCTTCCATTTTATTGCCAGTCTTATCAGACTGGATATTGCCCAAACTGGTACATTGGAAGGGAATTTTCCTGACAAATAAGCAAAAGCCCCCAGTGGTTAATTTGTATTATTCCTCTCCGCTCTCTCTCTGGCCAAAACACAGATTTATTCCTCCTGCCACAGCCCCACAACTTCCTGTTTAGTAGGAAACTTGATTAACTTGTTGGCTCCGCCAGTCTTGAAGGTCTTGCTTTTATTAGGGAGAAAATTGTTTGTTCTGCTTGCACAAGATTTCTCTGGAAGAATTGTTCACAGTCAGGTGTTTCAGGCACAGCTTTCAGCTCGAGTTAACTAAGAGCAAACTACCACAGGGGCAATTCCTGGAGAGGACACGGTGCTTCAACATCACCTTAGGCGTCACCAAGCTGAGACAACCTCCAGTGCCACTGGAGGGGCACCAGGGGGGCACCAAACTTGCTCTAGTATTTTTCTATAAAGGTATGAGCGTGTTGCAATATGTGAACATTGGGTTTTGGTTTGTGGGTTTTTTTTTTTGGTCTGATTTAAACAAACAGCCTAATTCTTGCAGGTGCAGAGAGATTAATCTTCTGGTCGCGTGTTGGCCTCTGGTGACCCTGTGAAGGGCCCAGAGGGGTTGACCAGTTTGTTCTCACTCCTGGCTTTTTTTCCTGCCTGGTGTGTAGTGATGTGCTCTGGCAAGGGGCTGGGGGCACTGACAGTGTTTGGCACAGAGGAGGAAATCAAGAGCTTCACACTTCTTGAGAGCAGGTCTGATTCCTCAGCCTTCAAACCAGAGACCTGCACTTGATGGAGAAATTTATTTCTAACTTTCATAAGTCTTGAGAACATTTTGTCTTGAAGTCACATTGTCATCATAGAAGAAAAAGTTGGTTTTTATACAATTCCTGGAAGGTTCTGGTTAATCTTATTTTACTCTTTTGATGTTGGGGGAGGCTGAGCTTCTGCTACAGGAAAACCCAAAAGTGGGAAAGAGGACTTCTCAAGTGAGGATTATATCCATAGATAATAACAGACCCAGTAAGAACATCTTAAATCCTTAAAATATTATTCTTCCTGTAAGAAATGTGATGGTGCAACATGCTACCATGCATATGCTCTTTGCAACTGCTGGATGTCCACAGGCAAGTACCATTTCTGTGTCCATTACAGGAAGGTCTAAAGCTTTTAAAATCAAATCAGGCAGAGGTATTATTTCAGCAGAAAGATTTTTGCATTGATTTCCTGTTGTTTGCAAATATTTCTGAAAGGATAAACATCTCTGAAGGAGTCAGCTCTAAATAAATAAATGTTGCAGCACAGGGGGAACACCCTGACTGGGTGTACTCCAGCTGTTGGGGTTCACTGGATGAAAACTGAGTGATGACAGGCATTAACTAGAAACTATCTCTTCTTAATCATCCTCACAGTAGTCTGAAAAGGTGGAGAGGGGAACACGACAGGCTCTTCTGGGTCTAAACCCAAATTAGCGTGAACATCATCAGTGCTTCTCCAGCTCATCAGTGCTCCACAGTCAGGCTACCGTGCCATGTAAACATGTAATGTGATGCAATTTGTCTGCTGGTTGCAGACCGAGTTTAACATTTTTGCTTAATTCACCATAGCCATGTGAGGGGAGCACATGCTTCACACAAATTCCACTGGTGTTACTGCTCTGCACTGCTGCAGAGGCAACACTTCTAATTAGGCACTATCTCCACATTTGGCTTGGCAGCCAAAATAAACTTCTAGGAGTTGCATGCTGGAGATGGCTTTTATCTCCACTGTGGTGGTGGGCTCTTTCCAGCAGTACAATTACAAACATACATGGAGACCAAGGACATAAACATTTTGGGGGGTTATGTTCAATTGCCATCTCTTGGCATCGTATTGGGAAGCCCCATCCAGCAAGGTTTCTTTTACACATGACTCCAGTAATATTGAGGGGAAAAAGGTTTCAGCTGGAGGAAAGGTTGAGAGCTGGGGTGTATAAGAGCATGGGGAAAGGGAACATATTTGTGAGAAGCTGTGGGGGAGTCACATATGGGAGTTTCAAGTATAGATCTTGGGGTTCTGTGTACCAAAACAATAGACCAACTTGTTTCAGGGCATCTCATCTCACCTTGACCTAAATGACACCCAACAGGGGTGGGGAGGATGCCCACATTGTTGGCCATGTCACATGCTACCCATCTTCAGCCAAAGGTTGTTTCTGTACCGTAGCTTGCAGGGGACAGCTGCATTTGGGAGGGGTTTTCAGGAACTTTAAATGTGGCTCTGAAATCAAGCACCAGAATCATCCTCTACACCTGCCTTGATGTTGGCAAAGCATTCAGTTAGACATCAAGGCAAACACAAGCTTTTTCCAGGTGGAAAAATACAGCACAGTAACAGAGGAAAATATAGCTTTGGATGATAAAACCCAAGACCAAGATGGATCCTGGGCCTTATGAGTCCCTGTTGGAAGAAACAAAATCCCGGAGCAGCCCAGCATAGACTGAAATGTGCTCCTTGTGCTGTTTCCTGCAGGGCTTCGTTGTTTCTCCACCACCAGAACCGATTGCAGTGACACCTCTGGAGCTGGGCAGACCTCACCCCGTGCCGAATTCCTTTCCGCTGAGGCGTGCCAGCAGCCCACCCCGCGCTCCAGATGTTGCTGCTCTCTGAGAAACAAGAGCTTAACAAACCAGGCTCACCCTTCCTCCTGGGGTGAACCCAAAGACAGTCAGGGATGGAAAATTGCTGCTCAGTACCATGAACAATGTACTTGGTCAAAGAGCAGTGCCAGCACTTTGTCTTAAGAGAAGAGAAAGCCGAGACGCACAGTGCAAAAATCCAAGCTGGCAGCAGCCAGAGACTTTAACATACATTGAAAACTATCCATGAAAGAGCACACTTAAACCAAGAAAAAAAGCCTGAAGGTATATTTAGACAAACTGAAAAAGAGGAAGAACTGGGGGGGGAAATAAAGGTTGTGTGGTTTCAATAGGTTACATTTTTCCCAGTCTGTATTTTGCTTGTGTTTCTTTTATTGGCTTATCATGAGCACATGCACCACAAAAACACACACATGCATAGGACTGCAAAAAAAAAAATCTCATGTTTTGCACACACAGGACCCAGTTTTGCCATTACCCAGAGGTTTTGGATCTCTGATCCTATAGAATTTTGGTCGTCACTGAGGGTTTGGGAAGAGGTGGATGTTGGACAGACCTTGGATACTTCTGTGCTCAACCCTGTGTGCTCACAACATCACTGCTTTTGACGAGATAAGTGACTCTACTGCAGGCTTGTTGTCTTGTTCCCTGCTTTGTTTTCCTGCCTCCTCTTCCCACTCTTCACAAATCAGGAGACTTTTTTCCTTGCTAGAGCCTGAAGGGTCAGGAAACATGACATCCTCCTTTTGTTGGGGCAGGATCATTCAGGACTGGTGTAGTAACTTACCAAAAATGGGGAAGTGTCTAAGCCCTGATGTGCACCTGGGATCTCACATCCCACTCTGGCACAACCATCCTCCTGACATTCTGAGCCCTCTCCCCACTGGGATCCACTCTGATCAGTCCCTCTTCTGGTCCCAGCAGAGCTCGAGGCACTAAAATGCTGCTCTTGGCCAGGCTGGCAAGTGCTCTTGGAACACTTTGTCATAGGGAAGTCATCTGACATTGAAATAAACGGGCTCCTCATTGCTGGGATGGCGACCAAGACCGGAAGGGAGTGCAGGGGACGTCGGTCTGGATCCAGCATTGTGTCCTTGGGTGCGATACCCTGCGGACATGGAGTGACAGCATTTCTCCATGAAGGGTCTCATTAGCTACCAGGACTCGGTTTTCGGTGAGCTGTTACTCGGTGGAGGGCACTGGAATCTGGCCCAGAATAACCTTCCTGCAATTCCTTCCTCCCTGAAGCTGCAGGGGCCTTTCTGCACCCCCGTTCTGCATGGCCAAGCCCAGGTCCCAGGAGACCAGTCCTGTGCACATCCCGAGCTCAGCACCAGCCCATAAATCTGGCTGCTGGATCCAGGCAGTGAAATATGAACAAAGGAAACCACCATGCAGGGGGGGTGGGTAGGGTGGGGAACTGCTCTGGCACCCTCCTTGCTCAGAAAGAAGTGAGAAAACATGGTTTTGTGTTGCTGTTGTTGTAGTTGTTGTTTTATGGTTTCTACAGATGCTTCCAATAAAAGAATTGTGAAACTATTCCCATTGGTGGCCCGTCCTCTGCCCGCAATGGTGACGGAGGAGATTGTTGGATTTCCGTCAGCAGAACAATTTGAGTGTGGACTCCACTGCTACAAATTAAAGAGAGCTCTCCATTTGCTGCCTGCCAAAGAAACAGGTGATTTTTTATTTATTTTTGGACACTGTCAAGTGATGGTGATAATCACCTGCAACTCAAATGCGTGTGTCTTAATAGTTCTGTTAACATGATTGTCCTCCCTGGTCCACGGTCTGCTGATTATGTTTAATAATCAGAGTTAATAACTGGTGTTCTGGGGCTTAAACCATGTTCTCTGCCTGCACTAATATTTGTAGTCTCCTGGAGTGCTCCAGGAAGGTGAGACCATGGCAGAACAGTCACTGGGGAAGGTGTTGAGCATGAATGTTGAGGTTCTCCAAGGCTGGTCAGCTCTTATTCAGGAATGAAGCAAGAGTGTTATGGTTTAAAGGCAGATGTTCATCCAGGGTGAAGAGACTACGTTTTATTTAAGAAGCAACTCCTGAAGTGGACAAGCACTTAGCAAATGCTGGATGGTGCATTTAATCCATAAAATGCCATTCCTGGACAGGGCTCTTAGGAAACCAGTCCTGAATTTGCTGGTTTGAGATGCGGTTTGGGCTTGTAAAACCAACATTTGGGCATGCAAGAGCTTTTCTGAGAAACACGACATTTCCCCCCCCAGTTTTTTCTGTTCTAAATGTAAGTGAAATGATATTTTATATCTCTGTTTCCCTTGCCCATGCTTGGGTCTGAGGCTCAACTAGACATGTGAAAGGCTTCTTTAATGAGGTGGCAGGGATGTTGCTGGCATGGCAATGGCTTGGGTGGCGTGGAGATCTGGAAGAGCTTGAGCTGCAAGGGCTGTGTGTCTGTAAAGGAGGGAAAACATCCTGGAAACATCTCAGCTCTGGCTCTGGGACTGGACTGCTGCACGCAGAGCCAGAAATGAGACCTGATCTCTGCTCGTGGGGATGGAAGGAAACATATGGTGCTTTGGGTTTGTCCTTCTCAGTGAGAACGCGTGTGGTCTCTTACCCTGGCTCAGCAGACACGTGGCATCTGCTCAGCTGTTTGAAAGTCTGAGTCCCAAAATATTAGAAGGGGAGATAAATAATGAAAAGAAAATAAAATTTCAAAAAGAAAGAGAGGAAGAGGAAAGCCCAGTGGTTGCAGCAGGATCCAGGAGGTTCGTGCTGGAGTGGACAGGCGTGACAAGGGCACATTTAGCAACTGGCTGTTCTTTACATCACAGGGCAGAAATATGAAAAATATGAAATGTGTAGCAGGGCTGGATAAAAAGGAAAATGTAATAAGAGTAGGACAAAGAATGTCACATGCTCCAACCGCATCTGAACTTGGCAGCAGCAGACCAGGGAAGCCCATGTAAATCCTAGAAGCATGTTAAAAGCATTTTCACCCCACAAAGACTGACACACATGAAAAGTGTCTTTTCAACAATGTCAATCAAGAGCCTGGAGAAATAATTTACTAATACACTGCCTAGTAGGGATGGGAGTGGAGTTCACGTCTCAAATGAGATTTAATTTGGAGTAAGATGGCAACAGGGGTAAAGAGGTGTGAAGGTGCGTGGACAAGCTTTGGTGTCATTGCTGAGTTTAAATACGGCCAGCAAGGAGAGAGGTTCCATCCAGGGGCAAAAGGAAAACACGGCAGCAGAAGGAAAGCGCCTGAAAACGAAGCACAGACAATAAAATGTAAACCCAGCCCGAGGGGTGCCGTGGAGAAAGCCATAATGGAAAATGCTCTGGGTATTGTCTAAGTCATGTGCAAAGGAAATTATTATCCAAGCAAGGAACCCCGTGCTGGTGCGTGCAATGGGAAAGCAGCTGAGTGCTCCAGCAGGAGCGGGGTCAGGCTGGATATGGCAGTGAAGTGTCCAGGACCCCCGTGCCCACACGGAGAGAGCCTTCCCCCCACAGAGCTTTATTAGCTGACTTCTGGAGGCAGCATGGTCCTTGGATGTCTCCTTGGCCTATCCTTTGTGTATTGTAGACATGCCAAGATCTGCAAAGACTTAGCTACACTGGTATTTTTTTTCCCTTATAAAAATATACTTTCTAATTTATTGAATTAAGGGATACATGTTATTTTGCATTAAAGGGGATATGGTGAAACATTAGCATGTAATCTATTCGTACTTAATTTGGCTGTTGCAGCAGGAAATACTACAATATATTCCTGAAAAGAAAAAAAAAGGTATTGTGGGATACTTATGGACCACGCAAGGAATTTGAATCTTTTTTGCCATGCGGGTCCCTGTCAGCTCCTGCAGGGTGGAAAACTTTAGCTTAGAAATAGTTTATGCAGGCACTTCCCCCAAAGGTCTGTGACAATAACCTGACAACAGCCAATGTGGGATCCTGTCTGGGAATGAGGTCAATGCTGCAGGCAGGACAGGTGGGAACTGGAGGTGCAGGACAGAAATGCATAGGAAATGTTTCTCCATCTTTATAGTCACTCTTTTTACTTAGGCTGGACTTCTGGCAACCCCTAATATAAGATAGAATTTGCCTAATTCTGCTGCCCAGCCCTGGGGTGAATGAGCCACATGGGAGCCCCGTTGGTTCATGCCATTCAGTCAAGCTGGTGTGGTTTTGCTAAAACCCCACAGAAGGAGGGATACAGTCCTATAGGCATCTAGGATCAGGAAGAACACATCTTGCCCTGGTGTGGCCTCCTCCACCAATTTCAATAACAGCCTTGTAAGGGGCTGGCAGGTCCATTATGATCCCTAACCCAACCCCTGCGACCTGCACTCATTGCAGTGCTCTCCAGTCTTGCATCAAAATGAAAAGGGGAGCAGGCCTGGGGCTGATCCTCTCACTGGCTTTAGAATAGTAAAATCACAGAATTGTTTAGGTTGGAAAAACCCTCTATAATCACTGACTCCAATCATTAACCACTGCCACATTAATCACTAAACCATGTCCCAGATGCCACATCCAAGTGTATTTTGAACACTTCCAGGGATGGTGTTTTTTGAACACTTCCACCACTGCTCAGGGCGACCTGTTCCAAAGTCTGACCACCCTTCCAGGGAAGAAGATTTTCCTGCTATCTGGTTGAAACCTCCACTGGTGCAACTTAACTTTTTCCTCTGGTGCTGTCACTTGTTCCCTGGGAGAAGAGACTGACCCCCACCTGTCTCCCCATTCCTGGCAGGGACTTGCAGAGCCAGAAGGTTCCCCCTGAGCCTCCTTTTCTCCAGGCTGAGCCCCTCCAGCTCCCTCAGCCCCTCCAGCCCCTTCTCCAGCTCTGTTCCCTTCTCTTAGCAAACTCCAGCTCCTCAAAGTCCTTGCCATGAGGAGCCCAAAAATGACCCCAGGCTTGGAGGTGAGGTGTGATCACTGCTGAGCACAGGGGGAAGATTCTGCACCTCCCTGTGGCTGATTTCCTCCTACACTTTGTCTTCTTGCCTGCTAAAACCATCCCAGCCCCGACTGCGGAGCCGTGCTGTGCACCATTCCAGTGCCCAACACGGACTCTATTGGGACAGCTGCTCTCCCAGCCACCCACCAAATGGCTGAATTCCCCAGCAAAGACAAAGGCTTATTTATGCTCGCTCCTCTTAAAGTACATATATTTTAGTCCAGGAGGATTTACTGGCAATAAAGTTTCCTTCTGAGATTCCTAAATCACGAGGTACTTACGCTCTCCAGACCGTGATGCCCATGGACAATATTTGCACTGTAGCCTGACACATCTTTCTGCTTTAGAATAACAAAAAAACATGCAGCCAGGACCTGCTTGGCTGTGAGGACTTTAAATCACCTGCTTTTTTTGAATTTTTTTTTATTATTATTTTTTTTTCCGGAGGGGCAGGTGCAGCTTGGATTATCTGCAAACTATATTTTATTACTTAACAACTTGGGCTTTAACACAGTTAGAGATGTCTTTATTCACTCTTACACTCCTGAGTATTTTTTGCGTAAACATTTTTCATCTGTGGCAAGCGAGTTTGTTTGTTGTGTTTTGTCATGTCAGAGCAGACTGTGATTAGACACTGAGATGAGACTACTAAATATTTTCAGATGTTTTCTATTTCCTCGGAGAAGAGCTGGATTTGAACCAAAGCTCTGAGGTGAAAGGGTGATGGGTAATATATTGAGACATCTGAAATAAAATAATGTAATGTTTTTAATATTTAAGAAGAAAAAGGCAGCAGTAAAACATTGTGGAAGGAGGAGAACATAAATACCTATATATTTTAATTTTGAATGCATGCAGATGTTGAATTTTAATCAGAGCATGTCAGAATCGAACTGTAACAAAGGCAAAAATGTGAGATCTGTTTTCTTGAATTGCTTCCATATTTTGGGCTCCAGATTTTTATTACATATAGCACTGCATCATCATATATTTATGTAAAGTGCCAGCATCCATTGACTTGGTGTATGCCTGATGGTGAGCATATAAAACACTTTACAGTGAGAAGTATATTCTTTCTTTCAGTATGTACAGTATATATCATATTATACAGGCCTGTGCCTTCTCACACAGTGGCAGAGCTCGTTTTCGCTGCTTGGTACATCTGGTGTTTCTTTTGGAGCCTTCTACCTCTTTTCTCAGTTCCAGAGGGCTTTGCTGGTGAAAACCTTGGCCTGGGCTCACGAGAAGGGTCTGGGGCAGAGGGAAGGCTGTGCATTTAAAGGGAGTGCTAAATGCTGGGCTTGGATCACTGGCACAGATGGAAGATGTACAAGCCAAGCCATCATTTTGTCCCTTCTGGTACTGTGTTTGCTGCTGGGCATCACCAGAGCATCCTGCTGCCACCCAGGAGCCACAGGGCAGCAAATTTGGAAATGGGGATGGCCTGGAAGCTCCCTGCTCTGCCCCAGCCCGTGCTCCCCATGGGCAAACGCCAGGGTTGGCTGGGCACGTGGGTACCTGATGCCTCCACTCCAGGACTAGGCATTCCTGCTTCCAGACACCAGTGTCTCCATGTCTCTGGATTTGTCCTAAGCATGAATCCAAGGTGTGTTTTCCAGCACACCTGCCCCACCTGCCACCCTGCTGGCGGGCTGCCTTTTGCAGAGGGTCAGCTTTACTGCAGAAAAATGAAAATGAAAAAGGACTAGAGACAAAAGGAACTGCCTTGGGCTGTGTTACAGTGAAGGGGATTGGATGTGCCACAGGTACGCTCCATTGTGGCAGCAGGAAAGCCAGGGGCATTTTAGGGAATAATTCCACTGGTACCAGAGGAAGGCAGAGGTTCCAGCAGCAGAGGGCACAGCTCCAGCACAGGGCTAAAAATAGGTGCAGCAAACCATCCTGGGAGCCCCTGCTCTCAAGAGACCACTCAGCACCTTGCACCCATCCCCTGGTGCCTGGGGGGGCTGGGGCAGCTTGGCCCAGGCTGATGCTGTTGTCCAAAATTTCTCTTCTGTTCAGGACACCCCACAGCTCTCTTGGGGGGGATCTGCATCGGGACTGCTTCCTTTTTTGGTTTCCTTTCTGGATTGCTTTTCTTCAATGAATAGATTTTTTTTTTTAATTTATTTTTTTTTTAAGCCCTTCTCACGCCTTCGGCTCCCGGAGCGAGACACGTGACTGCTCTTTGCTGATGTTTTTCCTAAAACAGTGATGTTTGTGGAGTGTGTCTCGAAAGCTGCAGCCCTGGCTGGTCTTGGCTGCCAACTGCTCTGTCCTGGGAGCCTCCAGCCCTGGGGCTGAGGTCCAGAGGCACAGCCCAAACTGGGAGAGGTGAAGGATGACTCTGTGCCATGGTCGTGCTCTGGGTTTTGGCAGGGGGTGGTCTGTAGCTTTGTGGCGGTGCAGAGACGTGCCTGAGGCTGAAAGTTAATCAGGATAAACTGATCTCATTCCACCTGGCTTATTTAACTGACCCTCTGCAAACACTCTCCCAGGGTCACACACCTTTTCCTCTCCTATCTGTGGATATTCCCACTGGTTTGGAAACTCCCCCGGTTCAGCTGTGCTTGGTCATCCCCCAGATCCCCTGACCATCTGTTGGAGGCAGCACACTTAATGGGAGATGTCCTCAAAAAGCTATTTCAGGCTTTTCCGTGACAGCAGAGATGTACAGCGTGCGAGGCGGGACGTCCCCGGGGAGGTTTTGCATCGCACCGTGTTCCCACAGAGGAGTCATTTCCACCAAAGGCCTCACCCTCACTGACGTAGCTGTGGGGGAATAGCAGATATCGTTTGCAGGTTGGATGCTTTCCCTTCTCTGTCCCCCTCCATCTCCTAATGGGTCCTTTTTTGTTGGTGGAGAGGTTTCCTGCCCCCTCTTACAGTGTCGTGAGTTGGATTCGTGAGCACTTTATTCTCTTTAATGGAGTCTGCTAGGATGACAGATGACTGTGGGATTGCTGACCTTTTGTTAGGAACTGGTGGCATTCTTAGGGATTCAGAACAAACAGAAGGACTCTTCCAAAGACAATTCCAAAGCCCTAAAAAGACATCCCTGACAGAGTGAGCTCTGCATTTGTGCAAGACCTGGGCAAAGGACTCCAAATTAACTTTGGGAGCTGCTAATATAAAGCCCAGGTCTTTCTACCTCCCATGAGCTTTGTCTTCAGCCTTGCTTTTCCCCTCAACCCTCTCCCTCTGAACCCACAGCTTCCTTCCCCTCCCCCTCTCCCCTCCCCTTCCCCTTCCCCTTCCCCTGCCCCGCCCCCTTCCCCTCCCCCGTCCCCTTCCCCTCCCCTTCCCCTTCCCCTTCCCCTTCCCCGTCCCCTTCCCCTTCTTCCCCTTCCCCCCCCTTTTTCTCCTTCCCCTCCTTTTACTTTTCCCATTTCCCCTTCCCCTTTTTCCCCTTCCCCTCCTTTTACTTTTCCCATTTCCCTTTCCCCTTTCCCCCCTGTAATTTCCTGAGCTGCTTGACTGTAAATCTGACCTGCATGTCCCCTGGAACACCAGGATTTTCCTTGTGAGAGGGATCCCAAGAGTGAACAGCAGATGAAGTGGGTTGACCCAGCTCTGCCTCTGCTCCAGGGACTGGTGTTCACCTGACACCGCCAGAACTTGGAATAAAACCCCTGAGCAGTGATGGAAGCCAGGACCAGAATCTGGCTCCTGTTTCTGACACCCCAAAAATGCTCTCAGGGCTGGATCGCAGACCTGGGGGCTTGGTGCTCCAGTTCCTGCCAGGGGAAGGATCTGGGATCCCCTGGCACAGACGGGTGTCCTCTCATCAAACTGTGTGTCATCTGATGCCAGGACTTTCTCACATGAAGACAAAGCCACAGGTAATGCCAGGTTGGACATAGGCAGTCCTGCCTCCCTCAGGAGCATCTCAGTGCCCACACAAAAAGTGATCCTGTTCCTTGCATATCTGTGTTTTTGCTGAGCTCCTGGAGCTGCTGGGACTGCATTTTAAGGCCTCAGCAGAGGAGTGATTCCCAACCCAGGGTGCAGAGGTACCACTGGTGCTGAGGCGCTGCCAGATGCTGAGCAGGACAGGGCTCTCACACCAGGGATGAGCTCCCAGTGGAGATGCTGGTGGACCTCAGCTGTTCAGAAAGGCTTGTTACAGGCTCAGAATTGGTTATTTTCTGTTTTATCCACAATATTCTAGGACTTTTGGAGCTGCAAACAGGTTGGCTCTGACCCCACGATCTTAGCTCATACAAAACTCTCATTGACACCGATAATTTTCCATCCTGTCATTCCCGGTGACAGCAGCAGTTTTGTCTGGGCAGGAACTTTGCCATGAGGGCACATACATTTTCCAGAGTTTCCTCAGGTAAAGGTTTTATTTCCCTAATTCTTTTCCCCAGTAGGTGCTGAGCTGTCAGAATCACAGCCATGTAGATTTCCAGCTTAGTTAAAACAATATCCTAAAGGTTGCAAAGCCGTGCTGCTTGCCAAGAGTGAAAGTTGAATGTTCCACTCTCGTCACTTGACTATATTTAGTTCGGGATCCTAATGAAGTCTTTCTTTGTGTAGTTTCATGTCTACAGGGCAACTGTGAGAGAGGACTTCCTACTTCTGTCAGGATGCTGGCAGCCCTTCTGCTGGGACAGCGTGTCCTCTGGGCCTCTGTTGTGTTGCTGTTGTACAGTGCTGGATTGTGCCCCATGTGCTATTGGGGAGATCCTGTAGCATTAGTCTTTGTTTTCCCTTTTCCTCGCTTTCTCCCCCTTTGTTTCCCCTTCCCTCTGTATGAAAGAAACTTGTGTGTATTGCACCAGGTTAATCCCTGCTTGTTTTCCTGAAGATATTTGATAATTATGCTGCCTGGTGATGGTGGGTTTTAATGCCATTGTTCAGTCAGAGAGTATTTTGAAGGGTCATGAAATTCCCCTTCCTCTTCTGTGGTGTCCAAATGAGCAAACGTGGGATGGTGAAACACAACATGATGCAGGAAGTCTTTCCCATGATAGAATCATGGAACTGTTTTGGCTGGAAAAGACCTCTGAGTTCAACCTTTGAGTGACCCCCACCTTGTCAACTAAACCAGAGCACTGAGTGCCACGACAAGTCATTTACTGAACACCTCCAGAGATGGTGGCTCCATCACATCCCTTGTTAGCCCTTTCCAATGTTTGACAACTCTTTCCATGAAGAATTTCTTCCTGATGTCCAGCCTGAACATCCCCTGAGCCCAGCCTGAGGCCGTTCCCCCTCCTCCTGTCCCTGTTCCCTGGGAGCAGAGCCCAATTCCCACTCAGCTCTCCCCTCCTGGCAGGGACTTGCAGAGCCAGAAGGTCCCCCCTGAGCATCCTTTTCTCCAGGCTGAGCCCTCCCAGCCCCCTCAGCCCCTCCTGCTGCTCCAGCCCCTTCCCCAGCTCCACTCCCTTTTCCAGACACACTCCAGCCCCTCAATGTCTTTCTTGTCATGAGAGACCCAGAACTGGACACAGAACTCAAGGAGTGGCCACAAAAACATTGGCCCTGTATTGTCCTCCTACTGAATATTGAATTTGAAGCCTGTGTTGAGCACCTAAAGGGCAGGGGTCCTGTCTCATTGGAGAGTGCTCATAAAATCACAGATCCTCTCCTAAAAACCTCAGGCTGGTGGGAAAAGTAAATCCCTTTAAATGAAATATCACATTCCTTTGTGCTCAGAACCTTCAGTGGTGCTTTTTGCAGCTTGAGGCGTTGTCCCTTATGATTGCAGTGGGTTTAACATACTTGTGGGTTACCCTGCCTGGGTCTTTAGTTATGAATGGCTGCACTCAAAAAGTCTGGTTTTGGTGGCCAGTCAAGCTTCCTCCCAAGCTCCATCAAGTCTTGTGTCATCTCACTGCCCCATCATACAGCACACTGCTGCCTTTCCCTGCCCTCCTCTGAGGATTTGAGGATTTGCCTTATTCCTCACATGAGAGTTGCACCACCACAATATGCCAAAAAAGATATAGAGGAACATTAAAAAAAATAATCTCTCTGGGATTCTGCTGAGGTTTCTCAGCATGAGAATAAGGCTTTGCTGGAAGGAGGTCTGCCCTGTGGGCATGTCCCACAACTCCCCAGTGTAAACCTCCTGGAAATCCATGGAGAAAAAGGCCACACAAGGGTTGTTTCTGCACTTGTGTTGCAGCAGAGGCAGAGGGCTGGGCAGCCTGCTGTTCATCAGCCTTCTGGATATTCATCTCGGTCCCCAGCTGGCAGTAAATGTATTGTCGGATATCCCTCTAAGGTTGTGTAAGTTATTGCTTTCTTAGAGTGCTTTTATACCTGTGTGTATTTTTCTTCCTGTTCCAGCATCTCACAAAGCTCTCTTTGGAGACGCTCGGCATTGCTAAATATAGTTTTTGCAAAATTCCAGGACACGTCTTCACTTGGCACATGAAAATTAGTTAACAGAGTGTCATGAGACCTTTCTTTGCTCTCCCACTGTTCTCACTCCCATGACACCTGACGTAGAGCACACGGGTTTGTGAACGGCCTCGGGTTTGCTCCGTGACTCACCATTAATCAGGATGAGGAATAGCCTTCCCAGTTCATAAATTCAAGGTAAACCCCATTTCCCACATTTTCTGTCAAACGGACATCAGCAGGCTGTTTGTATTAATTCATGCCCTCTTAAACCTCGTGTTAGGGGGGCTCTGGTGTATTGACAAACACGTTTGCACCGTCAGCCCCAGACCTGTTCTCCCTCTGAGGTCTCTGAGTTGCATATGTAGCCCTCGAGCACAGACTGTTCAGCCATTGAGACCACAAACTAAATATTTGAGCTTCCAGAGCACATTAAGTAAACATGTCCTATCTCCACCCCAGCTGCAAGAAGAGATGCTGAATTTGGGGATGAGCTCGCTCCAGTAAAAATTCCTACATATCCTGGGTAAGCCATGATCACTTAACAGGGGATTGCTGTAAATAGCTGTAGCTGTTGAGCAGTGGTATGAAATTAAATCACAGGGAACAATAGTTGATTTAAGTGGCATTTCTGGATTTTTATGGGGGAGGCAGGGGAGTAGAGGGAGCGTTTCACAGCACAAATCATAAAGATGCTTAGTTCTCCCTCAGTACCGCCAGAGCCTTGGAAAAGATCATGGAAGCTGAGCTGATCTCCCCCAAAAGTCCAACGCACTGATGGAAAAACTCAGGGCAAAACTGGAGTGAAAGAAATGTTGATAGAAGGAGTCAGTAGGAATTAGTAACTGTGGCTGTTGTGAAGGGTAGGAGCTCTTTGTTAGGTTGTTATAATAGAGGGTTGATTCAAACTTGGGATGGACAAACACACAGGAATGAGGTGGTGAAAACCAGACCTTTCCCTCTGCAGCAGCTGAGCCCAGCACGGGCTCTTGGGGGATCCCCCCTTACTGCTACCTCTCCTCTGCTTTTTTGGCTTGCCAGTCACTGAGCTCTTTTTCCCACCCACCACTTTCCAGGTGGAGCTTTAGCTGGATTACTTTCAACATTTCTCCGAGTGCCTGGGGCTTTACCAAGTTACTCCCAGGGACTGTGTCCAGCCTTCATGGAAAATGTGTGGTGTCTTTCCACCAGCAGACGGGGAGGTCGGATGCTCTGGCTGTGCTCAGCATCCCTTGCACTGCACACCTCGGGCCCTGCCAAGCTGCACATGTGTCTTTCCCTGCCCTGGATAAATCACCTTTAGGGTTTCCTTTAGGAGATGTTATTATTAGGGGTGAAGTGTTCGAAAAAAGAACATAAGGAGATGAATTCTGCGATCTGCCTTGCTTGGAGAGCTTGCACCACTGCGGGCAGCATTTCTAGATATATCTGGTTGTGGAGATCACGTGTGCCTGAGGAACTCTCCTCTCCTCTCCTCTCCTCTCCTCTCCTCTCCTCTCCTCTCCTCTCCTCT
>JAWWEW010000165.1:61038576-61058979 GCA_035583185.1 Anabacerthia variegaticeps
CTCTCCTCTCCTCTCCTCTCCTCTCCTCTCCTCTCCTCTCCTCTCCTCTCCTCTAATATTTTTTGAGTCATGGAAAACTGCTCTCCATGTATCCCTCTGCACTCAAAGGGGACTCAGTGGAGTCTCCCTGGTTGGGAGATGCAGAGCTGAGACCTAATTCACCTGGTTTGAGTTGTCCCTTAAGTCACTGCTCTGGTTCTTCGATCCCCCTGACCTGCAGACCACAGGCTGCCACCACTTTGAGACCTGTGCGACCACAAAGGACAAGGAATCCAGGCTTGGAGGTTCAGCATTTCCATCCTGTCAGCTGTAAAATGAAGATTCTAATAAAAGCACCTCTGTACAGCACATCCCTGGATGGAGAAGCCAGCAGGAGCCCTTGGGCAGCTCCCAAAATCCCTCTTGGGCTCCACAACGTTGAGAGAGGAAGAAGTGAGTGCAACAATCCACTCCACCCTTCCCACTAAGCAACCCAGCTGGGCTCCAGAGCAGCACATCCTCATGCATGCAGTGCTGTTTAACCCCTCAGCTCTGAAATAAAGGAATTATCTTATTTATTAAGACTCCTCTCTTCGTCAGGCTGCGTTCCTGCAGTGTCTGGAGGCTCTCCCCTCATACAGAACCATTGTAGGGCATTAAGGGAAAAAGCATCAAGAAAAGCACATCTTTGCAGGAAGATTTCTAAGCTATTTATCTCCTGGGAGGCTAAAAAAGTGGAGATATTTTGTATCTGGGAACTCTTAAATTCATATTTATACGCATTTCCTCTGGGGCAGGATTTATTGTTAAGTAACAATAGGGGAACAGCATGATTTCAGCGAAGACATTTGGGCTAGTGAATGTTGGAGTGAATTCTGTTTTAGTGTTACTATTCAAAGTCAGAGCTGCTTTTTAATTGCTTTAAAAGTACATCCTGAGCAGAAATGCCCCAACCCAGGCACTGCTTCTCAGTGGCACCAGTGGCAGTATGTCTTGCTTTGCTGCGACCCAGGGGCTGTGTGATCTAGGCCCCTGAAATTTCCATTTTAGTAGCAAAAAAATCTGACATAGAAGGAAAATACAGTATCTGGAGGCTTAGAGCCTTTCAAAATCCTGTGTAACTGCTGGGTATTTGGAGGGATCTTTTCCTTTCTGCTTCTTCTGGGGGCTGCCTACCAACCTGGTGTGGGGTGATGCTGGTTGATGCCCATCTGCTGAAGTGTGCTGGGTACCTGCGGGGATGGAAGCCTTCCTGTGGATCCCACCCTGCTGGCAATGGGGCACAATGCCTGATGTAATTCCTGTGGTGAGCTGACAAAGCTGTCGGCCCTCACCACCAGTTTATTAATGATGAAGAATGTCCCTTGCCACTTCAGCAGATTTGTTTTACGTGCCCTCTTCCAGCAGTTGCTTCTACAAAGGTGGCAGATGCCTCCTCTTCTCCCTCTCCCTTCATCTGCTCCTCAGGCTCTTTTCAGACCAGTGCTGAGGTCTAAATGGGCTCCTGCCTCTTCCCCACAACAGCAGCATTTGTACCCTTGATTCCCAGAGTTGTCCCAACTCCCCTCCATAAGTGACATTTGTGTCACAGCCTGCAGCAAAGCCCTGCTGCAGCTCCATGCACATCCCTGCTCTTGAGCAGTGCAGTCTTTCTTTCTGCTGGAAAAATATTTTCCAGGCAGTTTCAATGCTTATTTAGAGAGTTAAATCTTCACGTGCCCCTAGTACAGGATAAGGACAAAGAAAGCTAACCAGGCAGGTGCCAACTTATCCCAAGCCCTGTCCTTTCTGTGCTACCCCAGAGGAGACCTACTCAAGGCATAGCATTGAGATCTGTGCTGAGAAAGTTTCCTCCCTACCCCCATGAGGAAGAGCATTAGGGTCTTTGGGATCACGGCAGCCCTCTGACACCCACGAGCCCTCTTGGGCAAGCAGCTGGACGCTTTCCTCCTGGGAAAGCCCACGGGAAAAGCAGTGGAGAACCCCAAAAGTAGGACTCAGCAGTGGCAGCTCTGCTGTTTGCACGTTGCCCTTCAGATGCTCCCCATCTGCAGCCCATGCAGCGATGGCCTCCCGTCCCCACTGCGGCTGCTCCGGCCGCCGCTCGGGTACACGAGGCAGCTTGAGCTGCTGTCCGAGTGCCAAAGGGAACGTCTAATAGGGTATTGTTTGTGTGTGTTCCTGAGATGGAAGTGATTAACATAAAATACGTAAAAGGATCATGTCAGGAATTCTCTGCAGATCGGCACGGCTAGCGAGCCGCTCTGGTTCGCATTACAGAATTACAGTATGTTCTGGGACTGCCGGGTGTTGGACACAGATTTGGGGCTCTTTCTCCAGTGTTTACAAACACGGATGGGAGCTGAGCGAAAAAAGCAGCCAACTGCTCGTGTATTTATGGACCTCTGCCCCATCCACACACACACATATAAGGATATTTACGTTGCCTTCATATCACAGCAGATAGCAGAGGGTCCTTAAGTAACCCCGCAGGGCCGAGTGGCTCATCCACGTTTCAGATTCAGGCAAACAACCTCCAAAATTCTTGGCAGCCCTTCTTGCTCTCGAGTGATAGACTCTTCATCAAGAGCCTGGAAATGTTGTTCCTTTGAGCTTGAAATTAATTCAACACCTAAAATATGTGGAAAAAAGCTGCGCTGAGCTGGTGGGAAACTCAACCAGTCCCAGGCGCTGGAGCCAATGAAGCTGCTAAAACATAAGGTAACGCTCAGGCTCAGATCTCCAAAGTGTGATCTGTTTGTCAGCACAGTTGAGTTGACTCTTGCCTCGTGATCCTCTCACATGAAGCGTCCAGGGATGTCTCCCTCCCTCTCCATGCTGTGGAATTGGATTTAGTGGAGAATCGCTAAAATAAAGGAAGAGGGGGGGAAAAAAAAGGCAAAACAAAGCCAAAACCTCAAAAAGTGCTATTGTGAAAGTGTCAGAAGAACTGTCCTGGGGCAAATTTTACCCTGGGTGTAGCTTTACTGTCATCACTGTGAAAAGGCTTGATTCAACCCTGAGTTACAGCGATTTTGAGCTGAGGCTTCTGGGAAAATTGCAGTGATGTTAAAGTGATGTTGTGGGATGAGATGTCAGCTGGGTGCTTGACTCCATCAATGACAGTGGGCTCCTGTCAGGCTTCATCTTTTCCACTGGAGCTTCTATGGAAGGGTAACCAAAGCACACAAGGCATGAGCCTCATTGGGTGGCTTAAAAAAGTTATTGCCTAATTCTCTTTGAACCTCTCCTTTTGTCTTGTGGCCAGCACCATCCTACTCTTTACCTGTCGTCTTCTGTTGCCTCTTGGCTGAACATGGTCAGTCCTCTTGTTCAGTGCCCCACACAACAGGCCCAGTGACTATCACAACACAGGTTGGCAACCATAATTTAATAAAATCTGTAGTGATTTCCATGACAAGGATGGGAAGAAAAAAATCTGTTCATCTGCAACAAGCTTAGCAAAACATGAGGATGCTGGAAAGGATCCTGATTGCTCCTAAACTCACACCCAGCTTCCACAGTGATTTCATCCCTCTAAGTCAAAGGGCTCTGCATCTCATTTACTTTCCCCCTTATTATTTATTTTATAATTGACTCTCTGAACTTCTGCCTGAATTGGAGCCAAAGCTAAGAGTGACCTAATTCCAGCAGCACTTCTAGGATGTGAAGGCTTGGACCTTCCCAGTGCAGTCTCCACATGGACTTTAGGCTGATGTTTAGATGGTTAAAGGGATCTTGTGATCTGTCCAGACTGATATTCCCATCCTTGGGAGAGTTGTAGTGTAGGATGTGGGTCTTATTCATTGCTGGTATCCAAGAGACTCATCACTGCCCACCAGTTCCCACAGCAATGAGTAAAATGCCCTCAGATGGGTAAATAACTGTATTTTTTGAGATCTTCTTGTTCAGCAACAAATCAAATACTTCTTGGCCTTTTACTTTTGCCAAAGGTAAACTCTGGCCTGTGGGGTTGTGGCTGGAGAGTTCACTGCTGGCTCTCTGGTCTGGGAGGGAAGCAGGGAAGGAACCTGCAGGCTCAGCTGAAAAAAAAGGTAGAGCTTTTACTTGTGTGGATTTCAGGCTCGCCTGGATTTTGAAAGAGTTAGATGCTAAATCTTCTTAAATCCATCAATATGGGTGGTTCCACCTTGGTAACCTATAATGGTTTTTCTGTTTTGGGAGTTTTAGCAGCAAAGGGAATAAGCAGATATAGACACACAGATTTTAGATGATCTATTCCCAATATTCACTCGTTTTGCAGAACTGTGTCTCTGTTCCTGCAACACTTACCCAAAATAACACGCAGAGCTGATGTGTGATAGCTGGAGGCTGTGTACCCATTTGAAAAGCCAGCTGGGCTGAAAAGGATTGAAAAATATTTGAAAAATATTTCTTCTGTAGGAAATTATTCTAACGTGTAGGAAAAAAACCCCAATCCCCAAGTGAAACCCTGCAGCACACAGCGTCTTTTGGGTACCATGGTTCTTTATTATGGTGGAGATGAGCGAGTTTTCTGCTGGTGGAAAGCAGGTCTGCAGAGAATTAACAGGCACCACCTCAAGATTCATCCATGCCCTGTAAATCAGCAGAGAGGGAGATACTGTGGTGCTACTGCAAGGGAAGGGTTCTTGAGTGGAGCAGCCAGACAGTGGGAGTCAGTCACGACCAGTTACGGCAGCTCCGGATGTGACCCAAAGCCATTTTTTGGCTCCTTTCTGAAATTAAGCACTTCCGGTAAGTCGGGGAAAAAGCACAGGCCAGATTTTATCTCGTGCTCAGATGCTGTTCAGGACACAAAGGGTCTGATCCTCACCTGCTGGAAATGGGAGTAAGGCCACTGACTCACACAGCTCCCACTTCTGGGAACGTGGCCCAAATTACTCATTTTAGTCCTCGACTGTTGGCAAAACACGGCATTCACCCCCAAACTGAGAGGGAGCTGCTACCATTCAGAGAGTTTCCAGCACGGAATACTTTGGCCCCATCACACGCTGCTAATCTCTTCAATGATTTATGTGCTCTTTTAAGTTTTAATTCTCCCTCTGTCATGAACCTTCCTCACTAGCAAGTTGACAGTTTAAATTAGTGTTTAGACGTGGCTTTCATAATGTCAGCTTTTGTTTTGTCTCAGTCATCTGTTGGAATTCCTTCCATTGTATCTGAAGTGACTCATGACAATAAATGACTTCTTTCTTCTTTTGTTCTTAATCGGGGAAGAATGGAACGAACCATGCAATATTTGTAAAAGAGCAGTCTTAATTAGTCCTCAGCTGTAGCTAGAGATGCTTGTCTTGTCTCTTTAGCATATTAATGCAGGAAGCCATGCGTTCACGTGGGCAATTGCCATGTTCCTGAAAAGCCTTGTTACAAGCCAAATTCTCCAGCGTAAAGGTATTCCCCGGCCCCGCTTCTGGCTGAGCCCTGCCAAATGAGGAGCCTGTGCCCTGGGGCTTTGTGTGAGGCTGCTCAGGCCTGCGAGGGGAAAAATGGGCACCCTCGAGAGTGACTCATCTCAAAGATTGGGTTTCTTTTTTTGTTTTGTGCCTCTTAAAGGTATAAACTCTCTCTTCGTCTCTCTCGAAGCTCACAGCTGCTGTTTCTCTGCTCTCAAGGGAGTGATGCTCACTGATGATGGACCTCAAATCTCTCTTTGCAAGGTTTAAGTGGCTCAAATAGCCTAGTGCTAATGAAAGGTTTGGGTGGGAATGTGTGATTAATTTGCACAAAATTAACAGTGACATCTTTCAGGGACAAAACAGGGTTTTGTGCAGAAATGCAAAAGGCTGCATCTTGTGTTGCCAGAACAAAGTTGCTGTGCCCATGTCATCTTTAATACACTCCAGAAGCCAGCGAATGGCAGCAGCTTTCCCCTTCTTCTTCTGTTTTCTGTTTGTCATTTGGGAGAAGAAAATCGATTCTGTAAGAAAGTGTGGGAAAATGGCACTGCCAGCTCCCTTCCCTGTTCACTGAGCACTCTCCTAGTCCATGTAGGGCCATGCCCATGATGCCAAGTTATGTGGTAATTGTAAGACACAGCTAAATAAAGGTTTAGGTTGAGAGCTGACTTCTCACTTGGTTGTGTTTTGAGGAAGGGCTACGACGTGGGTCTGGGGATGTGTTTTTATCTGTCATTGAGTTACAGGCAGTAAGTCTGTTTTCCCTTAGACCTGCCTTACCCAGTGGTCTGGGAATGTGGCTTGCACCCTAATGTTGTTGGCAAGGGGTTAGGCTCCCATGTGACGACACACTTCCCATCTCTCTGTCCTTCTCTTCACTTCTATGCCTAATTCTGACACAAGGAAACAGCCTGGAAACACCCCCCAGAACCTGCTGAGAGGCTTCCTCTTGTAGGATATGAAAGAAGATGCTGCCACAGAGCGAAGCATAACTGCAGAGGGTCAGCAGGAGGTGTTTAATGGGATGGAGAGCCAAAAGAGATCATCAGGGACCAATTTTCTCAAGATCCTCCCTCCTCCAGAAGGCAATTGTGTTTTGCAGGTTCTGATCCAAAGAAAGGAAGGAAAAATGAATCATGGATGAACAAGGCTGTGATGAGAACACTGGTAAAAGCAGGGCTTGAGATGCTTTTTGTGCATAACAACAGCATCACTGGACTTAGAAACATTTGAATAACACTATGAGTTCTTCTGTGCCAGTACATGGTGCTCTTTATTTTAATGGTCTGTTTAAATATACATACAGCTATTTTTCTCTTGCCCAGACCTTGTAACAAACCCAAATGTCTTAATGAACACAAGGAGAAAGCAAGCAGCTGGAGAAAGACATTAAAATGTACAAACCCAACGAAGTCCTGGGGAAATCATTGCGACTTTAATCAAAGTAGTAGTTTCAAAAGTAAGTTGTTCCTCTGGAACTGGGCTGAAATAAGTGCTGTGCTGCTTTCCCTCTGGGCTCCAAAGCAATCCATGTTCCCTGTCAGGGCTGTGGTCTTGTATAGTCTCCAAAAATATTCATACAATTTATGGTGAGCTCTGCTGGATTGTACTGTCACCAGGTTCATAACAACCACAGTCTTCTCTCCAGCTCTGCCCTTCCAGCTCTTGCTAAGAAAGATTTGGCAGATCAGTATGAGGGAAGTGAAGGTTCCTGGGGAGAAGGGGTATCATTTACTGGCCTAATTGGTAAAACTGGGGAAAACAGACCATGCCTGGGACGTGAGCCTTCCTACAGGTGCAGTAAAGTTTTAGGCAAGTACCCAAACCAGCCTTGGAAATCTGGGTTTTTGAAGGCACAGATATTCTGGAAGTATATTCTGGAATTCAGATTTTCAGATATTCTGGAATATTCAGATATTCTGGAATGTCATGTCTCAGAGCAGACTTTGGGTAACAACTTTATTTTTAATACAGAGAGATTGTCTTCTCTTGGTCCATCTAACATCTCACAGGGAATTTTAAAGGAAACTGTAAAATTGCAATTGGAAGGCCAGGGTGTGAGAGTGCAGGATGGGTTCTCTCCCCATAAATGAGCTGTCATGTCAGGTTCTTTTCCTATAAATGAGCTGTCACGCCTTTATTGACTCCAAAGAAGTATTTTCTACTTTCACAGCCTTGCAAATCTCTGGTGTTACAGTGGATTCTTGCTCTTCCCTGAAACAGGAGTTGTCAAAGAACAGAGGTTCACTAACATTGCTTTTTCCTAGAGCATCATCAAATGCATTCTTATCTTGTCATCAGCTGAGGTCAACTTTTCCTTCCATCTGTGTTTATGCTGGACTGAGATGAACAGGTCCTGACCATGATCAAGTCATCAGGGTGATTGTAGCATTGAGGTGCTTTATGCTCCTGCTGGAAAAGCTCTCCAAAGGGTTTATCAGTTTGGCACCATGTTAATGTGGCTGGGATTTGGCAGAAAACCTGGCAGATTGGGATGCCTTTGAAATGTAGAGGAAGACGGGGCTGGTCACGTGTAAAGACTTCCAACCCCTCCTGCAAAACCAGAGGGTTTTGTGAGGGCCTCTTACCCAGCACTTCATTACAGCTTTCCCATTGGCCTCAGGCTCAATGTTAACCTTGGCCCTGGTGCAGAGAATATTGACTTTCAGGGTCAATAAATCTTAATATGGATCAAACTGGAAGTCATGTTTTCTTACTTTATAGCTCCTTTCCAGTGCAATTACTCTTTACACAATACAAGGACATTCTGCATGTTTTTCCTCTTCTTCACCATTTTGAGGTGCATTACTCTTCCAACCAGACCCTGGGCTTTCCAAGGCTCGGCTTTTTTCTCCAAAGTTTTCTGGCACAGCCGCTTTGATTTTTGTGTTCTTTATCTCCTTCTACGAAAGGCAAGAAGAATTATTTTTTTAATTTTTTTATGTCTATTTTTTCTGCAGCGGATCCGTGTTCAACGACTGCCTCCTTGTGTAGCCGGCCGTGTCGCCACCTCCTGCATCCAGGAATGGCACGGGGCTGTGTGGGATGGTGGAACCACAAGAGGTTTGAAGATTTCCAGGACTCTGAACCGCGTCCCTCAACCACACGGCCTGTTTTGCAGTGATTTTCTATGCTCGGCTCTCCAGCGCCGTGCGCCTTCTGCTCCGTTTGGATCAGCCAATACCTACACAATTTTAATGAGCGTAGAGCGGGTTGCCTATATAAGTTTGTACATGGCAGGGTGTGTTCTGCTCCCATAACGAGGCATATATAGTGCCTGGGGCTACCGAGGCAAGAAGCCAAAGGATGTTATTATTGCCCTTATAAATTGTTTTCAAAATAAATAAGATACAGAATGTTTCTCTTTGAAGGGGGAAAATGGAAGATTTGTGCTCTGCACACTGACTGGCAGTGGGGGTGGGAGCAGGAAAGAGGAGAAAGAAGGGTGGGTTGATCTGTAGCCTTTTGATTTGAGTCACTTCTGTTGAGCACATGTTAACTCAGCGTACACGTGTTGCTGGGGTTACAGCCAGGCCCAGATGTGTCCACGGTCATAGAATCCCAGAACAGTTTGGGTTGGAAGGGACCTTAAAAAACATCTATTTTCAACCCCCTCCCATGGGCAGGGATGCTTTCCACTAGCCCGAATTGCTCCATCATGGCCTGGAACACTTCCAGGGATGAGGCATCCACAGCCTTTCTGGGAACCTGTGTTATCACCTCACCACCCTCACAGCCAAGAATTTCTTCCTAATATCCAACCTAAACCAATCCAATCTTTCAGTTTAAACCTGTTCCCCCTTTTCTTATCAAGACTGTGGAGCAATATTGGGGGCTACCCGCTGCAGGGAGCAAAACTAAAGGAGGGAGGATCCTGCACATCTTTTGTCCCATTATTCCCATGAATCCATCCTGAGCCATGCTCTTAATTGGTCATCTGCATCATTAATTGGACATCTGCAAAGGCTCCCAGGATATGAGATAGGGAAAGAGGTGCTCTTCATTCAGAAGGATCCACCCATGCCCTCAGTGTCCTGGGTGACTGGTTGAGCTGTATCCATTTAGGGATCCCGGATTGGATTCCTGCCTTCTGCTCCCTCACTGCCACGGTGTGAAGGTGACCAGGTTTGTCACTTGCATGGTGAAGACAGAAAATCCTGCATCCTGTTTGCAAAATTCAGCATCCCTTGAAAAGTAGAAAGGTTCTTATTCCAGGACTGTCCAGATCAGTGAGACATATCCGGTCAATTCGGCAGGAGGTGCCTATAAGGGAAAAAAAATTATATCATAGAACTGCTTTGCCTCAATTGCAAAGTACTCAGGTTTGACCTTCAGGAGGAGATGAACCCAAACTGCTGAATGCAGGTAATTCTAAGAAAAAAATAAAATAAATGGAGGATTGTCCAATGCACGGGCTGCACTGTGGCTTTCAAAACTTGCTCTCCCAAAGGACAGGCAGACAGATCCATGGCTTGGCCTTTGTGGAGCAGCTGCTTTGGAGAGCAAGGTTTGTCCCATGCTTCAGCTGGCAAATTCTGGGAATGGCTTCCAGGCAAAAGTTGGTGAAGGACACAAATGCCGAGGGACGGTGAGATGCAACTGCAGAGCAAAGTGCTGAGAGCATCTTCCCTTCAGTGTGGCAATGGGACCCAGCTGTGCAGAGCAACCTCCGTGGCAGTGCAATAACCCCGTGGCCATCCGCAGGCGGAAGGTGAACTCCGAGTTTGCGTGTCGTTAACGTGCCATAAACCACGCTGAAAAAGGGAAGGAAACTCCACGAGCCAACTCTGCTTTCTGTCGGCCCCTTCAGAAACAGAAGGAAAAAATTTAAATCATTAGCAATTGGAAAAATCCAGTTTATTCTATGCATTAGCACTGCTGGCATGCAAGCACATCTGCAGAGAGCAGCTGCTGTCCTAGGGCGCTTTAATCCTTCCAAAAGTAGCATGAGAAGACCCAGTAGGTGCACTGCACTTTCCATTGTGAACTCCCTGGTATTAATAAACTGGAGCACGTTCCTGGGCAAGTTCTCCTTCAGTGTTAACTTTCTGGAAGCAGGATGAGAAGAAGGGAAATAAAAGCAAACCAAACCAACCTACTCTAAACCCTTGACACCAATTCTGGCTCACTCTCCCCTATGATTTCTTCGTTGCTCTTCTGACTTTCACCTAAAAAGGGAGATGAGGAATCACCTTCATCCCTAGGGCTACATTTAGAGTGGATGTCAGGTGGGAATGTGATGGAGTGACTCAGATCAGCCCAGGACCTGCAGATGTGCACGTGCCTGTTGGCATGGCTCGCTGGTTGACAGCCCTGGTTGTATGACACAGACCTCACAGGGTGATTGTGGGCAGCTCTCCAGCCAGCTCCCAACTGAGCAAGGAGCAGAGTTGTTGGAAACAGCCCCGGAGATCTTCCCATGGAAGATCAGGTATGGATGGAGAAGTGGGAGAGAAGAGGACTGCTCAAGTTTGTTGCTCCCTCAGCTCAGTGCAGAGGCAACTGTGTGAAATTCAGCATCCCATTTCCAATGTATGATTGAACTATAAGACACAAGAGTTGCCCCTTGGAGCAAAAATGCACTTGTGGCACTGCTCTTGGAAAGTACCTGCAGAATCATGGACTAGTTTAGGTTGGAAATGACATTTAAGATCATCAAATCCAACCATTAACCAAACACTTCCATGTCTCTGAGTGCCACATCTACTGATCCAGCTCCTGCTGGCAAAGGTTGGTGGCAGCGTTGATTCCAGCAGAGGTTGGCACACATCTCACAGGCTGTGAAGGGGCAGCCAGTTGTAGCCACATCACCAGTTTAGGAACTTCCAGGGTGGGAATAGACCTGCTCAACATCTGGTTGGCCTGGGAAGGCAGTTCATCCCTGTTCTTTCTACTCAAAAACCTGGGTGAGCCATTTCACCAATGAGCAGAGCCTTCAGTGACAATGTGTTGCATGAGCACATCTTTCCACAGATGAAGTTTCATAGCCCTGAGCAACTGGCAAGTGTTTTCCTTGTCCAAGGAGTGTTTTGCATTTGTTGCTGGGAATTATTAGTAGTTTGGGTTTTTTTTTTAAGCAGTTATGACTGTTACCAGGGGGCTCAGAAACACCCCAGCTCATCACCTGGAGCTTGTCCCCAGAAAGATGGTCTGACCTGACCAGTAATGGTCTGCATTTTTGGAAGATGATTTCTGCCCTTGGTGCAGAGACAGGACCCACTGGCACTCAACAAGGAGCTAAATTGATGCTACTGGGAGGGTGAGGGCTTTAAAAGGTAAGAAGTTACTCAGGAAAAGGGGTTGGCAACAGAGGTAAGATGATCAGAAGCCAGGGCAGGAGGGAAGATGGGGGGACCCTCCATGGTTCAAGCTCCCTTTTTTTTTTTTTCTTCCCAGTTTGGTTTGTGGTTTTGCATTTGCAGCTTGTAAAACTGTATGGAAGGAATGTGCAGCTGGGGGCTTTCGCCAAGTTGGTGTCAATTTGGGTTAAGCCAGAGGTCCTGGAGCAGAGCCTCGCTGGGAGAGTGGGTGACTTGCATTAAGACCAGAGCTTTCATTATTCTCTCTTCAATTGTGGTCGCTCCTCAGGGACCCCATTCCAGGAGCAGGGCCCAAACCCTCTTACACCAGGCACTCTGCAAACCAATAACCCGAAGGCAGGCCCTCCCCCTGAGGGCTGGCAGCCCTCGAGATGCTCAGTGTCCTTCCATTGTCCTCCTCTGGCCTCCAGCAACGCTGTCCTGTCCTGTCAGCAGCAGCCCACGTGCTTCTCAGCTGGACCCCACCAGTGCTTGGGATTTGCTCCATCCAGGATGTTGACCACATGTTTTGTGAGGTGCCCAGCATGCCTTAGGAATGGTACAATGAAGACACTTTCTTTCCCCGGTCCCTGGGGATGCTGCTTCTGGATCCTCTCTGCTCTGTGCTTGCTGCAATCCCTGCGTGCAGTCAGCCTGACATGGAGTCCCTGCCAGCATCCAGCACCAGCCAGTGCTCCTCTGCACTCCAGTTTGCCTCCTTGGATACCCTCTTTTGTCTACATGCCCAGATAAAGGGGCAATCTTCTCCCTTGCCTTCATTCTCATGGTCAAACTGCTCATAAAGGCAGTTTGTTCAATGCAGAGGGATGACTTGGGGTTGTCCTTTGCAGAGGCAGGACTTGGACTTTATCATCTCATGGGGACCTTCCAGCTCACGACATCCTATGATTCTATGATTTTCAGTTGGGGGTTTCTCTTGTTCCCTCTGTCCTCACATGCCAAAAAAAGAGAATATATATTGGTGTATACAGCTGCCCTTCCTCAGGCTATGCAGATAAGTCGAGGCCAGGATGGTTATTTTTTTTGCCAGGTATCTCCTGGCTCTACAGTCTGTGTGTCAAAGGGATTTCAAAATCCTAAACATGGCTTGGCTGTGCCTTCTACCTGCAGTGCCAGAGGAACCCTGACCCCAGAGGGACTCATCTGCCTCCACCAAAGGCCACAAGGCAAGAATCAAGTCTAAGGTAATGGTTCTTTATTCAGAGCTAGGGAGGAGAGATGGGTACCTCTAAACCCCAACCCATTCCACTGTTAAAGGCATGTTTAAACTTGATGAGCTGCTCTCAGAGCTTTCCCCTGCTCACAGACAATGCCAGCACAGCTTGCAAACCCACCCTTGCCCCTGGGTCCAGGTGGTGTGGGTGAAAGAGCTGGACTTGGGTGGTCTCTGTGCTTCATGTAGGTTTGGCCTCATGTGTAATCAAAGAGTTTCACTCCTTTTTGGGGCAGAACAGCTCTGCCTTATTGCCCCTGTCCAAGTTTTGCCTACAGAGCTTGGCTGGACCTTCCTGGTGGGAGGAGATCATCTCCCCTCCAACCTTGCAGATTTTTCCTCAGAAGCCAAAGCTGCTTTGACAGCTTGGCCCTCCTCACTTGCTCCTCAAAGACAACTCCATTTTACAAACCACACAAGTCTTCATATGCCCGTTATTTAGATTCCTGACTTAAACAAAGCAGTCTGATTGCTATTACTGCAGGGAAGCCATTTAGTCTTGTGGTTTATTTACAGAAGGCAACAGGCACCCAGCAAGTCTAATAGCTCACCATTGTTCCCATATCAGTCCTTGGGTTGGCAACAGTGAGCAAAGCAAACACATCATAAGAAACCACCTTTAATTATTCATATGCTCTCTAGGGGAAGCGAAGATCTCTGATGAAGAGGAAATAAACAAAATATCTTTGAACTGTAAATCATGGCTGCAAGAGCTTTGTTCTCTGTTTCACCAGAGCTGTGTTTTATCTGAGATCATAATTTGTTTTCAGTGAAGCACTAGATTAAATTAATTGAGGTTTAGAACACTATCCATTTCCTTTTGCAAGTGCTTTCACTGATGGTATGATCTTATCTAACTTGTTACCCCTGCTGGCTCTGTTTTCCTGACCTCCCCTTAACATCACATGTTTTAGAGCCATTTCTTTCTGTTCTCTCTCTTTTCTTTTCTTTTTATTTTTCTTTTTTTTTTTTTTTAGTTTAAAATGGGTTGTTTATTTTTGAAAACATCTAAACTGTTTCTCCAGCTATTACTTCTTCCCTATGGGTAACTGGTGAATTCCCTCTCTGAGGAAACAAGGGCACTTTCCTAAACAATATTTCTGGGGTCCCATGAGCAATGCAGTGCAACACCCTCTCTCCTGCTCCATGTTTCTTGGTGGATGCCAGACAGACCTTACAGGAGGAGGCAGGTCCAGCTGCTGCAGCACCTGGGCTGAGCACCCCAGTTTTGGGGAAGGAATTTGGTTGTCTGAGGCTGAAAAAGTTGATACCAACATGTTTTGCAGTCTCTTTGGAACAGGACATTGGAACAGGTTGCTTCTCTGGAGAAAGTGTTGAGATCCATTGCAAAGCAGAACTCTGGAATAGCTGCTCTGTTGCTAATTCCATGGGTAATTACTGCAGTCCTTTCCTGTAGCCCGTCTCCAGGACTGGTCATGGCTGGAGTCACATTTGCAGACTAAACGAGCCCTTGGTTAAACCAAGTGCTGTCGATGTCGCATCCTGGGGCATGTTCTCTCCTGGTCTCTCCTGCAGGACAGGACAGCAGTGCACAAGTGGGAAGGGACTTGTGGGAAAACCCTTCATAGGATGGTTTGGGTTGGAAGGGACCATAAAGACCCCCTCCCATGGGCAGGCACACCTTCCACTAGCCCAGGTTGCTCCAAGTCCCATCCAAACTGGCCTGGAATACTTCCAGGGATGGGGCAGCCACAGCTTCTCTGGGCAACATGTAACTCACAGCCAGCAATTCCTTCTTAATATCCCATCTATCCCTGCCCTCTGGCAGTGGGAAGCCATTCCCTGTGTCCTGTCCCTCCATCCCTTGTCTCCAGTCCCTCTCCAGCTCTCCTGGAGCCCCTTCAGGCACTGCAAGGGGCTCTCAGGTGTCCCTGGAGCCTTCTCTTCTCCAGGTGAGCCCCCCCCAGCTCTCCCAGCCTGGCTCCAGAGCAGAGGGGCTCCAGCCCTCAGAGCACTTTTGTGGCCTCCTCTGGACTCACTCCAGCAGCTCCACAACCCTCCTCTTTTGGGAACACCAGAGCTGGAGGCAGCACTGCAGGTGGGTCTCACCAGAGGGGCACAATCCCCTCCTCACCTGCTGCCCACCCTGTGAGGATGAGCACAGGACACCACTGGCTTCCTGGGCTGCCAAGTGCCCATTGCCAGCTCACGTCAAGCTTCTGGTGGTTACAAAAGACCAAATAATAAAGCAGTGCCTTGAAAAGCTTGGGGAAAGCTGTGAAACAACTACTCAGGGTATGGAGCAGCTCTTGGTCATCATGTCCTTCTCTTGGATGTTGCTGCTGCTGCTGTTCTTTCACATTTCCACTGGACTGGCTCACCTACAAAGGGCAGGGAGGGAAAATACGGTGAAGTGTCCCCATAAACAACCTGTCATCTGGAATTTATTTGCCAAGATCTGATAATTGAGTGTTCTTGTAACCATTTATTGTATTAGCTAAAAAGAGAGGAAGAAGCAAAAATCGTGGTGTATTTTGTTCTCCTGCATATTTGAACAGCTATAAATACAGTCTTTCAGATTTAATTAAAAAAAAGGGGGGGAAGCCTGTCAAGGATCTATGTTGCTTAGTTGAGTTAGAAATTTAATTAAATCATCCTGGTGTCACAGAAGTGCAGTCTCTGAGACTAGTTGTTTTTGGTTTTTTTCCTCTCAGAAACCTTTTCAGAGCCACTGAAGGCACCTGACATCACCCATGACAAACCTTTAGGCCCAGAGTGATCTTGAAGCATTAAATGGGCTCTCAAGCACAACACTTTCACCACAGCACCAGGACACCCACCCACCAAAGCCCTCCTTTCAGCAGGTGTTCACAGCTGTCCCTATCACAAAACACTGTCAGGGAGCAAAGAAAGCTCCATTTTTGAGGATATTCTCTCTCCTTTTCTCTTTTTTCCCTCTGATGCTCCTTTCTGAAGCAGATCTCCCCCCTCCTCAACCCAGCTCCCCATATTTATTTTATTACAAGCATTTTCGCTAAAACGATTAACTCAATTTAAAATTTCAACTGTTTCCTTGCCAAGGATTTTAGGAATTTTCATTATTTCCTTTGGGAATTCTGAGACTGCGGTTAGCCAGTTTGGAGTTCAAGACACGAGAAATGCCAGCACAACTGAGGACTTGGCTGTAAAAGCTTTTTCAACATGAAAGAATTCCAGCATTTCATAAAAGGAAGTGTAGTACTTGAAGAGATATGTTGATATAAGGAAGGTCTTAACAAAATGAAAGCCAATCTATTATTGCTCAGGTATCAAAGAAATCCCTTTGTAAAGGTGCTAAGCCCTTCTGAAGGAACACAGAACGTGTCTATTTATTTGTTGTGTGTTTAAATGGTTTATGTTCGATTAAGGAGCCAAGCCAGTATTACTGAGCTGGCTGGGGTTTTGGAGCTCTGTGGCTGGAGGCAAACATTAGGAAAAAGGTAAAACTTCTCTGCTGGGATGGGTCTGCAGCCTTTAGCAGGGCTGTTTCTTAAGAGGGATTTCACCAGCCACGGGAGAATAGGTGCTTTTCTGGCAGGTGGTCTTGAAAAACAGACCCTCTCTCTGGGCTGTGATATCCAGAGCTATGGGACCAATTCTGACCCCAGATCAGGGTGGAGGGTGACCCTTGGTCTGCCACTGCAGTTATAATTGCCTCAGAGAGATATGTTTGGCCATATCTTGGGGCTTGAGTGTAGTGACACTTTCTGCTCCTCCTTTGTGCTCTGCTTGCGGATGAGAAGGGAGTCCCAGGTCAACAAATCCCCCCTGGGGCTGATGCTGGTGGGTCAGAGCCAAAGTGCTTTGCTTTTATCTGCCTGGAGTGGACAAAGCACCCCTTGGTACAGCCCTGGAGAGCTTCTTCTGCATGGCCAGGGCTGGAGATCCCATAGCCTTGCATGCTGGGGAGGTGAAGAGGGCAGGCTGTTCCTTGGCCATGCCAGTGAGGACATGGGAAAGGCATCACAGGAGGTGTCTCAGGGTGGTTGAAGAGCTGCTGTCATTTGGCCAACACCGTTTGCCAGGAGATCAGCTTAGAAACTGGAGATACTTCACTCGGGAAGCTCCAGACCTGGTGAAACACCGATCATCCCACTGAAAAGTGACTGAATTGGTGACACTTCAGCAGAAAGCCCAGCTGCACTGTCCTCCTGGCTTCCCTATAAAAAAAAAAAGAAGCCAACGCTGTAACATAAACAGGATGCTGAAGGCTGATCCAGTGCAGTTCCCGATGGAAACAAATGTGCTCCCATGCTGTTCTGACGCACCGCAAGCCGTGGTGCTTGTCAGCAGGATGGGAGTCCTGAGCCACAGCTCATTGCCCTCTGCTCTGGCAATGAGATCACCCTCACACGAGGCCCCACCACAGCCCAGCACCTCAGGACACGTTTAGGTCTTGCTGCTGCAAGGATTTGGCAGAGCAGCAGCAAAGGGGGCTCCTCTTTCCCTTTGCTACTTCTTCCCACCTTGTGATCAGTGAGGCAACACCTTCTAGAGATGGGAAATCAATAAAGAAGCATCTTGTCTGCATGTTTTCAGATCAAACATGTCAGTTTGGACTCTCAGTGTCCAGGCTCCCATCTTGCCATGCCACTGGAATCCCTGGTTCACTGACCCTCCACCCCAACACCCTCTTTTTGCAAATCGACTCCATCCGCCTTTCCTACAACTGGCCCCTTAAAAATGACATTCAGAATCATTCCTGGAAAAAAAAAACAAACCCAACACACCAAGCCTGGGCCCCAGCTCAGGAGGAGTTTGGCTGAGCCAGATGCCACCAGCAAGGGACACGAACAATAGGGACGTGGTGGGGGGCAGAACAATGGGGCTGGCAGCTGAGCTGAGCTCTGGGAGCTGGTGCCTGGGTCCATGTGCCTCTCCAGAGCCTGGGAAACTGCACTTTAACCAGCTCAGGCAGATTACTGGGGTGAAATTCTCCAAGCAGAAAGCTCTGCCCCACCAAAATGCACCAAGTTATGTCCCAGCGAATGCAACCTCGACCTCCTGGTGGGACCCTAGGGATTCTCCTGAAGGGTTCCTGAGCTGGTGGAAGAGAAAATGGAGGCAAAATCACACGGAGAGCAATCCTGGATGGGCTCCTGGAGCTTAGAGCATAGAAGGTTTTGCCAAGTTCTCCACATATGTCTGTGCATGGGAGAAAACCACATGTGGTCTCTCAGAGACAGCTTGGAGAGCCCCCAGTTAATGTGCTTCCATCCAAAAGGTCTCTCTGCTCTCCATTAAAAGTCTCCCCTCACCTTGAACAGTGTCTCTAATTGCAAACAAAAATGAAGGGAGGTCAGAATTTGTATAAAAAGAAGACCCAAACCCAACAACTGAGCCCCAGAGGAGGCCCCATCCTTTTTCTTCCCCCCCCACCTCCTCTCCCAGTGCTAAAAATGCAGGTAATCCTGGTTTTATTTTCCTGCAACTAAATTTGATGATGATGTCATGTGTGTGGCTGTGCAGAGCAGTTTTCTGACTGGGCAAGCCAAGCTCAAGGTGTATTTAGCACTAATTTATTCACAGCAAATAAAGTTTTGGGGCCAGAATATGGGCAGCCCTGCAGATTAAGTGTCTACTGGGCTCAGGCTTGCTTTGCTCTTCCTGGCCCTGAGGCTTTTTACCCAAAACCAAGGCTTTTGGCAGCAAAAACCAAAGGACTGTCCATGCAGGAGGTGGAGGTCTTTAGGGATTAACAGCTCCTACTTTGGGGGTTTGGGATACCCCTATTTAAGGTCTTTGAGGAACAGGGATGTCTGGCCACCTTCTGGTGGGTGATAAGCCACTCGACAGAGCCCTGGCAATCGAGTGAGAAGATTTACATCTCAGATAATGGCCACCAACAGCCAAGTTCAAACTTTGTTTTCACATCATAGGAAAAAACACCAAGTGCCAAGCCATGTGGTAAACCAAAATAGCTCACGAAGCATGCAGGTTTTAGAACACGGGTAAGGATGAACCAGGAAGAAAAAAAAAAATAAAAAAATAGTAGTTTTATATATAGATACTGAAAACCGAATAAATCACATGACCCAGCCCAAAAAAAGCTTCAGTGAAACGGTTGTGTCTGGGATTAAGAGCACTAGTCATTACTTTAACTATGTATGGTATGTTCTCGTCTTGAAAAATGTGCACACCAAATATTTCAGCCTTTTCTCATGGAAGGATCTGAAAGGCAAAAAGCTTTTTAGTATTATGCAAATATTAGCCTTTCCAGGACAGTCTTGGCTGGCTGGCTGTTTCCTGTGGGCCTATATTTTGATATCTCTGCTTGCATGATGTCCCCTCTGGCTCTGTGTGTGGCGTTTCTGTGGGGTTTTTTTGAAGAGGGACTTTCCCCCTCCTATTAAAGGTGGTGAAATATAGGGCAGATCTCAGCTGCCTTTGGTTTCTCCCCTGACCTCCACCAGTCCTGGTTGATAAACACCAAAGTCTTTGATGGGGTTTGGTGTGTTTTGGGGCTCCTGGACTTCACCTGCTCGAATTTAATAGCCCACAGTTGGCTTTGGGAAGGTCTTGGTGTGATGCAGCTCCTTCCCACTTGTCCCATAGTGAGGACAAGGATTGTTCATGTTCAGGGTACCCCCTTGAAATCGCCATCCTAATAAGAAGCACCCCGAAGGTTTGTAGGAGAGGGCTGGAGTCTCAAGGCAGCTTCCCTAACCCAGTGCAGGACACAGGAGCCTGGAATCTGAATTATTCCCACCTCTTTCTTGGCACTTTGCTCCACAGCCCCATTTGTGGGGATTGAGAGACTTCCAGTCTGACTTGCTGTCGGGAAGCTCGGTCAGAGTCATGCAAAGGATGTTGAGAGCAGGGTTTGACCTCTGGTTTGGCAGGCTTATGGAAAAACCAGGCTCTTTCCATCTCCTGGATAATTTTTATATATATGTGATGGGATCTAGGGCTCTCCAGGATGTGCCAGTGTTCCCAATTGTCCCATCACAGCCACTGAGGGGAACATCACAGAACATGAACAAAGCTTTTCTCAGTTTCTGCAGAAAATGGACTGCTAAATTAACCTGACCTCTCCCACGTGTGCAAATCATGGAATCTTGGAATCATGAGGGTTGGAAAAGCCCTCTGAGACCATCGAGTCCAAACATTAGTCCAGCACTGCCAAGCCCACCACTAATCCATGTCCCCAAGTGCAGGATGCACTGCCGAAGGGACTGGGTGTGGAAAGGAGTTGAAGAGATGTGCTTGCTCTCATGGATGCTGCCACAAGTTGTCACAAGGCCTTTGGGAAATGACACAGTGTCCCTGCCAATAAAATGGGGATAATGACACAGACTGGCTTGTCACGTGCTTTAAGTTTTGTTGACAAACAGATCAGTGTAAAACCAAGGTATCCCTCTATTATTGTGCATCTCAGTTAGAAAACTGTTCAATGAATGGTTTGGGATGAAAAGGACATTAAAGACCATCTGGTTCCACCCCCTGCCATGGGCAGGGACACCTTCCACTAGCTCAGGTTGATCCAAGCCCC
>JAWWEW010000165.1:61059079-61069348 GCA_035583185.1 Anabacerthia variegaticeps
CCTGTGCCAGGAGCTGCCCACCCTCACAGGAAAGAATTTCTTCCTGGTATCTAACCTAAGCCATGTTATGGTATCCATTGAAATAAACCTCTTTTAAAACTCAGCACTTCTGCATGTTTCATTTACAACCCCATCCCTCCAGAAGAAGCAAGTTGTTAAAACATTTTAATTGGTCAACAAGTCTGTTGTGCTGGTCATGCTGCTTTGGGGCACTTTGATAAATTATAGAAACCCCCCCAATTTATCAGAGTTTGTTTGGCTGCCCCCTGTGCAAAGGAGCTGCATTGCCTAAGCTGGGATTGTGCAGGGCCTGGAGCTCCCTCACTTTGAGTGGTGGCTTCACATCCCTGCAGCTTCTTTCGCTGCTGTGAGCAGAGTTTGGGATTTGCACAGACTTTACTACACCACAGGAGATACACCAGTGCCAGAGTCCTCTGTCTAGACAAGCCCTTAAACCTGATTGCTTCATTCCATTACTGATAAAAAGCACTAGACATGGGAATGAGTTTTCCTCTCCATCCTTTCTTTTTTTTTTTTTTCCCCTTATATCCCCAAGGAAGGAAGACTTGATTTTTTTTTTTTTCTGATCCACCCAAAAGAAACCACAGCAACCACAACTGCAATTATATATATATATCTTTAAAAAAAAAACCAAAAACCTTTCTGGCAATTCTTTCACATTCTTTTTTAAGCTTCTTTGCTACATGTAGAACAATAAATGATTTAAAAATGAAACATAAAGGCATCTGTTTGCACTATATTTGAAATTAAATTGGATAAAGCTGAGAGGGAGCAGCTAGTGACTAATACCAAACAGTGCCCAAGTAATAGTATGACGAAGTTAACAGGACCCAAGTTAAGCTAAGTTTCTTCCTAAGGCAGGAAAGACTCCTTTTCTTAGCTCCCTCTAAATGTCACACTGACTTTTTGCAAGATGGGGCCAAAATATTTATTTTCTAAAGTTATTTTTGGTAGGGAACAGTTTTAGGTCTTTTTTTCCTTTGTCCTAAGCAGATGACAAAGCCAGTGAACATCGACACCAAGGGATTACTGTCTGGTGACTTGGCTGATACCGAGCCATCACCAATATAAAATTCTCACATCAAAGTGTTTCAGTGACTTACTGGAGAAAAGGGAGCACAACCCAAAAGCGACGGAGAAGAAACATCTGGATGTTTTCCTTGGTTTTATCCCATCCGCCCCTTCCTTTAAACTGCTCGTGCTGCATTACGGTTTCCAGTGGGGCCAGGCTCTGACTGGCTGATGTTTTTGGGGATACAAGGCTAGGGAAAAAGTGGATTTGTGTTGAGACACTGCTGTGCCCTGGGAGATGCTCTGTGACCACGGACATGGGGTGCAGCGGGATGGAAGTGGATGGACTTGGTGGCACCACAGAGGGGCCACGGCATTGAAGCCCTTCCCCACAAAACTGGTTATCTTGCACGTTAATTCTTGATACTGAGAGCCACATCCCACAAGTGTCTGCATTCCCCGCAATCTGCCCTGACAGGTGGGCTTTGAGCCGTCAGCCCTCATTTCTGCCAACATCCCGTTCTCCACAGGCTCCTGGAGGGAGAGCAGGCGACCAGGAGAGCAACTGGGAGCTCCTGTTACAGCCACAAACCTTCCACTGAGACCCACGGTGTTGGACTTGATCTTATCATCTCCCCAAGTCACAAGGAGTATCAGTTCCATGAGGCCCATAACCACAGCTCTGGTGTAATTACAGCAGTCTCGCAGGGCATTCACACTGTAGGATTACCCCTGTCCTGCCAGCTATAAATTATGCACTAAGTACGACTCATAATGAAAAAAATGGCATCCTCAGAGCAGCTACCAAGAACATTTTAAGTGCCTGGTTATTGCAAAATGATGGAGCATTTGTAATGAGCCCATTGTTATGGTTTGGTTCTCTTTTGCACTTGGAGTGGTGGTGGTGGCAGGGAATTTATCCTCTTATTTTCATATGTTCCCATCGTTTTTAAGGCTTTTAGCACTCAATAAAGCTTAGGTTTTCATGACAATATTCAGACAAGCTGGTTAATGAATCAGAGTCTTTAGCAATCACAAACTGACTTTAAATGAAACTTATATTCTGAATCCCAGAATATTTAGCCCTTTCTAATTTTAAATTCATTGTCTACGTGCCACACAAATCAGGATTACATACAGAGTAAGTGCCCATAGGTGGGGCTATTATTTTGTTATGCAGAAGAGGAAAATATGATGATTATCCATCAGAACTGAAGGCCTTTGCTTCCACATGGGGAGCAGAGATGTGGGCTCACATTAGCTGTTTCTGTTCTCTCTAAGATACTCTTTGACTCAGCCACATCTGCACTATTTCTTGATCCATTGACATGGAAAGACTTTTCCAAAGTGGAGTTAGGGACAGGTTGTCCAGGATTGGGCACTGATGGACTCAATGGGGTATCCGTTGTTCCCACACTCCTAGTTTTGCTGTCATATTAAAAAGAAAAGGAAACTCAACCTTTTTGGGCATTTTTTTGGGGTATTTTGCCTATGACTGTTTTCACTTTTCAAGGCTTCACTGCTGTTAAGCCTAAAGATTTCTGTGGCACATGGGCTTGTGATTCAGAGATGGGACAGGAGCTGGACTGTGAAAAGTTAGATTAATGAGCTGAAAATGCTCTGTGGAGCTGACAGATAATTTTGGCCCTTTCTCTCCGCTTTTAATTCAGTGCTAAGGACCAGCCTGTGACAGCGAAAGTAGCAAGAGCTCCATCAGTCCTGTAATTTCTCTCAAACTAATAATTCTTGAGAGTTAACATGGGTGACGCACTCAGCTCTTGATTGCCCCAAGCTGCGGTGCTGTGAACTCTGTGCACACACAAATGTAGCTGTGAAAACACTCGGGGAGAAGACCAGAGAAAAATCCAATTCTATTCTTTGTTATTGTGCTAAGTGAGGGCTGGTAGAAGATTGTCCTCTGGTGTCTTCTTTATCCAAGGAATACCCTGAAAAGGCCAGTTGCAGAATAAGAGCATTTCCAGAGAGAGGAGGGGGTTTTACTGAGCCAATCCAGACAAGACAAAGCGTGATAAAGAGGAAAACCAAACCAAACCAACCAGCCAACCATCACAAGAAAAAGGAAAGGGAAGAAATTAAGTGCGTTTCCAGAATCACAGAAATATTGGTGGGAAGGGTTCTCTGCAGGTCTGTAAATTCTGCTTGAAATGGGATCTGATCTGATCAGACTTGGCTTCAGCTGAGCCTTGAGAGCCTCCAAGGATGGTGATTGTCACCACCTCCTGTGTGACCTGTTCCAGTGCTGCACCACCTTCCAGTGAAGGTTTTTCTCTTGATGTTGAACCTGAACACCTTGAGCTTCAAGACCTGAGGGGATGCCCCAAACTGCACTTGATATGCCAGGTATGGATTCATCTGTGCTGTACTATCAGATCCATGGGATCTGCCAGAAAAACAGGATCAGGGTATAGCTGGGATCCCTGCACAGGAATGACAGCAAAGGTCAGAGAAGACTCAGACAAGTTTTCCCTTGCCCATGTTACTCCTTATGGATCTCAGCTGGGATGGTTTGGATATGGGTCTGCATGGAAGACTCCCAAATTCCTGAGTGTTTGTAGCCAGAACTGCGTTTTGGTTGGATCTGTGAAGTTTGTAGTGCCCCACAAGAGTGAGTTATTTGTTCTAGCAAATGTACAAACAAGCAGACAAACAAAAACAGAAACAGAAAGAAAATCTGAGCTGTTCCATCAGCAATGGGATTAATAAGACTCGGTTTCCTATGGCTTCGTGATTTGAATGTGAGGGCCCATGTGGATTTGATGATGTTTCATAAGAGCTGATCTCCTGCTTTAACTTTTCTCTCTGGCCACCCTTTTATATTTTCACTGACCTTGTGGGAACTTAACATCTTGAAGATCTCATCAAACCCAACCAGAAAAAGGGCAGGGAATTCCACAGTAATTGGTGAGGAGTGATGGACAGATGGACACATAATCTGATCAAACAGGGCCTTGTTCCTGCAAGAATCTGGGCTAAAAGCATGTAGATGGAGGTCATAAGACATCTGTGTGAAGCCTGTGTTTATTAATATATAGATGGGTCCCTGTCTGCCTCTCAGCAGAAGAATTTGTTGCTCACTTTATTGCAGACACTGTAATTGTTAAGAAGAGGAGTAATTGAGAATGAAGAAGAGTATGTTAGGAAAGAGTTTGTAGATTTGGGACCGTACTTGTTCCTACTCTGAAATCACTGGCCTCAAAGCTGAGAAATAATTTGAGAGTTTCAGGGGGAAAAAAAAGCTTCTTAAAATAAAAATAGTGGCTGGGGGTGGGGTGGTGGGGAAACCACAGACCATCAGCAAGGAAGAAAAGGGGTTAATTCTGCCTGCACCAAACAGCCATTTCCTTTCTTCCAGCTGAACCCATGAGGCCCAAATTGCAGGAAAAAGACCCGAAATGAAAAGCGCTTTCACATTTATAATCAACCCCCTGACACAAGGAGAGGGAGGGTGGTGGGAAGAGCCGGCCTGAGAGAGATGGCAAACACACAAACAAACAAACAAACAAACAAACAGACAGACAGACAGACAGACAGAAGGGCTTTGAAGGTGGGTGGCTTCCGTGGCCGACTGTTTGCCATGGACTGGAACAAAGTCGCCCTGTGGTTTGTAATTGAGCGGATGAAACGGGAGCGGACGGGCCTTTGATGATGGGTGTGGTTATACAGAATTCAACAATTTTGGCGTGCCCCGCTAAGTATGGAGTGGTCTGTGTTGTAGCACTTCGGTGTCCAGAGTGGGTGTCCCACCGTCAGCTCAGAGGGAGCAAGAATCTTCGAGGGAACTTCAAGAACTGCTGGAAAGGAAAGTAAAAGCAGAGAAATGCTCACTTTTCTGAGCCCGTGGAGATAAACCCGGGGGTTAAAGACTCTGCCTGGCAACCCTTGCTCTCTTCTCCTCAGGAGCTTCCCAAAGAAGTCATCGGCAAGGCGGTGCTTCCCAGCGTGGGGTGGCAGCGGAAACAATGAGTCAGGTGAAGAGTCCCAGAAGAGCGTTTCATAAGCCCTTGGAAGGGAAACTGTGCAGTGCTGCCTGAAATAACTCCTGGTTGAGAACCAGAGAGCTCGGAGAGAGGCAGCCAAAGCACACTGGCTTTGAGGAGCACGGCCAGGCAAGGCGAGGGAAGCACGGGCTGGGGTGGTGAGCTTAGCCATGGGGAGGACAGGAGATGGAAGGTTTGTTATAGAGCCAGGTCTTGTTGGGGTCAACCCAAGTCCTCCATCCTCTGAGTCCTTGGCCACAGGGACAGGTTTGGGAGCAAGGACAGAGGGATTGAGCTGCTTTAGGCATGCTCTGCTCCTGCAGACAGCCTGAAGAGAGGCCGACCAAAGTGACCACTGGTGTTGGCTGCAGAGGACACCCCACTTTTACCTGCCAAGCACCTTCTGACCCTGCACGAGAGTGGAGGGTGGAGAGAGAGGGGTGAGAGGGAAGGGGGCAGGTGGAGGGGAGGGAAGGTTTGCATCAGCATTCATCTCGCTGGAGTCAACACATCTTGGCTCTCAGGGGAAGACATGAAGAACCCCACCAAGTCATCCAAGAGGAACTGACCCAAGACACTCACGTTCCTTGTTTTCCACCCCAAAATTTTGTATTTATTTCCTCTTTACATGCAAGTCACATAAATTGATCAGCTTCTATGGTGGCATCAATTGGTTTTTGATAATTTTTGGAGACTGGAAGTTGGTTGGAAGCCTGTTTTCAGGCTAATCCATACAGGCTCCCTCCTGTGGTGTAATTAAGGTCTATAAGGAAATATGTATGTTACACTACGCTCCATAATTCAACACAGGATAGAGCCATCTGCCATGTCAGGATTCATACATATCTATAAGAAATTTAGCCTTGGATCCTGCACTGACAGTGTAAGGATCATTTAAAAGGTTGGGGCTTTGCTCCTTCGCATGATACTGTGACAGGAAAGAAATTAAGCTGTAGAATTCAAAGCCAATCCAATTTGTATAAATAGGCACTGCAGAAACCCAGAGCTGCCACTAACCACACGTGGCTCAGGCTGGACTTCTGACTTCCACTGCAGCTCCTTGCTGGCAGAGGTGTTTCTGAGTCAAAACATGGCATTGCTGCTCATATGGTGTGTGGAGAGCACCCACTGCCCTTGCTCTAATTGCAGGGAAGGGCTTGAGGATTAGGAGTTCTTTGAGTTCAAGATGGCTGGGAGCTGGATGGTGTTTGTGCATACATCAAAGGCCGTGTTTCTCCACAACTCATTAATTTGGGTTGGAGATCTCACAAAAGCAAGTTTTCCAGAATTTCTGTGTTCTGGTTTTACCCAGACAGTGGCAATTGTGACAGCAGGCCTTGGTGTGGGCTGGCAAAAAGTACAGAGGCAGACAAATATGATGGTGGTGTCCTGTAGTAGCCAAAATAATGACTTCTGATCACAAGAGTCACTTGAGTAGACAGTAAATGAAGAGGACTCACAACCAGTTGTGTGTACTGGCCCCAAGGAGTAGCCAAGGACTCCTGACACCAATCTCCAGCCCCTATTCCATGGGATGTCTCAGCCCCAAGACACACACCTATAACAGGGGATTTAAACCCAGCACGGCTCATTTCTGAGCCACAGAACACCTTCTGCCAGGGGGCACAGCTTCAGGACAGGGTCTGGCACTGGTGTGGAAGGCAGGAAGGCAGGGCTGGGACCCAGGGTCATTCAAAGCCTGAGTCCACCATCTCCTGGGAATGTCCCACTGCCAGAGACCAGCAACATTCTGGTCACCTTGGATCATTCCCAACACTTTGCCATCGCATAAGGCAATGCCAGCGAGCTCAGGAGTGTTTCAGCAGGTCCTGGCTCTGACCTTCTTTTGCTTTGTGTCTTTGGTCTGTTCCCTTCCATCTCTCTGTGCCTCAGACGTCCTGGGTGCAAGGCAGAGACAAACAAAGCAGTCCTCAAGGAGAAGGGCGTTGGAGCTGGTGCAGCCTCACCTGTGTGAAGGCATTTGCTGCAAACCCAGAATCGGGCCCTTTCCCTTGGGAGGCGGCATTACAAATTCCATTTGGATTATTTAAAAAACATAGCGATTCGGTTACATAACTAAATCCAAGGCAGAATGAACTGGAGTATTTTGCTTAAAAGGCCAACATGTAAACTAGCTGTTTTGCTTAAAATAAACAGGAGTCTCCAGAGGACAGAATTTCTCACAGTCTCCTCTGGGCTGGCCGTGTTCCTGCAGGACATTGCTCCAAAGCAAAAGGTTTAGATGCTCTGGGGCCTATGGCAATATGAACATGCATTGCCTCCAGCTGGTGAGAAAAGCTGAAGGTCATTGTGCTTCACAGGCAGGATGAAGCCTCCAGAGAGAAAGAGGCCCTGACTGCACAGCAACAAGTGGTACATTAAAAATTCCACGCTGAAATTCCTTGTGAAATGATGCAATGGGCAGTATCCCATGCTTTGTTTCAAACCTTTGTCAGGAAAGTCATCAAAATAAAGCAATGTGGCTGAAAACTTTTCCATTTCTGTGAAGCACTTGGATTTATGTGATTTAGCCTGAACAGAAGGAGCCTGAGGGAAGACCTTCTCACTTTCTACAACTGCCTGAAAGGACTTTGTGTCCAGGTAGGGTTCAGTCTCTTCTCCCAAGTAACAAGCAATTGGACAAGAGGAAACAGCCTCAGGTTGCACCAGGGGAGGTGTAGGTTGGATATTCAGAAAAAATTCTTCATGGAAAGGGTTGTCCAGCCCTGGCACAGACTGCCCAGGGCAGTGGTGGAGCCACCATTCCTGGAGGGATTTAAAACATGTGGATGTGGCACTTGGGGACATGGGCTCGATGGTGCTGGGGGAATGGTTGGACTTGAAGATCTTAAGAGTCTTTTCCAACCCCAGTGATTCAATTTTTGTTTACCTTCCACCTCATGTTTATTTGGCTTTTTTTCCTGAGTGTTTCCCATTTTGACAGATCATGGAGAGAGAATCACACCTCCTGGTATATCCATCCATCCATCCATCCATCCATCCATCCATCCATCCATCCATCCATCCATCCATCCATCCCTGAGACAAGTCAGGTGGAGGAGGACATCTGCAGAGAGTGGTAATTGCTCCACTGCAGCCTCTACCTACACTGGGTGTTATTTATACAAGGGGAGCAGTCTGGGCTACTGTTTTTCACAGCAGGAGAGGCAAGAATGGACTGTGGGCTACACCAGATCTTTGCTTTCACAGGATCCTGATGTTGAGAGCAGATTGGTGGGAAAACAGAACGTCTTGCATGGGGCAAAACTAGACTTCTATCACCATCAATTCCCAAGGGTCATTCATGCCCCAAAATTACGTCTTCGGATTGCTTTTTGTCTTAGTTATTGTCCTTTCTGTCATCCACATGAATCCTTGGCTCTTTCCTTAGCTTTCTCCAGAAACAGAACTACTAAACTCAAACTTTACAAGGGCATGGAGTGACAGGAAAAAGGAGGATGCCTTTAAGCTGACAGAGGGCAGGTTTGGATTAGTTATTAGGAGAAGTTCTTCCCTGTGAGGAGGATGAGGCAGAGAAACTGTGAGAAACACAGAGAAACTGTGGCTGCCCCATCTCAGTAAATGTTCAATGCCAGGCTGGATGGAGCTTGCAGTGGAAGAGGTCCCTGCCTATGGCAGAGGGCTTGGAATGAGATGATCTTTAAGGTCCCTTCCAACCCAAACCAGCTCTGTGAAGCTACCATTCTGTGATTCTGTGGTTATATTCAGCTGGAAAGCTGGTAGAAGACAAGGACCCAGTGAGGGCCACTCTCTCCTTCTGGACCAGCTCTACTAGAAATCCAACCAGAGTCACGATGTCTTCAAATCAGGGAGGGGCTGAAAGCACTGCTGGGACGTGTCACAGAGACACAACATTGAGTGATCAGGGAAGTGCCACCACTTGCATGTTATTTATGAAAGCAGATGCCTGGAGTCTCCCTTAGCCCGTAGGGTTTAGGTGACATGGTGGTGGATGTGCACAGGCACAAATGTTCCATTTCCCTCAGCATTCCCTGCTCCGAGGAGAATCCTGAGCATTGCCATAATTAGGGCTGTGCTTCAGCCTTCACAGAAGATTCCTCTTGCACTCCCGTGACTCAGCAGTGTGGCACATCACCCCCGCTCGGCTCCCTGTGAGCCATTGTCTCCTAAATTCGAAACAGAAGGGTGGATAAACAGAGAGCCCTGACCTTTTGGGAAGGTTGGGGTTTACACCATGTGGAGGGGCTGGCAGGGGGAGGAAGCCTCCAATTCAGTTTACCAGCAAGGAGCTGAAGCAGAGCAGCCAAGAGGATGTGGCTAAGGAAGCTGAGGGCAGCGTGGCCGTGGGTGATGAGTTGTGTGCAGGGCAGGGAGCCCGGGAGAGGGGTGTAGGTGAAGTGGCCAATTCAACAAAAACCAGGCTGGAGGCTTCCCTCTCCTTCCCTCTCTCACATCCCCCAAGTGACACCACACTGAGGTTCCCAGATGGACATGCTGGGTGCTCAGGCACTACCTGTGTGAGGGTTTGGAAGCTGCAGAGCGTTTGCTGCGGTGGTTTGAAAAAAAAATAAAAGAAAGATTGAATAGGCCCCCCAAAACGAAGCCAAACTGTAAAACAACAATGCACTGAATTAGTTCTGCGCTCCGGGAACATTGAGTGGCTAGTGGTGAAGTCCCAGGAATGTGATGCTGCTGCTTCCCAATTCACCCCTGAGGAGCAGGGGGGTGGTGCATTGTCTTCCACATACACGCCGAGGGCCCCGCGAAGAAGGGAAATGCATACAAGGCTCACAGGGAAGTCAAGATGTCTGTGTTTCTTGGTCACAGGCAAAGGATTAGTAAAGCACCATTAACCCTACTATAAAAACACACCAGTTAGGGTTTCTTTCATCCCAAACAAAGTTTATAAACACACCCTTATCACTCGGAGAATGTTTATCTTCATGTGCTATAAGCGGATTCCAAGAAAGCAACAGTAGCTAATGAAATTAAATATGATGTTTGGAGATCCATTTTCTTCATTTATCTAACTGTGCATGCGTGTGTGCGTGTGTGTCTCTATGTGTTTAAAGAAAAGGAAGCAACACTGGAGTTTGGTTTAGCCTAGGCCTCCCATTCCAACATAATTTTGGAAGCCTGACTGATACACGTGGAAGAGCAGGAAAGAGAAGGCAGGAAAAAGTCTCCTCTCCTCTCCTCTCCTCTCCTCTCCTCTCCTCTCCTCTCCTCTCCTCTCCTCTCCTCTCCTCTCCTCTCC
>JAWWEW010000165.1:61069594-61089259 GCA_035583185.1 Anabacerthia variegaticeps
CGCTGCTCTTTTCTCCGCTGCTCTCGTCTCCGCTGCTCTCCTCTCCTCTCCTCTCCTCTCCTTTCCCAAGCCAGCCCAGAGAAGGCAGCTCTTCAGACCATGCTCTGGGAAGATTCTGTACACGTTTGTAATTTATGATCACTCACTTTAGAAGCGATTAACGGCAGCAGAAACCTAATTACAGCCTCCCTGGCTGAGCACAGCATCCTTTGGGGCTCCAGTTTTAATTGTTTTCTATTTACATTCAAGTTTCCAGGGACTAACAGCCCAGCAAAGACCCCCAACTAACCCTTTCTACTAAAAGCTTCATTTATTCTTAATAACATGTTTATAGACCCAGCCTCATTTTTCACGGGAAGGTCACGTTTGTTATCCGTGGTTGTTAGGGAAATGATTAAGGAATCTCGGAAACAGTGGAAGTCCCTACTAAGGAACTGCACAAATATCTGTTAACAAAATGCTCTCTCCAGCCTGTGCACAGCCACTCATGAGCATGGAGAGGAGGATGCCCATGGCATATGGGATCTGTATCCAGGAGAAGAGCAGGAACTGCCCGCACAGTTCAGCTTAATATGCTCTAATTAGTCCTCTTGGCCCTGACCAAAACATAAATTACTGCCATCAGTGTTGTTTTTTACTAAGGGGAAAGTGGAATAGGTTCAACCCACCTCACAGAGGTAGGAAAATATTATTGCAGACAATAAATTTGTCAGTACTTTATTTGGGGAACTCGAGCGCAGCCACTCTGTCGTGCCAGCATCCCGGAGAGCACGGAAGCTTTCAGATAGAAAGATAAAGGTCTCTCAGAAGAAAATCTCCTCAAGCAAAGTGGAAGCACACATCTCACCGAGGAAAATAGGTAAATTTGCATTTCAGGTTTGCTTATTTATGCTAAAATAGAATGACCTTTCAGGGGTGTGAAGCTCAGTGTGGTAGGTCCTGTACCACTTGAAAACAAATATGTTGGTCCACCTACAGCATGGTTAGAGATGGCCACTGGTGGGAACAGAGAGATGATGCTGGTGGTGATGTTGGAGTGTTTGTGACACTGAGTTTTGATAACATGTTCAATGAACAAAAAGAAAAAAGAGAGAGGAAGTTTATTGCAATTTAAGTTTCTTATTTTTCACTAACTCTGCTTTACTGGTTGTATTTTGCTCACCTTGATTTTACATATCTAAAAAGGGGGCTTAGGACGTGGCTTGCAAGGTGACTTCCAGGTGTTTTTGGAGAAGCTTGGATGCACATTTAGATTACTGAGAGTCACTGCACATCAGCAGAACTTTGACAAGGGGAGCAGTAGTTGTGACCCCAGATGTCAGGCAAAGAGCATTTCCTTGAGTGCCTCTGAAGGGGTTTTCAGGACAGCCCTTAGAACATGACAAATAATGAGCTGGATCTGACCAACTTTTCTCAAGGTAAAAATTTGGTTGAAACCGGCACTTTCCTCTAGGAACTTCAGTCTGGAATCATCATATTCTGATGATATTCTGATATTCTCACTTGTCACAAGGGTGTTCTTGACATCTCTTCCCTGAGCGGCTCTTTAAAAACAGAACAATTAGATTACTTTATATTTATAGTAAGGAAAGGCAGAGTCCTGCTTCCAGATCCTTTTTTTGGGTGCTCATAAAAGCAGCTTTCAGCCACCATCTTTTGGTCACCACCTGTTGCAGACAATCTGCAGAGGACACTGATGTGCTGGTATCCCAGGCTGGAATATAAGGAAGGGTTCTCTTCCTGTGAGTCTCAGGAAGAGAAGTTTCATTCCTGAGAGAGAAACTTGCTCCTTAAAGCCCATTTACAGAGTTGAGGTTGGATATTAGCAAAAAAGTTCTTCCCTCAAGAGGGTGAACAAGCACTGGATCAGGCTTCCCAGGGCAGTGGGAATGACCCCAAGGCTGCCAGAGCTCCAGGAGTGTTTGAACAACACTCTGAGGGACAGGGTGGGATTGTTGGGGTGTCCTGGGCAGGGCCAGCGGTTGGTCTGGATGATCCATGTGGGTCCCTTCCAGCTCAGGAGATTCCATGATCCTATGTGAGTAAGGCAGAGCAACTCCTCCCTGCTGGGAAGGTCACTGTTTGGGAAGGAATGTGGGACAAAGTGGGGTGTGCTCCCCTCTGGGAGAGGAGGATGGAGTTTGACTGCCACGAAGCATGGAGGAGGGAATGGCCAACTGGCCCTGCGGCTCCCAATGAACTTCATGTGCCAAAGGACATTCTTGCCTCTTTGCTAATCACAGTGGTCATTCCAAAAGGGACTTCCTAAGGGCTGGCTGTATGGATGATCACAGGCAGCTGCACACCTCCACCTTTCCTACACAATTCCTTGTCTCTTGGCTGTGGTGCAGCAACTGGGGGAAGTGCAGGGCTGAGGGATCTCAAGGGGCTTCCTGCCTCAGCTTCCTGCAGTGACACAGGGGTGAGCCTGGACCCTGAGATGGGGTGTGTGAGCAATCAGCCCTTCCTCCCACACTGGCCATGGAGAGCAAGTCAGGCCTGAGGTTTTTGGAACAACTTTTCTTTACAAGAATTCTATTGCCCCGTCCCTTCCTTCAGCCTTTTCCTCTCTGAACCAAACCAACTCGACCCCTCCAATATTTCCCTGCAGGTGTCAATAATCTTTCCATCACCTCCACCATCCAACTTTTTTTTTTTTTGCCTCTCATTTCCCCCTTGCTTCTCCTGGGGGGATCTGGAGACTCGGATAAATATTCCTGGGGACTCCAACAGCCCATGTTCTGCTGAGTTACCCTGCTGGGAACCCCAAGCAGTGCCACTCACTGGGAACACTGGAGGCAGTGGAGCTGCTGCAGGGTACACCAGTGGGAGCTGAGCAATGTCGAGAGCAGCTTCCCAGTGTGTTTTCCTCTCCTTCTGGTCCTGTTCCCTTCCAAGGGGAGAGTGAGAAAGAGATGAATGGATGTGTGAACCACGCAAACACATCGACTCCCTCTAGTGGCTTTGACCCCATATGGAAGCGAATGGCTCATTCCTTCCTCTCCAGCCACAGAGCTCTGTGGCCTCAGCAGCACCAGCTCTGGGTTCAGGCATGATCGGGGACACTTGTCACCTTATCAGTCCCTTTTCCCCGAAGAGTGAGATGATTTTGAGGAGAAACAGCTCATGTGCATTGGGAGGAGAAAGCAATGGAGGCAAGAGCCCCTTGTGAGTGTGGAGAGCCCAGGACATGCTTGGGACCAAGTCCATGACGGTCTCCTGCTTGCAGTGCCTCTTGCAGGCAGTGCTTTGTCTAAAAAAGGCATTTAGTCTCATTGTCCCAAGCCCTGCTACCCGAGATGCTTTGATTTGCCTCTGTTTTCTGCTCTGTGTTGATTATTTAGTTCTGGGCTCACATTTCTTAGCTCCACCAAACTATGCATAGGTGTGACTACTTCTTCCTTTTATACTGAATGAGGTCCTGTGTTTATTTCTGCAGCTTCACCAAGCTCAGAATAATTCCCAATATTTTCTTCTCTGAATGCATGAACACAAGAGTTAAATTAGTTTTACTTTTTCAGTAAAAAGCCTTTTTCAATCTTGCCATTTTTTTTTTAAACCAATACCACAGGCCCCTAAGGGATAATTTTTTTTCTCCCAGAAACAAAAGAAAAGAATTGTCTTCAAATTTTAGCTATGGAGGACAACGTCAAAGACATGTTCATGAGCTAACTGGGTCCTCAGTGCAAAGATCCCAAATGCCCCTCTGGATTTCCTTGGTTTTCTGCAATCCCCAGTCCCATTATAGGCATTCAGGCAGCTGTGAAGCCTTTGCATATTCAAAGTGTATCCAGTGGGAATAGACTTCCCCTGCTTTAAAATATATATATTTAAGAATACAGGAATATTAGACTTAAGGAAGAAATTATTTACAGTGGGGTGGTGAGACACTGGCACTCAGGGATGTGGTGGATGCCCCATCCTTGGAAGTGTCCAAGGTCAGGTTGGCTGGGGCTCTGAGCAAACTGATCTAGTTGATGTTGTCCTTCCTTATTGCAGAGGGATCAGCTAGATGGCCTTTAGAGGTCCTTTCCAACCCAAACTGTCCTATGATTCTATGAATATAACTTTTCCAGCAGAGTTTGCTCCTGGTCTTATTCCCTGCCCATCACAGGGAGCCAAGCCTGAAGCTTGGCCATGGGTTGGAATTGTCAAATCCTCCAAAGAACCCATTCTGAGCCCACCATCAGCAAGTCCACACGTCCTCCTCTTGCCACATTGCCCACAGGGGTGTTGTACCCCTGTCCTCTCCCAGCTCTGTGTGTCCCCCCTTCCTCTGGATCTTGGTGCTTCTCATCTCTCCACATCACACAGGGCTTCCTTCTCTCATTGCAGCTCTGGAGCATCTGCCCCTGCAAGCCCTTCTAACACCTCCAGTCAACACTTACTGGTGATTTCTGCAGCACTCCCCAAAATGTGGTTTCTTCCATCCACCAGTGGAGCTACAACTTTGTCCAAGCTCTTCCTGCCTCTGTAACATCATCTCTGTCTGCTAGGACTCCCACCTGGAAAGCTCTTGGTGAAGTATCTGTGCCAGCATGTGGATTTCACTATGTCAGACCATCAGTGCACTTCTAGGTGGTTCCCAAACTCATTCATATCAGTCATTTCAGCCCTTCCTCCTGCTCTCATGGCACTTGCCACTTCCCTTTCAGTGTCAAGGAGCTTTGCACAGGTCTCTGTTCTCCTTCTTTGTGCATGGTGCTGGGTTTTGTGCTCTCTCCCGTGCTTGGAGGAAGCAATCAGAACACACAGGTACCTCCCAGACCTCCTGACAAACCTCCTTTAAAGCCTCTTTTGAGACAGCATGAGGAGAAAATGCACAGAACTGGGGTGCTGGCTTGTGACATTGAATGTTCCTATGCCCTGTGACAGCGGAGCTAAGAATGGAAGAAGTGACGACAATAATAATTAGGATGGGCTAATTCTTATTGCTTTTCCATGGAAACTGGAGTGTTTCCGTCAGTGTGATGTCTTGTGCTGAGGCAGCTGGAGAGGATGGAGAGGCACAGTCCCTGTGGGGTGACTCAGACCCTCTCCTGGATGAAACAGAGGGGTCTGGACTCCACAGCTGAGCTCAGGTGAGATTGATCCCTCGGGAGAGCCGGGAGGTGGAATTTGCAGCTGGCTACACCCCGGTGCTTTTTTCTGAATGGAAAACATTTCAAGCTTATTGAGGAGGCAACCCTTTAAATTCTTGATGAGAGTTTTGGTTCTCCTTTTGTAAATGAAGCCAGCGATCCCAGTTCCTGACCAGTCTTTGTGTGCTGACAGTGTAAACTCCTGGGGCAAGGATGGGATACTTTTCCCCTCTGATTGCAGCAGAGAGCTTGGCTCCTTGCTCATCCTCTCCCGCTCGGGCCCCTGGCTGCTGCGAGGGCACGAAGGGATCATCACTGTCAGTTTACAAACACAGGCATCTCCTATTTTTCTTGTGGTTTCCTGCTGAATCTCCAGACTGGGACACTGGAAAACACACAATTAGTAAATCTTCAAATCCCCAGCTGAAACAATTACAACGCCATGCCTGTGTAGCAATGCCCTTGGATAACGTAATCACAGCTTTACATGGGTGCTGCTGATCTCTTGGTTTGTAATGATTTCATTTCCCCTCTCCCACCTCCTTTATATTTTCTATTATGTAAAACCCTAAGAACTAATTACAAGTGGGTGGATCAAAGATCATACGTTTTAATTTTCCTTCCAGCCTCACCCACTGACGGTGAGGAATCCAGCATAACCCATTAAACTGTAGGTACTTGCTGACAGAAAGGGAACCATCTGCTGAACAACTTCTGTTAATTATTTTGGAACACTCTAACGAGAAGAAAGCACAGGCCTGTAATGACCTTTCCCTTGGTGGCAGAATCCACTGCAAAGTAGACAGTTGTGGCTTGAAGCCAAAAGTTAATGGTTAGTATTGGCACAAAAGACTCGAACGTACTAGTATTTATTAATTTCCCTGTAGTGGAGAAAATATTCCAGGCATTCTGAGCATAAAACTTCCTAGCACCTGCACAAAACCAAGCTCCAAAATATTCATTTAGAGCGTTTTTCAAGAGTCCCTCAGAAAACGTGGACTTCACATGTTTACTTCCTTGTGGTGTTCTTTTTGTTTTGTCACATCTGATTTGGTCAAACAACCTTTTGTTTTGTTTAGCAATGAGCAATATTTACACAGGGCTTTCTTGGCACGTAAGGATCACAATTATTTCATGTCCCTGAGGCAAAGAGGTCGATGGAAACTTATGCCCCTTGTAGACACGTGGACTGGTAACTCATACGTTTTATTTTTATCTATTTTGTCTGTTTTAGTGCAACCGAATAAACTGGCTTTTTCTTTGCCCTTTGCAGTAGATGGGCTTAACCCAGAGCTCACAGAGGTTTCTGTGAGTCTCCTTTCAGTGGAGCTGAGCAGACTTTGGATCACCCCTCGGAGTATCTGGATATCTTGAGTATGAATTACCCATCTGCCTTAATACTTAAATGGTGTGAAACTTCACTGTGTTTCTTAATATGCTTTGCAAGAGAGCTGTGCCACTGTTCTGAGGGAATAGAGCAGAAGGAGGACATCCCAGTGAATCCTGCAGAGTATTTCAGCTACAGCTCTGTCTCTAGATGTTAAAATATTGAACCTTTGACCCGTGTTTTAAATTAAATGAGGTACTGCCCATTGCAAAGGGAACCTGGTCTACTGCAGTTTCTGGGGGGATTTTTTGACTGTGGCATTTCAGTGCAGAAGGGCCATTTCAGGGCCATTTTCCTCACGTGTCTAACCAGGAGCTCTGACCAGGAATGCTCTTTCTAGGTCTGTGTTTGCAGCCTTACTGCTCTAATAGCAGCAGGTAAAGTAAAGACGCAACATAAGTGGTAAATTAAAAGCTGTTTGTGTCTAAGTCATCCCATCTGTGTCTTTTGGATAGAAGTCAACCATCTTTGAAACCACATGCATCAAGCAATTGGCTAAACGTCCTCGTAGACAGGATGTCTCCTATTTGCATTTGAAGTGCTGCACTTTCTGTTTAAAATATGAATGCAACTCACTTATACCATTTTCTTGACCTGTTTACAAATAGTGGCTGTTGCGTAATCGAAAATAGGTGTTAAAACGCTGAGGCTGTCAGAGGGCTTTAAAGCATCTTTGTGTGAAGTACATGAGATTTATTGAAAACACCTGAGGTAGTGAGTGCCCCGGGCTCTCCCCTGCCTCCAGCCCAGCCCACCACCACCACAGCCACCCACCACCACCTTTGAAGTCACTCCACTGGCCATAGATGCTCTGCAAGTTCGTGTACACACCTATCATTCAAAGGGCAATATATTATCCGCATGACAGATGTAATCAGTCCCTTGGTCTCTTAGAAGTGCAGCTGTTGGTGAATTCTTTTTTGTGAATGTAATATTTGAGAAGACTTGAGCTAAAAACCGACACTTCCATTGAAATCTCATCTCCTTTGGAAAGAAGGTTCCCGCTTTCTGGCTCTCCTCCGTGTGTGACAGCCAGGGATGTGTCAAACAGCATTCAACTGACAGTTTCCAACAGAGATGCCATTAGCAAAGATGGCATGAAAATAACACTCCCTTAGAAACGTTTTTAATGTGAGCTGTTTGTTTTCAGAGCTGTGGCAAGGCCAAAGGAAGAGGAGAAACCTCATTTAGGAAGAAGGCATATATTGCAAGAAAAAAAAAAAGGAAAAGGAAAAAGATGCTGCAACTTGGGAGCAGGTAGATGCAGAGGAAGCAGAGGGAGCAGGACCAAATGAGGGATACAGTGACCAGTGGTGATGTCTGTGATGCTGGACCATTTTCACCCTCTTTGTCCATGTATACATCAAGCAAGGCAACTCCTACCCAGAAGTCACCCTAGAAAAGGACATAAAGGACATGGAGAGGTGCGGGGAGCCATGTTGACAAAACTGTCAGCAGCAATTGCCCAAAGAGATTGTGGGTGCCCCATCCCTGGAAGTGTTCAAAGCCAGATTGGATGGGCTTGGAGCAACCTGGGCTGGTGGAAGGTGTCCCTGCCCATGGCAGGGGGTGGGACTGGATGGCCTTTAGGGTTCCTTCCAACACTTACAATTCTATGACGCTCTGGACAGGGGAAGGAAAACAATGTCTTGCTTTCCAAATGGGGAAAGATACCCATCCCCAGCTGGGCCCACTGCCCAAAGCCGTGGCTGAATTGGGAAGCAAACCCTGGGCCGCCCAAAGGCTCGTCCAGTGCCTGAACCACAGCCTCGTCCTTTCCTTTTATTGGTAAAAATAAAAATATGACCTTCTTTTGGCAGCCTTACAGAGCAGATGCTGCTTTTTAGATGACAGCATAGAAATGCAGAAAAACTTTGGGGATTTGCAGAAATTCTTTCCAACGACAGATTGTCTGGCCTACTAGTGTCATAATGTCAGCCCTGAAACATGCCATAAAGCTTTCTTTCAGCAGAACAAACATAACCCCCTAGACCAGCCCTGTGACAAGTAAGTAAAACAAAGCAGGGTAATTGCGGCTGGAAACCCACCAGGCTCTTAATGTGACCTCTTGAATACTAATAGTTATTAGAGACGCAATGAATAAACGTCAAGAAAATTACAAGCAATCCCAATTTAAGAAAAGGACTCCAGAGGAAAGTTTGTGAACAAGAAAACCCACTTCTGAATGTGAGTTACAGTGAGGAGGAAGCGCTCACGTGGCTCCTGGAGAGCCTGGATGTATTTTTCATGTGCTGGTGGACTCGAGGATGGAGACAGAGACTCCAGGCTGCTACAAGCTACCAAATTGCTGGATCCCCTGACACAGGAGATAAAAGTCTGAGCTCTTTATGGAGCTTCTTTGCTCAATAAACACACAGGTGGAAAATGAGTGAGGAGGGAATTAAGAGGGTATGGCATACTGCATGTTGATCTACCTTAGCATCTTTAGAAGACCACAGGTTGTCTAGAAACAGCCCTTTGTGTGTGTGTGTGAAGGTGCCAATCACACAGACCAGCAGCCCCAGGTGTCCAAGGCTCTTGGGAGATCCCATTCCATTTTCCCTCCCCTCCAATTACAGGATAACTGGAGGAGGTGAACCAGTGGTGTGGAACTGCTGGGGTAGGGTCAGAGTGTCTCTGGGGCAGGAAAACTGTTTTCCCTGGAAGAGTTTGCTTTTGCCTTTAGCTTTGGGCATTCTAATTATAGTCTCAGTAACTTTTCTACTTCCAAATACTTCCTTTGTGCTCGGGCACAAAGTGTGACATGTCAGTGCACAGGTTCTGCTCAAAGCTAATTTTGCATAAAAAGCAAACTCAGAACTTTATCATATGAAGCCAGAGACCTGGGTCTTCGTAAGCCCAGACTGCAAAATGCAGAAATTATGCTTTGTGATGCCATTCTTGTTCGAAGAAATTCTGGTTGTGCTGAGAAGTTTCTGCTCCTCTTTGCATAACAATGTGCACACTGAACTGAGAGAGTAAAAGAGTACAAAACCCCCCTCCTAATATTTTGTTTGTGTAGGAACTGGAAGAGGAGAGAAATAGGACATTGGGCTTTTTCATATGTGGGCCTCAGTGCTGCAAAGGAGAAGCCAAGGGATTTGATCCCAAATAGCCACAAGTGTGTGACCATCATTGCATCCCACTGAACATCACATTTCTCATCAGACTGCTTGGACTCCTTGCTCCTTGCACTGGTTTTTTAATTGAGGTGACTCAGATGGCACAGATGCTCCTTTGGTTGGTGCCTGGTCCTGTACCCATTGCAAGGAATAGGCTGACCTCTTTAATCCACATTTAATGGAGGTCCAGAGGTCTCATGGCAGCACAGCAGAAAGGATGTGCAGCTCATGCAGAGCTGTTCCACTTTAAATTGGCTTCTCAGCTGAGCCATTTTTGACTGTGATTTCAGCAGATCAGATATGTCAGCCTGTTTCCTTTTTCTCATTCCCTTCTCCAGCGTCACCAGTGATATGACTTAAGGCTTGGGAGGTAGCAATGAGTCTAGTTGGGTGGTGTTTGTAAAATGAGACACTGTTCAGTTCCAGGCCTGGGAATTCAACAGCCTGGTTGCACAGACTGAGCAGAAAGTGTTTCTTTTTATTGGTTTTGAGTGTGCCACCTTTAAATGTCATGGAGAAACCCCTTGTCCTGGCCACAGACCTCTGCATCTGCTTGGCTGTTTCCTACTCTGTCGTGTCCTCACCTCTTTCCCTTCTTTCTAAGACAAACAGTCCCTTGGAGGGGTTTTTTAAGGATTTGCTTGGTTGGATTTTTTTTTTTTCATGGGAATACAAGGTTTCAGCACTAAAGCACAGGTTAAACTTCAGTGATTGAGTTTGACAGGAATATAACGATGCCCTAAAGGTACAAAAACACCCTGATTGTAAGAGAGGATGAGCCAACCCAGGCCAGTCTTATTTTGAGCCTGAGTTGCAAACCTATGTCTCACCCAGGAGCAGAGATGTCCTGTAAGGGAAGCTGTGATCAAACTGGACTTAAAATGGCACGAGGCTGAGGTCCTAATTGCTTTCAGGGGTATTTGCATCCAACTGGAGCAAAGCTGTGCACTGCAGGATGGGGGGGGATGGCTGGAGGCTGCTTTGGTGAAGAATTTCTTGTGTGAAAAGATGGATTATGTGGGCCAGTGACACAAGCTCAGTGTTGGTGGGTACCTGAAGGGTGTTTCATCCTGTTTCTCACTTACTGCAATTAAATGTCACCTCTATTACCCCCTCTACACTTCCCAAAACCTTTTCACCTGACTCTTATTGCTGTGGTCCTCCTGTTCAGCCATTTCTGTGCTGTGTGGTGTGATCACCAGCCAAGCAGGGTCAGACCAGAGCTTTCTGAGTAATGAAGTTCAGAAAGACAGGGTTAGACCAGAGCTTTCCTAGCCATGAAGCTCAGAAAGACGTGTCTGCCTTATCTGATGGGCCTGGGGAGCCTCGCCGGTCGCTTTGTTCCCAGCTGTCCATGTGGGGAGCGAGCGAATGCTCCCAGTTTCAGGAGGGGATCTAAGTGGACCAGCACCCAGAGAGACTATCAGATCTGTCTGTCTGCCTCCGAGTCCTAAAAAACACACTGGCTGCCGCATGCATACCCCAGTGTGAAGTCAGCCAGGAACAAGCCAGAGAACCTGCCTCTGACCCTGAGGACACTGCTTGAAAAATATTTTCCAGAACTCAGTGCCTGGGGACCTGCAGCTAACAAACATTCTGGAAGTGTAATCACAGCCTTTGGCTCTGCTGCCGAACCACCTACGGGAGGTGAGTTTAAAGAGAGCGGCTTTAAAGCTGTCAACATAAGAAGGAGGGAAGCCAAATTGCTTTCGTGCTTGCGTTCCTGTGCCAACTGGTTTGTCATGGGATTGGTATGTAGCAAAGATAGAGTTGTCTGCAGAAAAGCTGTATTATTCTTTTTTTGGATGGGTCCGCTGGAGATCAGTCAGGACCCACAGTAATTTCCTGAGGGGACAAATCCAGCCCTGAGATAGGCCACTGGCTCCGCAGAGGTTGCGTGGAGCTCTGAGTTGGGTCAGAAAGTCAGCCTTTGAGGAGAAGAGCTGGAGAAGCCTTCCAGGAGTGAGAGCTGATAAGACAGCAGCTCCCCAGCTGTGCTGTGGCCACACAGTGCCGTGTATGTCATCGGAGGAATGAGAATTAATAACCCTGGGCCAGACTCTGACCTCTGCTATTCAGGCATATATCCCTGGCAGCTCCACCAAGGCTGCATATTGGCTTGTGTGACTTGTCTCAGCCCTCCCACAGCCCAGGTCTCCTCGTCTCCCACGAACTCTAAATGGAGTTGGGGACATCTGGTCCCTCTCCAAGGGAGATCCACGCAAAGAAGGACGCAGCATTGTGGAGCAGGACGAATGCCAAGGGCTGTGCTCCTGTGCAGAGCATGGACTGCTCTTCCTCCTGGCACCTGAAATAGGGAGATGTCATAAGGACCACCCAGGCATGGATGCAATGTCGTGTGCCAGTCAAAGGGGGAGCACTTAGATTTGGGGATAATGTGGCACAGTGGGTCGGAATTCACGAGCAGGGATACATCTGCTTGGTAGAAGGGAAATCCCTGGCCCCAGGCAAAGCATGCAGTGTGTTCCCACAGGGATCCAGGTGAAACTGAGGTCAATCACATTAACAGGAGCTTTTCCAGATGAAGAATTTCCCAGGTGTCCTGGCTGCAGGGTGAAAGGTGTTGGTCAGCATGGAGCATCCTGAAAATGTTCCACTGATGTCTGTCGGGACATGCAGACCCCGAGTGACAATGATGGGGACAAGGTGGCCCTGTGCAATGGTGCAGGGCAGGAACACATCCTCTTTCCATTGCCAAACCACCCTGGGAGGATGAGCAGGAAAAGTCTTCTCCCTGCAAACTAATCTCCAGTGCTTTTCCAGTTTCTTCTCCAAGATGTAGACACAGATACCCCAGGTAGCACACTCAGTATTTCTCTCAACAACTCATGAAGTTCATTTGCTCAGTAATACACACTACCATAAGAGTGGGAAGGGCCGAATGGGCTGTAGAAAAGCAAAGGCCTAAATTTATGCGGCATAAATCAGGGCTAAAGTGTCCCCATCCTGAGCTCAAAGTGCTGTGTTTGTGGTCTCTGCAAGGCTGGGGTCTTTCCTTGGCTCACCCCCTACCTCGGGCACCTTGAGGCGGAAAATTCTATGACTGGCCAAGGTGGGTTGGAGGGTCCCAACAAATTGTCCTCCTCTAAAACCCCAGCTGGGCTACAACCCTGCAGCCTCCTCTCCAGATGTGGCTGCTCCTCGGGTGATGCTCAGCCCACACCCTGCGTCCCCATCCTTCCACGAGCTGTTCCCACCCTCCAGCTGGCTGGGGAGAGTGTCCAGCTGCCTCCGTGAGTCAGGAGCGCCGGCTCAGCCCGTCCTCACCTTTCCGAAAACATTGGCAGCCACTCTCAGACCCCACTGGGACACGGCTGCAGGAACATTTTCTCAAACAAGGCCTGAAATGTGCAAAAGGTGTGGTGAGGAAAGGCAGGTGGAAAGCTCAGTCCTGGCTGCCACAGGGTGCTGTGCTCAGGGGACAGAGGTTGAGCCCAGGGGTAAGTGGGGGTGATGGGTTTTTTAGTTGCTTTTCTCTACACCACTGTTGTCTTGTTGATTAAATCATGAAGAACCAAGCCTGGCTCAGTGTCTCCTGGGTTTATTGGGGTGGATGGGTTGAATGGAGCTCTCCTTATTTAATGGAGGTGATATAGAGGTAAACTGTGGTGCTTGTGGCTGGCTGGAGAAGCTCAGATGAAAAACATGTGCAACACCAAAGGGCTGGGAAGGGACTTGTTAAGTCCACGTGTTGTGTTGTGTTTCTCGCTCTCATTCCCAAGTTGCAGGCACTTACAGGACCCAGCAGACTCCACAATGAACAGTTCACCTCTGCACCTCCCCTGAACCCCTCTGAAGCCCCAGAAAGGCTCCAGGGTGGAGTGGACAGTGCCAGGCTGGTGGACTGCACTCAGGATGAGGATGGTGTCATTCCCCAGAGATGAAGCAGGGGCATCTCCTTTCATCCCAGCTCAGGCAGAAGGATTGGCAGAAAGAAGAGGGGGTTTATTTAGTCTTTATTTTGGGGACTGATACTGCACCTCCAAGATCTCTGGGCATTTCCAGGCTACTGCAGGGCTTCAGGACATGAATACTGTTGTCCTGTTTTTTTTCTGGGGATGGGTTACAGCCTGTAGGACATAGATCCTGGTGTTTGCTGGGCTCCTGGTGAGTGCTGTGTGGTCAGAACTCCAGGGAGGCACAGGCTAAACCTCTGCCTGCCTGAGCCGGCTGGTACAGGTGGTCCCTTCTCGTCCCCAGTTCCTGAGATATTATATCATATGATGTGTTTATCCATCTGTTTGCAATCTTGGGGAGGTTGGTGTGGTTTTAATTAATGAGCAATTGTTTTTGTGGTTGTTGTGCAGCGCCCCGAGCGATTCAACAGGGGTGGGGGATGCTTATAAATAAAACAATTATTATTACCCAACTTCATTAACATGCAATGCTGCCGTTCCCTCCCCCTGTCCTGCCCCCTCACTGCTGTCATTATCAGGTGGGTTTGGAAGGGAGAAGAGCTGGCAGAGCCCAGCTGCCCTGAGCAGTAGCAGTGTGGACTCTCTGGTGTCTCCTCAGGGCTGAGCCTTTCCCTCACCTAGGTCAGAAATAAGATGCCTCTGCTCCAACCATTTCCAAAAAACTTCCAGGAGCCAAATCCTTTTTGAAAGTTCTACTCATCTGCCAAATTGAGCTGAAATCATCAACGGGTTAGAAACCACTTGCAAGAGATGGTGTGTGTGTGTACACCTGTGCACAGTAGCTATGTAAAGTGTGGTTTTGGGGGGAATGGGGCCCCAAAATGGACATAGGTGCCTCAACCCACATTTAGGCAGAATTCAGTTTCAAAAATCCCTTGTAGAGGGGCTCTTGAATGCTCCCAAGGTGCTGGATGCTTTTGTGCCCATCAGGTGTTGCAGCTGGTCGGTTCCCCATGACCTGCTTCACCTCAATAATGGTTATTCCCAGGTCTGCTTTTTTACTGCCTGCCTTCTTACAGCTCCTCAGGCAAAGAGGGTCCCTGGAGCCTTGTGATCTCCCTCCTCCAGAAGATTTTATAATTGCTGCTTTGTTTTTCCCCAATAACCAGAGCAGTGCAACAGAGATCAGCGTGCTCAGCCTTGCACCTGTTGAGGAGATGGAACTTGCGCCCACCCCCACTGCATGGCTTTGGATTTTGGATTTAAACCATGAGCTGATATTGCACTGGACACGGAATCCGTGTGATGGGATGACTGTGGGAGTGTGTGAGGTGGAGCTGTACAGTGCCAGTGGCATCTCTCTCCCTGTCACTGCACAGCCATAGCCTTCCTCTGGCCCTGGGACACAAAAGATGCAGCTCTCCAGGGTCCAGGGGGCTACTGACCCTCAGGATCTGCATTTTTGGGGGTTTATGTGGCCAGCACTGACTTGTTGCAAGGACTACAGGGAGCAGGAGCAGAGCCCGGCTGACTTTTCTCAATCTATGCTCATTTGCCTGGATCTTCATCCCTAAGCCAGGCCACAGTAATCACAAACACCCAGGGTTTTGGGGAGAAGCAAGTGGTCTGACCACAGACAGGCCCAAGGGTGTTCTATAGCCACAGCACAGTGCAAAGTAGGAATGCCCCACCAGACAGCTCTGCCTGACCCTCCTTGGCCACGTCTCCTCAATGGGAAAGGGAGGCAGATCCACCTTATCCTGCTGTCAGCAGTGAAAAGGCAAATCTGGCTGTGCATTGGACAGGTCCAGGTGCTCAGGTCCCTTTCCAGGTGTAAATAGGTGTCCTGGGAGCCACATCAATCCCGCAGCATCAGCTGGAGCTGGAGGGGCACTGCAGAACCCTCCAGCTGGGACACCAGCCCTTGGGATGTCACTCCTGGGGGGTTCAGAAGACAGCACCTTTGTTCCTTTTCTTCCTTCAAGATCCCCCATGCTGGGACCTTGCACAGCCCCTCTTTTACCAGGATGGGGTTCCAGAGCCGAGCTCTCCTGTGGCACTGTGGGATGTGGGTGACAGGAGCACTCCCATAGCCCTGAGCAGATGGGAGCGATGGGAGGCCACGCTGCAACAACAAGGATGTTGCTCCTGCTTTCAAGGATCCGAGGAGCTGCTGGTCAGCAGTGACCAGTGGAAGCAGCTGAATTCAGAAGGGGGACATGGCTGGAGGGCCAGGCTGCCAAACCTCTCCTCCAGAGCACGTGCTGATCCAGGCAGAGCTCTATAGATTATTGCTCTGCGTGTGCTCGCCCTGCCAAACACAACTAAGTAGCAGGAGGTTGCTCTGTTTCTAATTGGGTGATGAAAGCCCGTTTAGGAGGCCAAGACCTAATGGTCAGAAGCAAGAGAGGCAGGGATGGAAATGGCACAGTTTCCTGATGCAGCAGGGATGGAGCAGCCAGCACCACCTCTCCCATCTGTGTTGGTCTCGAGCGTCCTTGTGGCACAGGGAAGGTGCTCAGGGACCTCTGGGCTGCACTTGGGGAGGATGGGGTTGTCTCCTGGGAAGGCCTCTGTACTAAAAGGGATAGATAATACATTATGAGCATTGAGATGTGTTGGCTGCATAATGTATTATATTTATATTAGGCTTTCTATGAAAAAAGAGGAAAAAGGAAAGCTGATTGGAATGACAATTTTCATCAAACAAAAATTCCCTCTTCCCGAGAAGGCTTCAGGATAGAAAACCCTTCAATTTCAGCAGGAAAGTGCTTGGTTTCTGTAATAGCTGCTTTGCTGGCTGCCCCCATGACACATCCTTCCTGGGGGAAGAAGGCAGCGTGGACCCTGCAGACCAAAGATGAGCAAGAGAAACCTCAGCCTAGCAGATGAGAAGGAACAGTCTGGAGCCCTAGAGCATGTGGTGAGCACAGGGCTGAGCACAGATGTTCCCTGCAGACTCCAATGGCACCTCTCCCACCAGCCCCCCGTGCTGTTTGCAATACCTCTGTGGGTACCCCACCTCTGCGTGGTGAGAATGAGGGACTTCTGAAGGCAAATTCTTCAATCCTCCCATGTGTTGGTACTCAAAGGGAGAACATCATGCCCTTATCCCCCCTGTCATGGGGGTCTCCATAGATCTGTCTTTCAGCAAAGCCCCTGATGCACCCAAAGGTTTGTTATAATTACACACTTGGCCCATGTGCTGTGTTTGCATAGGAGGGGAGAAAAAGGGATCCGTGTGCATGCGAGATACAGGGCAGTGAAGTGATGGAATAATTCACTTAGTACTGGGACATTTATGAGTCACCTTCCTCTTCCCCTCCCCTCCGAGGTAGATGTCATAACAGAGACTAACCCTGCAGTAATCTCCATATAACATATGTGATATGTTTACTTATTTCTTTCCTCTGTCTTCCCTGCTCTGCAATGTAAATAGTCATTTGTTCCTCTTCCAGCTGCTGGTACATGGTCTCACCAGTAGGAAATATATTATCATCCAATAAAACCAAATTCTTGGTGGCAATGATGATGATTTATTGATTTTGGCTCCGTTGCATTCACAGATGGAAATAGAAGCTGGCAGTTAGCTCATGTCTTACAACCCAGCCTAGACCATTCGCCTCGGCTTGCTGAACGCTGCACTTTGGAGACGGGATCTGCTCCTCAAAAGAAAGTTTCCAGGGCTGTGGCTGGATTCATTTAGGACTTCAATCAACGTCAACTAAATGTGAATGCATCATGGGGACCCCTACTTCCTAATGGTGAGCTACCTCTGGGACAGAGACATCCAAGGCACATGTCCAGCCCGGAGTGATGTGTCCGCCCCAGTAAACATGCACTCCGGGAGGCTCAGGAGCCAACCCAAATAAACACTGCAGAGCAGCCTGCAGAGCCCTGACCCATGGAAACTTCCTGGGTCCAAGGGTCTCTGCAGCTGGAGAGGATGTCCTCGCTCACAGCTGTGGTGGCTGCTCCCTTCCCAGAGGCAGCCTTTCCCTTTCCCTGCCCACCCTGACCCCATACAAAGCCATGGGGCTCTGGGAAGTGGCCTGGGAGACCCGGTGTGCCTCCTTCCCAGGGCCCAATGCCGGGCTGCTCCACTTGCTGGCTGGAGTTCAGCAGGCAGAGCCTTCACTGAGCAGGGTTTCCAGCCGAGCCCACACACTTGCGCTGTGAGAAGAGCCGAGACCTCTGTGGTTGGTTCGTGTTTCAGAAGCCACTTGTGTGTGGAAGCCTCTTGGCTGGGCACTACTGGCTTTGAAGAAAAACCCTTTTTTATTTTCATTTTTTTGGAGTTTTTTTATTCCTTGTTGATTCTCTAACCAGTCCAGGAGGAACCCTGGGAGCCACCAGCCTGCTCGGGGCTGAGCAGGTATTGATGGCTCCTGTGGAGGGTGAGGATTAGTAGAGTTACCAACTGAACCACCTTGGCTTGCCAAGTCAGCAGCTTTGGGGACCTGGTTTGAGTCCCCACAGAAAGTCCCTGGCTTGTAAAGGAAAAGCCACATGCATCCCCTGAAGCCCTAATACTTTTCTGCTTCTCAAGTGCACAGCTTCTTTGGAACTACACCACCGGGGCTGTGGAAGGGCCACTTGCACTCTGCCATCTTCACCCTGGTAACCCCCCAGAGCCACCTTTCCTTGCTGCTGCCCCACTTTTGGCTGAGCTGGAGGAGAGGGGTTTGCCCAGAGCAGCTGATGAGCAGTAGCCTGTTTTGCCCAGTAGGAACCTGCTGGCACAGCCGTGCCTGGGGTTAGACGGGATTACAGCCGCCCTTCAAACTTCTGCTTCATCCTCCGATCGCTCCTGGTCAGGATCTTTCATCTGTTTTGGGAAAGTTTGGTTTGACTTTCATGTGGTTTCCAAAAAAGAAAATCATCCACCAGAATTTCCTGTTATGCCATCAGCCTCCAGCCCGGCCAAAAGGAGCAGTTTACTGTTGTTTACATAGCTGCAGAAATGTACGAGGACCTTCCCAGCCCAAGGTGCTGCTTATTCCTAAAGCCTGGCCTCCCGAGGCTCCCAGTGCCATTTGCAGCTGTGTTTTGCTCCGCAGGCTCTCGTTTCTGGGGAGGGAATTTCTCCGAGGCAGGAAACCATGTCTTCACATGCCTGCGCTCCGTGCCTCGTGCCAAGGGGCCCTGGTTCTGACGGGGGATGCGGGATGCGCCGGGAATTGCAGATGTGGACTGGAGCTGGGAGAGCGTGGCTAAGAGGGAGGCTGCTCCAACAAGGTCCTGCTGCCAGGGTTGTTAAATCATGGCATCTCCTGGCTGGACATGGAGGGAGGAGGATGGTTTGGGGTGCAGCAGCCAGGGCGAGTGGAAGGAGGATCCAGGGAGAGCAAGAGGAAAGTGGCGCTTGGAGCTTTCCAGGAGAACTTGCTGCTGTTTGGGGAATGATGCTGAGTCCTTGCCAGGCTGGCACCCCATCTAAAAGGCCTCTGAGGTTAGTGGGATGGTGAGCAAATAGTCTCTATCACAAGGGCTTTCTTGGAAGCTGAAGGAGAATGTGTGGTCTTCTATATTTTTGTGTTAATTGGCCTCTTTTCCGGGTAGTGGGTTTTGGCGTATGGAAAGGTGGTACTTGCAAAGGAAAATAAACTTGTTTTTTGAAGTAGACCTTGAAGGATTTAGGAAGCACAGGGGAAGCTACTGCACCCACCTACTCCCTGTGCCTCCACCATGGGGGAGTCCTTCAAAGAGTCCCAGTGAAAAAACACCCTCTCAGCAAATGCTGCCTGAAGTGTGAGCATTAAACAAGCCATCTGTCCTTGGAGGTCTGCTCTCTGGGGAGGCAGGTCTGGCAAAGCAAGCCTGGCTCTTGGGCATCACCCCAAAGGGCACTGTGGGAATGTCCACACAGGGAAAACCCCACCACAGATAGCCAGGGGGTCAGAGGAGAAGAGGAACCGTTTTGATTTGTGCTTTTGGAGTACTGTAGGCATCGTTTAGGTCCTGAGTGGACAATAACCCCAATCCCCTGGCTGTCCAATGATATGCAACAATGCATTTATCTGCAGGGCCACAAAGATTCTCCAAGGGCTGGAGCCCCTCTGCTCTGGAGCCAGGCTGGGAGAGCTGGGGGTGTCCACCTGGAGGAGAGGAGGGTCCAGAGAGACCTGAGAGCCCCTTGCAGTGCCTGAAGGGGCTCCAGGAGAGCTGGAGAGGGACTGGGGACAAGGCATGGAGGG